>OZ038477.1:92118271-92155771 GCA_964036315.1 Acanthosepion esculentum | reverse complement strand
AGGAGACACAGGTGAGGGCTGGGTGACAGGTGAGGATCAGTAGCAGACGAGATGCCCTGAAAAGGACATGGCAAACCTACAGCGAAAGTTACTACCTCTCCCTGACACCCCGTAACCCTCCTCATAATACGCAACCCTAAAAAGTAAGATTCTCACCTCCCAAAAATTCAACAAAAAGAACATAACCGGATTAGCACACTACAAAAACAAAGGTAATCAGCCAATACGATTCTTAGCCATGAGCATATATATATATATATATATATATATATATATATATATATATATATATATATATATAGATAGATAGATAGATAGATAGATAGATAGAAGTGTGAACAGAAACTAGATAACGAGATATTAGCAACTATATATGCGTGTGACAAAGTACATGTACAGATGCGCAGATATTTAATTTAATGTGTACACAAGACGGTGCTCAATGGAGTTAAATAGATAATTTCCAGTTCCGACTAAATAAGCTCACGGGAGTCGGTCTGTTTACGCATGCGCAATAATTTAAGCAATCAGAAATTAACTATCCATTACTGTACATATTAATAAATTATAAATTTAAAGTACGTATTGATAGATACACATAGACCTACATTTGTAGTGAAACTCAGTTTCATGGTTACCCTATATATCAGGCCCAAATGGTAAATGAACAATTTAATACCATTGATTTTTCTTTAAATTTTGGCTCTCATGGGAGGAACGTTATATCATAGGCAGATTCAAAGTTCAAGGTTATTATAAATTTAATATAATATTGGGGTATACATTCAAAATATAGATTGTGGGTAGGTAGATATTTGAAAAAAAAATCATGATATATGATATAAACTTATACAGTATATATTTCCGTTAAAATGGATGAGTAGGTATTGTGTAAAATTACATATAAAAAAATGGGGAGGATCTATTTAAAAATTATATGGCATAAGGAGAAAGCAATATAAATACAGGGAAGAGGTAGACGTGTGTTGCATTATGTACGGTAGTTTACAAGTAATATACATACACATATCGAGAAAGATGCACTATGCTTAGATAAAAAGCGGAATTCATTTATGGAAAGTTTCACTGGAAGTGTGGGGAATTTTTTTTTAAAAAAAGAGGAAGAGTACAAATTAAAGTTAAATAAAGTTAAACAGACGTAAAATACAATTTAAATAAAAAGAGCTTACATATTGAAACGCGAACATAGTGGCATCGGCCAAATACTAAAAAGTTGACTTGCTGACGCCAGTAAGAGTGATGATGATGATGATGATGATGATGATAGCTGGGTCGGTTACCACAACTGTAAAGTTCTTTCTTATGAAGAATTCACGATAAATCCGAAACGTCTACGAAAAAAGGCAAGGAAAGAACTTTTTATTTCACTTTCCAACATTGATTGTTTGTTTGTTTTTTTTCCCGCCTTATCAACCTTTTGCAAATTATTTAAATCCAGAAAACATTTTTAGATTTTAAGAATTTTTAGGGATTGTGTAACGCTTTTTACTGATATATGTCCTCCTAATTAATCCATAGATGGGAGAAGAAGATTTGGATTCAGACCTTTCCTAACGGTATTTGCGCTTAAGTAAATATAACGAACCCGACTGGAATGCGAACTCGACATTCCATTTCCACTTCTGCGCTGTTACCCCTTACACTGCCTTCGCATATGAGGTCTTAGCACATGGTATTCTCAAGCTGTCGTATTGACCAGATACGAGGTTCCTTAATGGTGATCATACGAGAACTAGTGTTTCAACATGATATGGTCATAAGCCTTCACATTCCTAGAAGTTTATATACCCAAATTTTATTCCACGGATTTCAGATCATGGATTATTCCCCAAATGTGAAAAAAATATCCGCTTTAATTTATACTATTTACAATGTTCAGACTATAATCATCATCTTTGTTGCCATATTCACAACGTTTCTGCCATTGTACGCTCCGGCTTTCTTCAGGTGATTGGAATTTCGAATCGATCTCTTTATTTCGTACACCCGAACATTGTAAATAGTGTAAATATTAGGTTGTTGCAAAAATAATGTCGTTTTTTGACACGAACCTAATAATTACAATACCTCATCTCAGAAATATAGACAACTATCCGATTTATTTTATAAGCGAAGAAAATTATTCAAAATTATAATTCTATTTAAAATAATTTTTAGACAGTCTTCGAATTAGTAAAAGAAGGTAGATACTGAAAAAAGAGTTTAAACTTTTTATTGACAAAAAATTTGTATGATGTCGCCTTTTCTCCTATCGTTACTTTCATTCTTTTTTATTTTAACCGCAGTTGGGAGTTGGTACAGTTTTTTACTTTAAATTTATGTTAGCATTTTCTGACATTAGGTTTTTAGGTTGAGCTTTGAAAAACAAAAAGAAATAAGTGAAGTTTTGTAATTAAAGGAAGCACTACTTACAGAGTAAAACTATTATATTTGCAATGAAAATTCACTGCTAATGCATTGACCATATAAAAACTTTCTGATAATTTTGTTTGAGATATGCCATGCAAAATGAAATGTAAGGGATTCTTTTTATAATGATGTTCCCCTGTAGAAAGCCAAAGAACCACTCATGGTATAAGGTTACAGTGTAAAAAGGAACAGTTTATGCGGATATGTGGGAAGATAACGCTTAATCCAAGTTAAGCTTGTAGTGATCGGAGAATCATCCTCTTGGGAGTCGGTTCCACAAAGCAGCGGGTTCATGGGAAGAATATTCTCGAGTGTAACTTAATCAATTGAATACGAAGTGGATGATGGTGTATTTAAGCAGTGACGGTTAGAACTGGTTAAATGAAGGCATGTACGTTGTCTGTCGGAAAAGGAACGGGGCTGGGTGTAGCGTGTGAGCAATGGGCAAATGATGGATTAGCGGGTGATATTTTGGGGGTATATAAATGTAAACTTAGCGTTTGCTTTGATCAGTGCTCGAGAAGAGACGAGAGTTGTGACAGGAGAAATCGTGGCTGGTCGGGGAGTACATCGCCGTATTGGAACAACTTCCCTGTTCACCTGTTCTTGTTCCGTGTTACTTTCTTCCTTTCCCCAGCTCAAGGTGGTCCTCAAGGGGACACGTTTTGGTGGCCTTGAGGTCATCAAGAGGGCCTTAACGACAATTTAGGGGCGTCTAAGAAGAATCCTTCCAGCAGTACATAGAAGCTTGGCAGAGAATGATGGGAAAATGTATTAGACTCGAGGGGGATTACTTTGAAGGGAAAACCATTTAGTTTTTTGTTTGGAATTTAAATTGATTGTTTGTGACACCAGTTCCTTTACTTTTCCAACACTTTCCATGGAAATAACAGTCAAGCGTTACTCAGTTATCAAGGTTATATTTGTTATGCAAATGAATTGCTGGAAGTTGTAATACGGAAATGAATTACAAAACAAGCAAGAGATGGTCAGTTGTCAGAAATTCAGATAAGCGTTAATGACAAGAAAAATTAATAGCCACGCGGTCGAGCGATTAAATCATTAGTAATCCTATCACGGTTCCTGGATTAAAATCTCATTATAATGAATCTGCGAGAGAGGTTACTCTTGATACTGTCGGCCTGGAGAGGTAGTGTTGAGAAGTACCTGAAAATCATATCACTGTTTGTGAGTGGAAAACTGTTTGGATGCCATTGATGGTTGTGTTAACACTAATGACAATTACAAGATATCGTGACCAAAAGCCTGTGTATACAGGCTTTGTTCAACTACAGATCACAAAAGTGTGTCGCACTCACATAGAAACTTTAACTAAGGCCCGCTCAGCATACTTGCAGTTGAAATTACAGGTTGGCTCTGTGGGTGTTGAAGAAACGCGAGTATGCCTGAGAAGGAGTCTGCAACAGAGATTAGCTTATCATCCTAGCAGATGAGCATATTAGAAAATGAGCAGCCATCACTGAACGAAGAGTGGTCTTTCCCTAAAATATTCATCAGTTTAATATTAATAAAAATTACACTAAGGTCAATTACAACTGAGCTCTGCTTCAAGAATTCACCTACACATGTCTAAATATACCTTACACTTTCCAAGTATTTGTTAAGTCCTAACCTGCTATCAATAGCTAAACTACAGTTTCTCTTAAACTGCATCACGGTCTGAAGTCTCCTCTCTTTCATAATGGATATCAGCATTAGGGAAAACCAAAATACACATTCTCCGGTTCAAATTAGCTAAGATGAACGACGCAATGTATTTTAAATCTCTAAACGATAGGTCAACAATGTGCAGTCAACATTTTTCTTCAAAATGCTTGTATACTTGGTGCTGGATCCGGAAAAACTCTTGATCTTACAATTCCCCCGTTCAAACGCATATTACTTTTCATTGTAACCAGTTCTCAGACAACATTTTCGGATTTCAGACTTCATGACGGCCTTCTCTGGACATAAACTGCATGCAAATAATTTTCGGCCATGTCTGATGCGGTCGTACCCAAATATTATGTTGATTTTCGCCCATTGAATTATTCCCGTACGACTTTTGAATTATATCAAAGAAGTGCATCTAGTGTCCCAGTAATTCAAAATGACTGAATTATTTCTCTAAAATTCTTGTATAATGTTAATGCCTTGCTCATTATTTTGTAATAGAAATGCACTGCTAATATATAGTCTCTTTTAAATAATCAGAAATTAACTATCCATTACTGACATGAAAGATATATATATATATATATATATATATATATATATATATATATATATATATATATATATCAGTAATTGAAACGTGCGAGCATATTGATTAAATTTTTACGTCATAACAACTTTTTGCGGGTTATTTAAAACATGAAAATATTTTTAGATTCTATGAATTTCTTTTGTAGAAAACGATATACTGAGACTTCTACTAATTAACCCATAGCTTGGGGATGAGTTGGATCTATACCATTTCCAAGTGTATATACGCGTACGTGAACATAACAAACCCTATTTGAACTGTAATCCGGCTCTCCGATTTCGAATTTCGGGCCGTAGTCAACTACGCCAACCGCACATCTAAGTTAACAGCATCTGGGATTACCAGGCAGTTAGTCATAGGCTCGATATTGCTTAACTTCGCCGATTATACGAGACACGGTTTTTCAACATGATATAGAAAAGTGGGAAAAATTAAGACGAGAGATTGTAGAGTTTTATAATGATGCATACTTCAGGAAATGATCGTTTTTTGTTATTTGTTTTTTTTACTATCTTCAATTTTGTCTCTTTCTGATATTTTTCAGTTCAATGTGATCCGAATTTCGCGACAAGTCGTTGCTTAGTCGAGTGTCCAAAGAACAGTTTGCCAATTATTGGGCGGCCTTGTCGTAACGGAAATAAATGTTGCACCTAAAGGTAAGTTTCTAATATATGGAAATATTCATTATTTTCTTAGATCGGTCAATCAGCCTAATAGGTCATATAACAAAACCTATCATCCGAATTGTGATGAATGGAGTAGAAAGTAGAATTAGACCGGGAATAAGACAAGAACAGTTCGTTAAAGATACTGGAATAAGGAATGCCATATTTATGCTCAGAATAATATCCGAAATGGATATTTATTGCATAAATATACAATTATGGCACAAGGCAGAAAAAGGGGAGGGGTTAGGGTTGGTCTTCACTAACTATCCTATACCTAGCTAATCCGATTCACGATCCAGTCACTCATTACAATTTGCCCATTCACCATAAAAACTCGTCCGTCACAAATCAATCCTCCATACAACATAATATTACATCCTCTCAAGGGGAAACCACGAAACGCGCCCCATGCCATAAAAAAAATAATGATAATAAACTATATATACAATTCTAAAGATGAAAAATGAGAGGGAAGGGAGATGAAACCAATAACAAACTAAACATGAACGCAAAGTGAACTAAACATAATTGATGTTAGTAAGGCCCGGCCAACCCTCAAGAAGGAGAGAGGCCGCTGTATTCTGCCCATTAGACAAAATCAAGAAGCTCTCTTACTAAAGGAGTGAGAAATGGATAAAATATATACGGTCATGGGGAATAAAAAGCTGACCCAGACGAGATAAAAAGAGGGTCAAAAACAAACTGGGGGGGGGAATCTCGACTTGGATCATAACCAGAGAGGCAGCCGGGAACAGGCCAGGAACGACACTTACTCACATTAACTAGGTACGTAAAGGCTTGTCTAACCTAACCAGGAAAACCACCCCGATGTGATGTAGGTTGACCTAAAAGAGAAAATCACGGCTAGCCCCGTTCAAACGAACCAAGCTCGCCTCAGTCACCCACCTTTCGCTGAAGACTGTCGAATGCAAGCGTTTTCTATCAGTTCTAATCTTCATCTTGAGCTGATGCTCAAAGAATCGGATAAGATTCTGATGAGAAAGACGGATGCCTCGCAAGACTTCCTCCATTCGCGTCGTCCAAATCACCATTCGATCCGTGGCCAGCAGCGTGAGAACTACCATCCGTTTCACCCCGGAAAACGTGGGCCACACATTGTCACACGCGTATGCGCGATCAATGAGCACGAGGTGTTCGGGAGGGAGACGAGCCGTCAACTCGCCGACATGGTACCATAAGGTGCGGACCCGGGGACAATGGTAGAAGGCGTGAGAAGACGTTTCCTCTAAACCAAGGTCACACCGTTCACAGTCAGGCAAATCCGTCAAGCCCCATATGAAGACCATGTCATTGAGAGACAGCCGATTCCGAGCCAATCGCCAGGTAAGCGAAAACTCAGGGTTACTGAGATAATCCGCCGCTGAAATGATATGCAAACGCAATGAACCGGTGTTTTATTAATTACGTCACAAAGAACTGCTAGGTAACCTTGACATATTTGGGAAGGATAATTGAATATTCCAGAAACTATAATGGTAGCGAATCGCTTCATACAGATAGAAAATGAATTCAGTAAATAGACAAATATAAAAGGCAGGGTGAGACAATGATGCGTCTTCTCACCAGACTTTTTCAACTTATACAGTGAGGCGGATTAAAATTCTTTACATGATTCCTTATTGTCCGCCACAATCTTAACAACATATGCAGATGACACAGTGTTGATAGCAGACTCAGAAAGGAAAGTACAAGAACTCCTACAGAATTTAGAGAAGGAAATCGAGAAGAAAAGACTTAACATCAATTGCAAGAGGACAGAATGCATGGTTGTTAGCAAAAGGAACGGACTGACATGCAAATTAGAAAATTGGAGATACTAAAATTAAGTGTTTCAACATAGAACGAACAGTTCGGCTGAAATATAAACGCAAAGCTAAGCAATGTATTAAGAAACAAAAAAAATGTGCTTACAAAGACAAGAATACTGAACTGTTATATTATATAATTCCTCCTATATGGCGGGGAAGTCTGGACAATATCTTCACAGCTGAAGAAGAAACATAAATCAGCATAAATATGGTTCTACAGAAGGATGATGAGAATACCATAAACCGAACATGTGAGCAACAATGAAGTTTTAGAGAAATTGGAATAAAAAAGGACACTTATATTTAACATCGGAAAGAGACAGTTGAAATTTCTAGAGCAAAAAGAACTTGAAAAATTTGATATACACAGGACATATTGAATGCAAGTTGAGCAAGGAAAACAACGTATAACCTACCCAGCGAGCTTACATAAATGGCTGGCCGAGCATGGTTAAGGACAGATAACGAAAATACAAATGTTATTGCGAGCTACAAAAAACAAGAAATTGTGGAGAGCCACGATAGCTGACGTTCTGAATTAACACAGCGCATAGAATAAGAAATGTCTATACAACAGTAACTATATAAAGTAGGTACCTCCACTAATTCGTTATACGTAAGGTACATAATTATTTTTTAAAACTGAAAAAAGCTTTCTTAAAGCTTTCAACTTTAATTGAAAGCTAAATGATTTAAAATTTACTATATCCAATAAGCAAAATACTCTGTGGTGTATTTAAAACAGAAATTTTATTGATCGGAATCGATTTTTTTTTTCAGTAAAATCGATAAAAAGGACTATTTTGACACATTTCTGACACGAATGACCGCCGAACGTATTTATAGTTAAGTATGGTGGAGTAGACGAGAAAATTTTTATGAGTTTTTTTTTCTGTAAGGAGAGAAAACCATTAATGGAAATGTTGTGTTTGAACATCCATATTTAGAAAATCTGCACGGATAAACACAGACAAAAAAATCCAAATTCTTTTAATAATATTCGGTGTGTTACAATACTTTAAATAAAATAATAAGTAAATATAGTTTTACTTAATAACAATATTTCCAAAGTGTTATCCCATTGAAACTAAATTTTAAAAGAATTAAAGCATTATAAGTTATTCCATTTATAATTATAAAAAATGAAAACAAATCTTGTAAAAATTCATCGATTTTTTTCTTCAGAGAATATTGTCTTCAATATATATTATCCATTAAATTAATTACAAGCTTCTCGAATTAATCAATATCCTAGTTTTATTGAGTTTTATATTTTTCGATTCAAAACAGATTTTCGGTAAGACGCGGTCCGATTTTGTAAAATAAATTCGGTAAGTTAAATTCTTCAAATAATTCTGCTTTTATTTAATATAGTCACTAAAAATTAGCACGTTGAATTTCTCAAGTTTACATAAATTAAATAAGATGGGAAAACACATGTAAAAAATATTTTTACCAAGATTTTCTAATACAAAATGTATAAACTAATTTAATTGATTCCTGAATAAGTCGTGAATATTTCATTAAAATCTGACAATTATTTGATCTTTACAAAAATTTCAAAATTAATGTGTCTATCACCGCAAAAAGAGGCATAAATTTACACTGAGGCAAGAAAAAGATGTTTTTTTAATTAAAATTTCGAACGTTCTAAAAAGGAGTAAAATATTTCATTAAATATTCAAAAACACTTTGATCCTTGTTTTTAATAATAACATAAGGATTTTGACGATAAAATTATGTCTTCATTATGGTATGCTGAATTTTTAGTGATTTCGTGGAGGTACCTAATATATAGAGATTTGAACGTCTGAAAAGCGTTGGTTGTGTTAAAGATTTCCTCAAACAAATGTACAAAGACGAGATTTCAGCGTTCCAATACTGCTGGATATGTTAACGACTCTACTCAAGGACATAGTGTTAAAAACACAAACTATACAGCTTTTGAATTTCAGAAGAATGTTGCCCAATCAGTCAGTCCGTTATGTGCCATGCGTGATACACGCTTAGGCGATCATGTATCTTTCGTTACATGACTGACGAGGCAGATTTTTTCTCGCAGTAGGTTGGCATTTCTTTCTGCGGAGGCCAGTTGCCATACAAGGCTATAGAACCAGGTCTGTCCTGCTATTTACCCATAGCTGGAGGGAGAAGAAGAGGACTAATATCTTTCTCAAGGGTATTAGAGCGTAAGAGAATGTAATGGATTCAACCAGAATTCAAACTCGGCAATATGTTTCTTTATGCTATATAAACATTAATTTTACTACTAATCTATGTTCCCGTGAATAAACAAAGAAATTCATGTTGTTTTCAAAAATAATTCCTTAGCATTTTTCACTTCACAGTTAAAAAAATAAATTTCAGATGAAAAGAGAACAACTCTCTGATGATAACAATGTTTATAAAAGTATTTTTGATACACTCTAAATATGTTCTCTTTGGCGCCATCAGGTCAGCTAATGTGTGTGTGTGTGTGTGCGTGCGTGCGTGCGTGCGCGTGTGTGTGTGTGTGTCAGTGTCAGTGTCAGTGGTCGAGTGTTTTTAACAATAGCCTCCCCAGCATATTGTGCCTCAGGTTCGAATCTTATCGTGTATGAATTTCCAGTATAGTGACATTGATAATATCAGCCTGGAGAAATGACCTGGGCATGTGACACTGTTAGTCCGTGCCAGAAATATATACCACCTGTTAGCCCAACCCTAGTACATAAAATCTGGTAGTCAAAACTATAGACGCAACTAAACAGGCATGAAGTCACAATTCATCGTAATTAAGTGCCCTGGTCTTATTCAACCCCTGAACACGCCCGAGCAGGCGCTCTCTATTACAGACAGTAACCGTAGATCTGCTCAACATAGCCGCAGTAGAGACCAGAGGTTTGCTTTGTGATTGTTAAACAAACAACAAAAACGAGTGCTGAACGTCTATGTAATATCAATCCTTCTATACGGCAACAGAGATGTGGTTCTATAGAAAGAAGCTAAGAAGGTTACATTACTTGGCCTTAGGGTCAGAAAGAGACAACTGAGATTTCTAGGATATATGGTAAGGAAAGAGTGCTTGGAGAATTTGATACTCACGTGATAGTGACGACGAGAGAGGTATAGGTATCAGCAAGTAAGTTACGAGCTTTCATTCAATGGATGTCAGAACATGGACTGAGAAGGATAGTAACAGGACAAGCAATGCTTAGAGCTACTAAGGATTGGAAGTTATGGAGAGCCATGATCGTCTACTTTTCAAATGGAGAAGCCACATCAAAGAAGATATGTCCCCAGAGAATTGTTTTTATTTTAGGGGGGTACTAAAATTGAAGGATGAAAGCAAAAGAAACGAAAAATCCCGTTTATTCTTGGGAATTAATTATCTTCATTCATATTCATACATATGTAAATAATATTCATATTTATAGCTCAGTCTATATAATACTCTAATCTTATATATATTTATATGTGTTCCCAAGATACAGCTTAAATGACACATGATATTCCAAACAATTTAGAACCATATTCTACATGGAAACTCTGCCGAGGGAAATGCCATATTTTATTAAAATTAGACAGGGGGTTTTGAGCTCTGACAATTTAATGAAATAATCCTTCTATAGATTATTAATTTTGTATTCAAAGTACATTTTATGTAACATCTATTGATATCCTAAAATAAGCTCTTTTCATAACTTAAATCATGATATGTTTGCGATTATGTTGCTCTTCATTCGTTTTCGGACAGGAAGAAAGTTACTTATTATTAACTAATAATTAATTGTTCTGTCTCCAACTCCCCGAGAGTACGAGTTCATTTCCTACGCATGCGTATCTCAATACAGCCAGGTAAACGTCTAAATCAATTAAGACTCTGAAGACGAAGCCCTGTTCCTCGGTAGGTTTATTAAAAGCCAAAAGGGTTAAACTCGAGAAATAAAGAAATGCACATGAGATTAGTTTAGTCTGATTAACAAATAACAGTGTAACAAGGAATATGATAAAACCAGACGAAGGCTTGAACATATGAGTGAGACTATTCGTCTAAATAGGTAAAGGAAAGTCGCGAATACTTTGTTTACATGAATATTTATAAAGTTTGCAATACGTTTCATTATTGCAATGAGTTCACGGAAAGGAAGAAAGTTACATGCAAGCTACATTTGAGAACAATATGTAAACAGATAACACGTGTTGACAGGATTCTACAGACTGAGATACAAACGTAACATAAATGCATAAAATATGGCTACATTAAAGCAAATGTTCAAATAATAACGTGATAATAATGTAGACTAATGCAGAGGGGAAAAGTATTAAAAGTTACAAACCGGTGATGGTAAAATTAGGAGGATGACAAAACTAAGAACTACGTGGTTGGGTTCGTGCTTTCCCTTTGTGGATTCTTGTGTTACTAAGGACTAACTGAAAGTTGTCAAAAACGGTGACTCATCAAAAAAGTACCTATACTAAAAAAGGACAAAAATGGTGAAGTAAAATAATGCAGTTTCTGTACTGTGGCAAGAGAACATTAATAATATACTTATTATAATGAAAAAAGATTACACCAGTTTTATGCTATTACTTTAAATTACAATGCAATATGATAACTATGGAACTCAGTAGAACAATAAACTTTCTTTTGTCGTCTTTAAATACAAATCAAAATGTGTAATTAATAATAAAATTCATAACATTGTTACCTGATCATTTATGAACTGCTTTTAAAAGAAACCCAACGGGTTTATGGATGGCCGAGTATGTAATAACATTTTGCTTTGAAACGGAACCAATTAGCTTATTTTAGTTATTTTATACCTGCTATAATCTAACATAATAGAGGCATTTCGGCGTGATGTAATGGTTTGTAAGCTTTCTCATTAGAGTGGGTTCAATGCTCATTGGGTGCTAAATAATTTCGGCTTTGTACCACATCTTAAGTAAAACGCTCTAATCTACCATAATGGTGGCAATGCTATTCATATGATAGTTAATTACTGCCATTATGTCAAGCTGCAATGTGAGTGTATGAAAGATAAATAAAAAATAAACATGCTTGCTAAATTTCCACAGAAAGCAATAAAAATCTGATGGAATTATTATTAACACTGGAGGATTTGATGAAAAGTGTAGATAATTAGAAATTTGCATAAACAACCGATTTTATGTGCAGTTTCGTTTCCCTGCATTTGAAAACATGTATGTGCGTATAGTCATATTGTAGAATACGTGTAACTGGTTGGTTGGTTGATTTTGTTTGGCGGCATATAAACTTTTATGTGTTATTTGATGACGAAATCTGAATATTTTGAACACAATTTTATGGCTTCAACTAAATATATTTTGAACGCAATTATATGACTTCAACTGCAGATAAAAAGCATTTTTGGTAAATTTGCTATACAATATAATGGTGGAAATTTTACTATAAATATATATTGTTGGTAATATTTTATATAAATATGTATTGTTGGTATTTATACTATAAAGGTATATTTATACTTTCATAGTGTTTTATTTTTATTTGGAGGTTCACTATTTGCCCATAGCTGGAACTTTAACAGGTGCTAGCACCCCGGATTAGGGTAGGCCTGGGAACAACTGGAATTAAGAGGTGGTTTCACGTTTTTCAAAACCTTCAATCTCTCGATTAGAAGCCTTTCTGCTGGATGTAATTTATCGTCATACCCAGGACTAACGTGTACCTGAAGATATAGAGAGTTTGCTTCTGTCGTGAAAGTTGAAAATAATATTATCTCAAGCTCCAGGGCCGCATTCCCACCAAGCAGTACCTGTTTTTTTTTAAGAGGGGTCCCCAAACGAGGAAGTGTCAAGGAGGATTGAGCGGTTTTCATCGGTATTGCCGATAAAACCACTTTAAACCTCGACCTTGTGTCTTATTCGGTAGTTACGTGGGCGCACTAAAAATACCTACGTGTAACTGAAGATATCTAACTATGAAACCCCCGTCATTATTGAATAGCAAGCAGATTCATTAATTGTAATATTCAATGAATTTATTAGATGAGGTATTGTTATTAATAATTTCGACAATCTTTTCTTAAAAATCTTATTTCATTTGTTTTTAATTGCGAACTTAAAACCGTCGGTTAAATAAACAGCATAGGTTTTAAATCCAACATCACTAAGCCTGCGACCAGATATAAATAAGATTCACTTACTCTTGGAATTCTAGCTTTCTGTGACATCACCGTAATCGATTTGGCTACGGTGATTTTCACCAGTGGTCCTGTTGAAAATAGGCTATATAGTTATATTCCTAACTTCTCCGGTCGCTTTTAAGTAGTAAGTAAAGATTGTAATGCTAAGAAGCCTATTTAACAGCGTTGTGGAAGATAAGGTAAGAAAAAGCGTTGTGAGTTCAAATCACGCACGAATATTACTATTTTATTTTAAATTCATAATTCATGCATCTTGTTTAATTTTTGAATAATGATTTGGGAAGAAGATACAGACATTAAATGAAAGATTAACAAATCAGAAATTAATGATATTTATAAATATATTTTGCCTTTCTGACGCAAACTAAAGTTCAATTTTGGGGCAGCCTCGGTACACTTTGCTGCGAGTTCAATGAAGCCTGAAAATTACTTCTTTTTTTTTAAATTCCCGATTCACGTAGTTTCAATCTGTTGAGAATACGAGATTATGTACCTTCGCACAAAAACTGTCACTTAGATCTGCACAACATAGTTGCATTATAAACCGCATTTATTTATTTATGGTATTGCGTTCTCGAATTGTCATTTGACATCGCTTAAATAAACAGCATAGATCTCAAGTCGGAAATAAATAAGCGTTCGACGATATTCGAATAAACATGTCTTACTCCTGGAAGTCTAACTTACAGTGAAAGCACCATTATCGATTTGGCTACGGTGATTTTGAACACTGGCCTTGTTGGAAAGCCTATATAGTTATATTCCTAACCTCTTCTCTCGCTGCCAAGTAGTAAATAAAGTCTTTGGTGGTCGGTAAACTATTTAACAGCGGTATCGCAGATAAGGTAAGGACAGGCGTCGTGAGTTGAAATCACGCCTGGAAATGACTTATTTTTTAAAATTTCCAATTCACGCAGTTTCAAAGAGGTGATCACGCCAGATTATGCACCTTCGCTCAAAAATTGTCTATAAGGTCTGCACAATATATTTGCAGTACAAATAATTTTTTTTTAATCAATTCATCCCAGAGAAGGCAATAAGGCCACTACGGCTGAAGTGGGTACTAGGAGTGAAAGAGAATGAAAAGACTTTAACAGGAACCGGAAACTCAATCCTAAAGAAGAAAAAGGGATAAACGTCTACTCTATTCAACAGATCAGAAAGGGGTGTGAACCGGGCGATAGACGCACCTATCTACCTCTATCGACAAAAATAAATAAAAAATAAAATTTCAGAATTTAGGCAGAGTCGTTAGAAGTATATAGTTGAAGTAGAGTTTAGAAGATTGTACTGCTACTAGCAAAAATTTGGGAGATATAAATTTTTGGAGAGGAATGTCAAAACTGTGGTATCTTCTGCATATATTCTTACTAATGACAATTTAGTACGAATCTGAGTTAATGGTAATCTATGAGCGAAAATATGACCTCGCTTTAAGGCTAGATTCCACAGTGGTAAGCGAGAACGACTGTAAATAACGCTGAAGTAAAATAGCCCAATTCTCTCATTAAAGATGATAGAAGAATCACTGTTCAAACGCATGTAGTTCTTTCCTTTCAGCATAGTTTCTTGGCTAATCAAAGGTTTCTCTAAAATATTTCTAAAGAAGGAATGGATTTAAAAAAATAATATTCTGATTTAAATTTTTATCCCTTTAAATGTTGTTTTTAGTGGATACTCATATTTGGTTAGACGCTCCGTTTATTTTTTTAAACAGGATACTTTTTTATTTTTTTTAAACAGGATATGTAGTTACTTTTTAAACAGGATTTTTTTTTAAACAGGATATTTAGTTATTTATTTTTTAAAGCATGGTATTTATTTATTTTCGTTTACCGGCCAGAATATTCGACATTGTCTTATTAAAGGAAGAGATGCGCCCTCGGGCAGGATTCGAAACTTCGTCCTCCTTTGCAAAAGAAAGCAAAGTTAAATCCGACCTGCTTTAGAGTGACTCGGCTACGAAGAAAGTTGCCGATAAAGCAAAGCCGAATAGGGCTTTATTTCTTCACGTCCTAGATTCTCGAAAGTTTCATTTCTACTGAGTTTCGTATCCGAATGTAAACAAACCAACTTCAAAAGAAGTAATGGAATTTTTTAAATTTATTAATCCGACATATTTTTATCACTTAAACTTTATTTTTAGTGGATAGCTGTGTTTGAGTAAACGCTCCGTTTTTATTTTTACCCAGTATACAGGGTGTCCAAAAATAATGTATACACATTTTAAATATTAATAGTTAATAATACATTTTTTTATATGGATGAAAATATGCAAAACAGATGGATTGGAAGAAGAGGGACAGTTGAATGCCCACATAGATCGCCATATTTGACAGCTTTGGATTTATTTTTGTGGGGGTTTCTAAAAGACAAAGTTTACAGTAGGAAACTTGAAACAATTACTGAAATAAGAGTAGCAGTTGAAGAAGAATGTTCTCAAATACCAGAGAAAATAATACTGGACATTTGTAGGTCTATTCCTTCAAGATATGAAAAGTGTATTGAACAGAACGGCAACCAGTTTTAACACTTGATGCGAACTCATCATTATATGAACATTCTGCCATTGTCCAAGTAACTTTTATGTTATTAAAGTTAATTTTCTATATTTTTTGTATATTTTCTCTCAAATTCTTTAAATGTGTATTCTTTCTCTTGTATTAATCTTATTTACAAGTCAAAATACATAAATTGAATAAGTTATAACGATTCAATGAGTGCATACATTATTTTGGGACACTCTGTGTTTATTTATTTCCGTCTACCGGCTTGAATATTCGACAAATCTTATTAAAGGATATCCTCACCATTCTATTGGATTTCATCAAGTTTAATTCTGGAACAGCACAACGCAAGTAAGGCCCATGAAGATGCTACTCATACAAAAGTGACTCTTCGATGATAATGAAGGGGAAAAGATTTAACTCGTATATTACTATAAAGCATCCGGGACATTTCTACTACATCTCTTTCCTGCTCCTTAGTGCCATTAGAATCCTCTGTGGATTATAGGGTGACAGACTCATCGCGATACGCTTGCCTCTGTAGTTTCCATGAACAAGGCTTTGACAGCGGCGTTACAAATCCCACGACCAAATGGTTTTAAATTTGGCGTTATTCATCTCCTGAACTTGTTTCTGATCAAGGTTAAAGAGACTGACATTAGAGCCAGTTGCTTCGGGGAAGATGAAATGAATTCATACCTTATGCAAAAGATATTTGTGTGAAAGTGAATGCGACAACATCGAAATGGTTTTAAATTTGGCGTTATTCATCTCCTGAACTTGTTTCTGATCAAGGTTAAAGAGACTGACATTAGAGCCAGTTGCTTCGGGGAAGATGAAATGAATTCATACCTTATGCAAAAGATATTTGTGTGAAAGTGAATGCAACAACATCGACGCCGATAACTGCTACGCTCGGTAACCGTCAGTCAAGGGCGTCATATCATGAATGAGAAGGAAAATTCGATGTTTAGGAGTGGATGTGAGCACCTATGACTTTTATGTTCATTATATACTGGGAATCTGTTGTAATTAAAGATGAACAGACATCTTTTTATCGAATAATGGCCGTTTATTGCAAATATGGCAGCTTTGTATTTAATATTGAAATGTCCAAAATGGAAGCCTCTGAAAATATATTACTTAATTACATTTACGAAGCTTATTATGTCTGTATCTCACTGATGACAAAATCATTTATTTTCAACCTAGACTCCCCTTATATTAATTCCATAGCCTTACGCTTTTTTTTATTATTATTTACACTATCAGTGTATTTCAACAGTTTTATATGTCAGCTATAAAATGTACAACTATTGAGAAAATGTCCAGAAATTTTGGAATTCAGCTTTAAAAGAACCTAATATCCTTTTGAATTTCTGAGATGAGGAGTTATCATTATTCACATTATTACTATTTACATGCGGACTGTTCCAAAACTGAACCCTCCATTTAATCTACGTCTATAAGCTTGTTCTCTACTGCGCATATCTCAGTTATTGTCTGCTCTGTTTCCACTGAGTCCAAGTACAGACTACACGATCCAGGGATAGAAACTCACAATTACTATGTCACCAAATTCAATAACCATCGCTTTAATCCACAAGGCTATTATCATGTAGTTACCGGGATCGATATGCACCTCATGAAGGCAGAAGATAAAAACGGCCGAAACGTTGTGATAAAAACAAAGATGAGAACAACAGACAGAATGTAAATAGTTATAATATTTCCATCTGGCTGTGTAAGTCTCTAGTCGCTGTAAAAAGCTATTCAGACGGCACAAGGACATCCTATAGTCTTCGATTTTTTGCAACTTATTTACCTGACATTTTGGCTTCAGTCTCTTTCCCAACGCGATAATGTTAACTTCTCTGTATTATATTATTGTGAGAATTTAAAATCAAATTGCCATTTTAAACTGTCAGTGTGGTGATTCTCTAGGAGTAGCTTAGATGTGGCATTATGCCGAAAGTATGGAGCACCCAGTGAGAATCGAAGTCACTACTTACCCGTAATTGATCTAGCGAAAAAGCTTGCTAACCATTATACCACATCGAAGTGCCGATTTCCTGTGTTAATCATATATACCAAATATATTACTGTGAGAATTTAAAATCAAATTAACCCTTAAAACTGTAAGCATGTGGATGCAGTCATGCATCGTAGATTGAGAAAAAGAAATCGCCAGTCAAGAATAAGGAATACGGGTTTGAGTCTAGCCTGAGATTAATAACTTTAATTCCGATCAGCTCAGCCTGTTTTTCGATCGTAGGAAGTCGATATATTTTGCGCGATAAAAAGCAGTAAAAATAAGATGAAAGACTAATTAAAAATCGATTACTAAAAATGCTCATTAAAGCATATATTATCCCTGGATAAAACTCAAACCACAAGAAAAGGATCTGATCAGATAAGCAGAAGTAGGTGAAGAATCGCGTTTCTATTCACTTCCACACTTCCATGGAACACGTATCGTGATAATTGGCTAGCGAAATGAGAACAATCTGCCCTTTGGCTTGAATAAAGTGTTCGATACAAATATTACCGAATGTTACCAAAATTTTACCGAACACAACAGGTCCGACAATCCTGCAGCTGATACGCTGTGACAATAGCAACAAAGATATATATTGATACAAAGATATATATTGATGCAATTAACACTATACAAATGTATAGTGTTAATTGCATCAATATGAGCGAAACTTAATGGTGAAATGCATTTAATTTCACACAGGATATATCTTTTACAACACGACCTCGTTCCTCTTTTACTGCGGTGTAGATTAAAAACGTCTGTCGGACATTATACATTGGACTATTAAGATTTCAGTTCGTATTATTTATTAATTGTTCTGATGAATCATTCAGCAATGTACTGTTCAGTGTTTACGACCCCTGCCAACAAACGGCTACATGTTACACTTCTCGGCAATAGAGAAAACTAGGTTTTAACTCGAAAAATTCATCAAGCGACTTTTTAAGCTGCTCATCGTCGTTGGACGAAACAGTCTTCCAATTGTTAGAAAGCGACCAAAAATGTGGTAGTCTGAAGAGAGGAGAATATAGTGGATGTAGCAGAACTTCCCAACCGAGCTATTTTTTATAAGCCTAAATGTTGAGTCTTGACTCATTGTTGAATCTCACCTAATGCATGGAATAATAATGCAACACAAAATGTACTTAGAACAAGAATGTATTATAACAAGAAAGTGTACACAATAAGTACATATAGTATTTCTGTATATTTCTGGGAAGATGTTACTGGAGAATGTGTTGACTAGTCGCAGTCGATCAGAGTCTCTAGTTGGATCTCGTGATTCCTCCTCCTCGTCTTCCGGTACCAACCACTATTTATATAGTTGGTAGTCACCTATGCAGATTAGGTGGATCCTACACAACACTAAAGCTAATAAATGTATTTATTTTTATACAAGTTATTTCTTTTAGAACACGATCTCTTTCCGCTTTTCCTTTGGTGTATATTAAAAGCGTATATCGGCCATTATACAGATTACCCAGTAAAAAGCGGTAAATTCAGAAAGACATTTACTTAGTTATTATGATTTATACATAAACTGAACAACCATCATAGATGTTCGAAATATTTTCTTGAATGTTCAACACAAAGTTGTAAGCAGAAATCCGTAAATCTGCGGATAGTGTCAAGAGAAATTTTATTCCAAGCTTCAGTTAAGTTCCATTTCAATGAATCAATATCTACGATGTCACAAGGGTTTTGCAAGTGATATAATCCATAACATTCAGATCTTGACTTTTCGATTGCTACTGAGATGGAGCAATTAGAGCTGATGTATTTTCTACAAGAATAAATTTGCCGCTTTTTTACTGGGCACCCAGCACATTGGAAAATTAGAATCAAATTTCAGTTGATAACGACGTATCAGGCTACAGACTTATTGATGCATTTTAGTATCCATGTATTATTTCGATTTCATTATCTTTAATAACATTACGAAAACGAGTGACATTGTTTTTTACTCTTTTATTTTTAGGTTCTGCCTGAGATCCCCACAGAAGAAAAGGAAGCACTACATGAACGTAATTCTCCATTTTCTTTGACACCAGAGAAAATGTGTACAATGACCTGTGGAAATAAAAGTGATATCGCACATTATTCGTCGTGTACTCTGTTGTTGATAATTAAAATAACTAAGATAATTAAGCGAACCAATGACGCCTCAGGTGTTGGAATCTTCTTTGAAATTGTCATATAGAAGCGAATTACGCCAAAGTGCTTACTTAGAATTTACTTGTTTTAATAGAGTGGGAGACGAAATTTATTTTAAGAGTTCAAACTTAATATTTCTAGTTGTTAAATACGAGAATACACTTTGTAGTTCAAGTTGGTTGTTACATAAATTCGTTCGTTTTTTTATCATTTGTTTAAATATGTATTCTTCGTTAATAGTTCTGATGTATCATTCAACAATATATTCACCTTCATTATATACGGCGTCCTGACTAAAAAGATCCACTAAATTTGTCAACGTCACGGCGATAGCAATCACTAGGTGTTTGAGTCGAAAGAAATCATCAAACCACGTTTAAAGCTCCACGTCGTTGTTGAACTAAACACCCTTCAAATTGTTAGAAAACGGCTGAAAAAGGTCGTAGTCTGAAAAGGCTAAATCAGGAGAATATAGTGGGTGTTGCAGAACTCCCCAACCGACCCCTTTCATAGCCTGGTGTCGAGTGAGGAAACTGGTAGCAACGAAGAAGCGCAGGATTTTGTTTCTCTCGGTCAATGTGTGCAACACCCATACGCCGTATTTCTGAACCATACCCAATGTGTGAAGATGACACATGCGAGCTTGTCGTATTCTGAGCCAAGTCCCTAGTGGTCTGATGCAGTTCTTCTTTAATCACCGCGTGTAATTGGTTCTGATATACGCAGACAGTACTGATTCGCTGTATCACAGCTACTCAGTGCGACTAGACATCCGAATGCTTCAAGCATGGTTCGAAAAACAAAAACCGATTTGGTGTCAATCAGAGTTTCTACCACTGAGTTATCTTCATTCGACTGAGAGAAACAGCTGAATAAAGCTATTGTTTTTACGAATGTAAACAAATGCAAATATCCCGGAGTGCTCTAATTCATTTTACTGAAGAGATTTGCATTAACACAAAGAAGTAGCATATATTAGCATATATTTCAACAGTGATCAATTGAAATGTATTTGCAAGAGCTAAATTATTTCATTCGCAGACAGTACTGTTTCGCTGTATAACAGTTCCTCAGTGCGACTAAACATCCGAATGCCTCCAGCCCAGATTGAAACCCAACCAATTTGGTGTCACTTGGAGTTTCTGCCACTGAATGAAATAGCTAAATCTAGTGTATTGTTTTTCAAATGTAAACAAATGCCAATCAACCGGAGTGCTCCAGTGCATTTTACTGAAGAGCTTTGCATTAACGCAGGTGGCTGTTGTTTATAGTATTGGCCTATCTTTCAACAGTACTCAATTGAAATATATTTTCAAGAGCTAAATTGTTTCATTCACAGACAGTACTGTTTAGCTGTATCCGCACACATATATATTAGGTGTATTTGGACAGCAGTCTTAAGTTTTGGTTTATGAGTAACGAAAATTATTCTTCAATTCGATTTTTCTGACATTTTCTCGTTTCCAGAAAGAGTCGGAATTCCCCAATGTCTTCTGTTAGGATTCCGGTTTCAAAATCTATTATCAGAAAAATGAATAAAAAATAACCTTTTATGCAAAGCACTTCCGTTAATACTTAACCAACTTGCTTACCTACATATATAAATATTAGACGGATTCACGCTTCACAGAACCTCCGTCTGCTACAGCGGCTCGTCAATCTCCGTTGCAAAAGCCTGCCCAGTCACATTAGAGTTTCTACAACACCCACAAAGTTAAAAATGATAACTATGCGATATCCCTAGACACGAGCAGTGGAACTCGAAGAGTCTACTCTGTTAGATTAAATAAACAGTTCAGTTCATAGTGACCTGTACCTACAGTTAATTCTGAACTAAACCCTGATATACACAATGGGGGGGGGTGTTTTCCTAGCACCAACAACTATGTGGGAAATAGTCCCGATATATTGTAAATAATGATAATATTCCCATCTGGCTGCTTGAGTCTCTAGTCGTTGTAGAACGCAATTCACACTGCACAATGACATAGTAATTTCTTTGATGGGAAATGAAAGAAGTGATGAAGATTTTTATTTTAATCAATTCACCCCAAATAAGGCGACAATACCACTAAGACGCAAGGGGCTACTAGGTGCAAAAGAGATTGAAAAAAACTTTGTAAAGAACCGCAAAGCCACTTCTAGAGACCAAAGGATCAACCCCTACTCCTGTCCGAAAGAACTGGGAGGAGTGCGAACTGGACGATAGGCTAGCCTATCCACTCCTATTGAGGGAAACATATTTTTTTAATAAATAGTAAATAAAATTTCACAGTTTAGGCAGAGACGTCAGATGCATAAAGTTGATCTAGATTTTAGAAGTTTCATTAGATTAAAAAAAAATCACCAGTAATTTGTTATGCAGTGATCAAACAGTAACAGGTTGGTACAAGGCCAGGCGTTTTGAATAGAACAGATCAACAAGGTTCCCGATTTTGTTCTTGTTGTATGGGGCCTTGTTTTTTGTTTCTGTTTTTTTCTTTATTTTTTTTAATCATTTCACCCTAAGCAAGGCGGGAATGCAACTAGTACACAGGAGATTACAGGGAGTGAAAGTGAAATAAAAAACTAAGTATAGGGAGGATTGGGGAAAATACAAAACAGTGAACTAAATTCGAGAAGATAGATGACGATTGACGTTGTATTTAAATTTTTGAAAATTGTAGTTATCAGGGGAGTAAGTAAACGGTCTAATTTCGGTTTAGAGAGGCTATTTAACCCTTAGAATTTATCCGCCCTTTAATGGCGATTGTTTTTTTTGTTTTTTTGTGTGGCTGAGCTGCTACTTGCCCACCTCAGCAGACATGTTGAGAGGTGTATCGTTCAACAACAATGTGGGGCGTTAAACGTGGTCTGATAAATTATCCTACTTAAAACCTAGTGATTTCTATCACCAAGGAATTGAGCGTTTAGCGGATGGGAGACGTAAACTATGAAGGGAAATACACTGTTAAAGGATTTTTCAGAACTATTAATAAATAATAAGTATCGAAAGTTGATCTGAATTTCCCAATGTATAAAGTCTGATAGACGTTTTAAATATACACAGCTAGTCCTGGGTATGACGATAAACTCCATCTGACAGCAAGATCGGTAGATTACAGATTTTGAAAGGCGTGTAACCACTTCTTAATGGCTTTTGTTCCCAGGTTCACTCTAACTTGGGGTGGTAGCACCTTTTAGGGTCCCAACTATGGTCAAATAGAGAATCCCCAAACAAAAACAAGACACTATGAATGTATAAACATACGTTTTTATCGTAAAAATACCAGTAATACATTTTTATACGGTAAAATTACCAACAATACCTATTGTTGGCATATTTTTAGAGTAAAATTTACTAACAGTAACTATTAATTTTAGTAAAATTATCAACAATACATTTTTAAAACAAAATGATCAAGAATACATTTTTTCTGTAGTTGAAGTCATACAATTCCGTTCTATATATTTAGATTTCGTCATTAATTAACGGAGAGAGATTGATGTGACCCTAAAGCAAATTATATGCACCCCTTGAAAAGAGGAAAGAGATCGAATTGTAAAAGAAATATATGTAAAAATAAATGCATTAGGTGTCGGTCAAACTGATGTAATTAATTATATATATTTCTGTTCGTGCCAACATGTTGGCACGAACAGAAAGGTATATAATTAATTGCTATAAGACCCTGTCCGTCCTGCAATTTTACCCATAACTGGGGCAAAAGAGATCAACTCAGAGCTTTCAAAAGAGCATTTGCACGTAACGAACACAGTCGGTTATGTGCTATGCGTAATACACGTTTAGGCCATCATGTAACTTTCATGACTGACGAGGCAGATTTTTCCCGCAGGAGGTTGCCATTTCTTTCTGCCATCCAAAGCTGTTCTCTCCAGCTATTTACCAATTACATATTTACCAATAGCTGAGGGGCGGTGCTTAGAAGAAGGGGATTCATATCTTTCCCTTTCGAACTCAGATATTCGATTCCTTAATCCGAACCGCTATCCATTACTCCACCGAACACAACTGAAATTTTAACTTGGCTGACCGTTTCCTCAATCCGAGCCGCTGACCATTATTTAAACCGTAAGTTTGGAACATATGAATGCTAGTATCTAGTTAATTCAAGACTGTATTTTATTTTTGGGGAAAATGATCTATAACGTGTTATTTTTTTGCCGCCTGTAAATATATATTTTAACACTATATTTAAATCTTATAATATTGTTGGACTTTAAAAGACATGTATAATTATGTACATATATCGTTAATGACCATAAATGAAAACAAACAGATGCGTTTATCATTTAAACATTATACGCCTAATGAAAACAGCACTTTAGTTTCCATGCTTCCCTATAATTAATAAGTAATGCCTCCGCATGAAGATTTTTTTCAGTCCGACCGAGAAGAACCAAAATGGAGTATTGCTAAAATAGTGTCAATTAATGATATGCGCAGAATATTATTTGATTTGAAATACTTTCAAGCTATACAAATAGACTAATAGTACCATTAAGATGTAGATTTTATTTTTTACTTTGTTTTACAGCAATACTTTACCGAAGGTGACATTAATGGTGCATTTAAAATCTATCTCCAGAAGGCATAATTAATATAAAAAACATGCTTCCAAACGGGACAAATTATAATTATACAGTGTGTTTCAAAGAATTTGATATCATTTGAGATGTAAATATCGGAGTAACTACATAGTTTAGGAAACGAAACATAATTATTGTTGAGCAAAATAAGATTTTATCCATCAAAATGTAAATGAGAAATTCAAAGGTATATGGATTTTATTGAAAGTTTTCATAAGCGTTCAATATAGGCTCCGCTCGACCATCACTTTCGATATTGGTGGTCATACCAGGGCTCCGTCCCTTTGCTGGTAGTATCGAGGCTGCGACTAGCTTGGACCGGATCAGACCAGCTTGGACCAGCTATGACAAGCAGCCCGAATGAAAACACTCGGGTCCCGACGTTAAAATCTGACCTTGTATCACAACCTGACTCAGTTGGGGGGGGGGTCAAGTAAACCTCCTTTCGATATGAGTGGGCGTCAGGATCCTTTTACTCTGCACAGACGGGCTTCCACTTCGAACTTTTTGTGCCATGTCAAAATCTGCATCGCAGTTAGTGCATTGTTACCGAATTCTCTTACAAATTGACGCTGCACAGTCTTGTTCGAACATATTCTAACACACAGAATGCTTTCTTTTTTATTTTCCAGTGAATGGCATTTCTATACCTGACAAGAAAAAAATCATAAAACATTAGAAATAAAATCTTTAGTTGTTGTTGAGATCATTTGAACGAGAATTGGTCAAGTTGTTAGATTATGAATTTATATCATTTGTTTTAAAGCTTCTTCTATACTCAGAATCAATGAAATAGATTCCCTTCCCCGTCCCGCTTCAAAGCATGTAAGGAAAATAATGCAAAAATCGTAATTCTTCCAGACAATAAGCAAAGTATAAATATTATTTGGGGAAAAAATCATCATCCATGTCCTGATATTACTTTCTATATACGAGGGTCCATTGGAAATTCCATAGGCTAATCAAGATATAATGTAAGTAGACACACGTGTTTGCAGACCAAAAGAAATGTAAGTGTGTCAAGTGGTGTGCCGATTGACATTCATATCTTGGTGAGTCTATGAACTTTTCATACGACTCTTGTAAATGAAGAATGATGTCTAATTGATTATACCACGGGCGTTCCAAAATTAATTCCTCCAATTTTTTTCCACGGTAATTACTACATAATCTTTGAACATCACAAGGCCGCCGTTACAGGAAGATTACTGAACATACAAAAAGTATGCCTATATATCAGCGAATTTGGGACAGTCTCCTCACAGATGAAGAAGACGTTCGAACCGACAGATATGTGGTTGTACGCGCGAATATTAAAAATAAAAGGGAGAGGACATGTAATTAAGAAGGAAGTATAAAGGAAAATAGACAACATAAAAAAGCAGATACATACAATTAGAAAGAGTGAGTTGACATTCCGGCGAAACATAACGAGGAAAGAAAACCTAGATATTTTAACACTTGCTGAATGTAAGAGAATCAAAGCGAAAACTATTTAACGAGTTTATGTGGATGTTTAGCAAAAAAAAGGTCAAAGAGGTATAATAAAAGGTCAAAAGTTACCTAGACTAAAAAGGAACAAGAAATTGTGGGGAACCATGATCTAACAGGCTCTGAAGTGAAACTTAACGAGTTTGTGCGAATAGGTAATTAGAACAAGGATTAAAAGAGATAGAAAAACATTACTTAGAACAGGCATGGATAACCTTTTTTGAGCAATGGGCCAACACAAGGCGAGCCGTACTACTAACAAGATTCAAGGTAATTTTTCGTAGTAGGTACCTCAGCTATTTTCACTACATAAGATCATATGCGTAAGCATATACCTTAGAAATGGTAGGGAAGTTTAAATATTTAGAAATGATTTTTTATAATTAAAAAAATTGAAGTCTGCGTGGAATTTATTTCTAATTTATTCATTTGAAAATTAAAACATTTCTTCTTTAGGGAAAACATTTTTATGAACGTTTCCTGTTTCAACAGACGTTTACATGTATGATCTTGCTTAGTGAAAATTTCCAGTGGTTTAAAATTCTGAAAAGGTTATTTTCCCCGAAATTTTACAAAATTCTAGAAACATTGTACTTAATCATTGTTTATGTATATGGTTATTTATGAGAGAGTGTGTGAGGGAACAAGTGAGAAGGAAAGAAAATAGAATTTTAAGAAACGTTATTTTGCGTATAAAATGAAGCGTGCCATTCAGAAAGACCAAATGGGCCGCATTTGCCCGCGGGCCGCAGTGTCACCATGACTGACTTTGAAGAAGAAATTGTGGAGAGACATTATAATCCATATGCTGATATAGTATACATAAATGAAATAGCTTTTTCTCTCGCACTTCTCGATTGTGAACCACTTTCCCCACTTTTCTTTCCACTCTGATCCTCCAAAATGTGAATCAATCAAAATGTTAACTTTTGTCGTACTAATTTCCATTCATTTATTGTTCACTTTCTTTAATAATGCTTTTACATTCAGCAACACCTCGGTCTTAGTGGTTATAATACCTTACTTGGGGTGAAATTATAAGAAAAGAAACTATATTAAATAAAATATATTTTCACCACAAGAGACAATATCTTGGAGGGTATATGACATATTTATCATGCGTATAAAAATACAAAAATAAATTATTTCGAGTGATGTCATATTCCCCCTTAACCGTTACACATGACGTTTCCGAGTACTATTTTAAATATTCAGTCTTCTACATATTACTATTATATAGCGAAAGGATACTTGCCTACCACATGGTTCTTACAAATGACTAAGACTGTCGAAAGTACTTGAAAAAAAACATGAAACATGAACTTCAGAGATTATACAGTATGCAACTTTCATACACTATATATAAAATTCTGTGACTTCCGTCAGTCTGTCTTTCACGCTCTCTAAAATATCCATACATTAACAGATCGAAACCAATTTTTGTGAGCAGAGCAAACAGGTAAGGGCGTTGGTTTTACTAGGGTGCGGGTCCAAGTACAATAAATTTTAATTAATTTCTTCCAAAAAGTGACAAAAAATGAAAAAGTTTGCAGTAAGTAGATTTCAAAGAAGAAAGTTTCGCAATCCTCGCAATGATTTCAACTTAAGAAGTAATCAATGTAAGACCATAAGTGTGAATGAAAATGAGAACAAAATTCAAGTAAGTGGTTCAGCAGGCGGGAAAGGCGTTACGTTGGAAGTAAATCATTAAATATTTGGGAGATGTAAACAACCGAGGAGAAAATGGCGGATTTGACAACTCCATGATATTTTGAAAGCAAACACTTCACCTCCAGGTATTTTAGCTTAAGACACCTTTTTCACTCTTAAATTGTTTTTGTTTGTAATGTTATTAAATAACCAAGTTACTCACTAAACCTTTACTTTTTAACAATATTAAAATAGCATTAATTTCGAAATTATACATTGTTTTCTCTTGACAATACTTTTCCGCTACAAATATACAACCACGCTGAAATCTCTAGATATCATGAAAGCAAATATAGTGAGCTCGACCCTCACTCTTTTATTCTCTCTCAGTCTTGATTATAAAAGCAACAGCCCCGCACCAAAGACAATTCAAAACAATATATTACAATAACTTAATATATTATATTTTGTCATAACATCTTAATGCGTATATAGAATCCTGATATCAAAAGTATTCTACCACTGACCTGAGGTCTCGGCTTCAGTCACTTACCCACTGCTCTAAAGTAGCTTCCCTGTGTTTTTCTATAAATGCTTTCATGGTAATTATTCCGATGAACTCTCCGCTATGGTATCTGGACTTTATGAATTTAATCGCAGTACTAGATTGCAACAAGGTCTCATCAGTTGAACTGGCTAGATGTAAACATATGTTCTATGCTAACAGTTTCTTTTCTCACGATTCTCGGTTGTTTTTCAAAGAAGGGTAAAAAACAAAAGGTTTTTGAAAGAGGAGTAAAAAAAAATGTTTTTCAAAAAAGAGTAAAAATAGTTGATTTTCAAATAGGAGTAATAAAAACATCTTTCAAAGAAGAGTAAAAAAAAATTGTTTTTCATAGATAGGTAAAAATATTGTCTTTCAAAAATTGTTTTTTTCAACGAGGAGCAAAAGAAAACGTTTTTCAAAGAAGAGTAAAATATCTATACAGTACAACCTCGGTTATCGAATACCTGCGTTATCCTGCGATTTGGTTATCATTCACATTTTCCGCCAAAAATGCCTCGAAAATTGTACATTTCCTCGGTTATCGAGCAAGGAAATGCGTCCGTTACAAACCAGTACATTCATGTTCACTTACTACTGTGTGATGTCCGCAAGTCAATCTCCAACACAAAACACCACGTGTGTGTGTGTTATGTGTTTGTGTGTGTGTGAGTGAGTGAGTGTGTGACTGTATGCACGTTTGAGTGTGTGTGTGTGTGTGTGTGTGTGTGTGTGTGTCTGTGTGTGTGTCTGTGTGTGACTCTGTCTGCCTTTGTCTTTCGCTAAGTGAGCATCTCCACGACCATAAATCCCAAAATAGGGTGCTGTGTCATTTTTATTTAGTTTTACTGTTAAATAAGACACGATGAGTCCAAAGAAAGTTGCGAGTGTGTCTTTGGGGAATTCACTGGGCTTGGCTGTGAGTGGGTGGTAGGGTGTGGAGGAGTTGGTGGGATGAGCTGATCACTGAAGTACTCCAAGACATTCAGCTGGGGCAGCAACAAATGGCAGCTGAGGAAATAGATTCAGAATATGAGGAGGGAGGAGAGAATGTGCCTTTTTCATTGATTGAGAACATTTGTTCAAAATGGAGGGAGATACAAAGTTTTGGATTGAAAAAAAGTTACCCTAACAAAGCTGTTGCAAGCCGTGTCGTAAACCTGTTTAGAAAACCTTGTCGCCCTTCAGACAAATTTTAAAGTGGAGAGAGAAACAAACATCTCTGGGCGGGTTTTTAGTGTGAGATGAATACAATCAGTCTCAAGCAGGTGCTAGTGGCACAAATAGACAGAAATGGGAAATAACCACAGAAAATGTCTAACCTGAAGTCTTTATGGCGGGGGATTCTCCTTCCAAACAATAACACCATTTTTCCATCCTCACCATCTTATATACGCCAAACAAGATTAAATATTCTTTTATTCTATATATTTGTCATTTATATTTATTTCTTAATGTTTTCTACGTGTAAAACTATAGTTATTCTGTATAAAATGTATTTGGCTAATATTCTGGGGTACGTGAAACGGGTTAATTGGATTTACATTATTTCTTATGAGAGTATTCCCACGGGTTTTCGTGTATTTTTGTTTTCGGTCGATATTCTGGAATGGATTATGGCCTTTGTAATTCTGAAACATATTTCCTATTTGGTGTATCCTTAAAGAGGTTGCAAACAGACAAAGGGGGTACTCGTGTGAATGAACACCGACACGCGCTTAGATGAAAGAAGAGAGGTTTATTGTAAAAGAGAATACACTACTGAAAAACAGGGAATTGTGTAGCAAGCTAGCAATTCCCGAAGCAAGGATATCTACCAACCGTCCCGCGCTGCCACATGTGACACAAGGCCGAATTTAATATGGGGTATCCGAGCCAGTTTGCTCGGCCAATAATTCCCCGTATAAAACGGGTACAGGTAGCTGTTTCCCGAGACGAGACTCTGCCGAAGCAAGGTTATTTACCTTACTTCCCTGCGAGGCCTTTTTTTAATGTGGGGTAAAACCGAACCCGTAGGCTCGGGAAAATTTTCCCGTAGACCCCGTAAATAACGGGGTCGGGTAGCTGTCTACCATCCTAGATGAGTCTATGCCCTTCGGCATAGTCTCGTCTGGGTTCCTCTCCGCCCGAAGCCAGTGAGTTCGACCAGCTCAGCTGGAGACGAATATCCAACTAATTGCCGAAGCAAGGATATTTGCCAACCACCCCACGCAGTCAGATGTAGCACAAGGCCGAATTTAACGTGAGGTATCCGAGCCCGTAAGCTCGCGCTAAAATTCCCCATAGACCCCGTAAAAACGGTGTCGGATAACCGCAGACGAGACTCTGCCGTTCGGCATAGCCTCGTCTGGGTTACTCTCTGCCCAAAGACAGAGAGTTCGACTAGCGTAGCTGGAGATGAATCTCGAACAAACTGCCGAAGCAAGCCCCCATTTATATCCTGTGCTCACTATATATAGTTACTGATACTATATATGTACATGTATATGACATGTACAGTCAGGCTACAGTACCCGATGTTCAAAAGCTATTTCCCTCTACGCCCTGATCCGCTCGGGACAAGATATTTCAATCCGTTATACAACATACAAACAAAATTGACACATTGCTTTTATTTGATTATTTTGTTTATATATTTGTTTAATTAAACACTGATTTTTTAAAACTTATGCGTCACAGAACTTTTCAGTATACCACAGACACTCATACACAGATATTTTATATATAGTTTTATTACTTACACTTTATTTTCAGTGGATTCTTGTGTTTGAGCAGACGCTCCGTTTATTTATTAAACAGTATATTTTTTTTCGTATACCGTATCTCTCTATTTCTGTCCCATGCCCTGTAGGTAGTATAATGGATAATGGCTCGGATGGTGAAATCGGTACAGCCGAGTTCAAATTCGAGCCGAGTGAGTTACGTTCCTTTACGCGCAAATACACTTGGGAAAGGTATGAATCAATCTCTTCTCCATCGTCAATAAAATATAAATAGCAGAGCAGACTGGTGTCTATAGCTTTGTTGCTCAACCAGCCTACCGCGGAAAATATTCTGACAAGTCAGTCATGACTAAAGAGATATGAACAACTAAGTGTTTAGCACGTATGACGCAAGACTAACTTACATTTTTACTAAGATAACCCTGAATTCTAAGATGGCGTCGGGCTGACTTACCCAAGGGACACCGATTATTGTTCTTTTTCTTTATATGTGCCGTGTCATTTCAGGACATAGGCTATCATCACACTCTATCTCTATCTATTCGTTGCAGTTCCAAACAAGTTCCTTCCCTCTGCTTTTTCCGCCAGACCACGTTCTCTCATCTACTTGCTTAAGCCCGCCAAGTATATCACGAGTTCATTTACAGTGTCACACTTTTCCTCTATTCGACCCATGAGTATCAGATTCTCCTCCTTCCTCATTATAGGTCTCAGGAACTTCAGCTGTCTCTTCCTGATGTTAAGTATAAGTCTCCTCCTTGTTTGCAACCACTCATCGTTGCTCACACGCTCGGTCCATGATATCCTTAGCATCCTGCTGTAGAACCACATCTCTGTCACCTGGAGTCTCTTCTTCATTTTTGAGGAAATCGTCCAAAATTCGGTGCCGTAAAGAAGGACAGATGTCACGTAACAGCTCAGTTTTATTTTCTTTGTTACCAAAGAAATCGTGCTGTCATCACAATATTCTTCCTGGCTTTCGGTATGTGTCCTTGGCCATCCAAATACGTCTACGGATCTCAGTGACGCACTTACCGTCCTCCGTCAAGATGTGTAGTGTGGCAATTATCATAATACATCAGTAATCTCATGCCTGACTTTTTTCAACGCCAATGAAAATAAAAACAACTTTGTAAGCATTCTCAAAGAACCGTATTTTCTTAGAATTGCATTCTCTAGCTAAAATTTGACAAAATCTTAAACATAATTTCTGAAGAAACTGAAACTTAATTATTCATTAAATTTACCCATTCGACAAGAAAACATTTTAAACAATTATTTGATTATCCTACTTAATTGCCAGAAGGCTTCAAATTAGTGCAGCGCAATTAGATTTATTTGCAGTGAAACGTCATTTAAATGGAGAACAACAAACGAAACAGAGTAAACTGATCCGAATTTAATTAATGAAGTTTTTATTCTAAATGAATTTTTATTAAAATAATTATGTGGACATTTTGGCTCGGAGATTTAACTTTTTTTAAATATGTTTTTAAGCAAGTTCTTTCTCTAAAGCCTAAAACAGCCCTGACAACACTCAAATGCTGCTTAAATAATTTGTTTTGGATAGAAACGAAGATCAACTTCTGAACCTCAATTAAATGCTATCTTTGCTTGTAAACATTTAATGATCAATTTTTGTTGGACGGAGATTTCTTTCATTAGATAAAGAAATAAGTGAATTTAAGTGTAGCGTAAGTTTCATCAAGTAAAATACACTCACGAGCCATCAAAATATAATTCTTACATTTTTTATGCTATTTTTCCCTTAATAAAAGCCAAAAGAAAACATTCAAGATGTAGTATTACTGTATAAGCGTTTCTGGGGGCGTCAAAAGAAGACATGGGAAGTACATAATACATACATAAAAAATAATTATAATTTAAGCTTTACTTTTGCATGGAGCACTGTTTTTTAAAATTAAAAACAAAAATACTAAAGAACTCCGGATTATTTATATAACGTGTTCTTTTCTATTTTTCTATATATTTGCATATATATATATATATATATATATATATATATATATATATATATATATATATATATATATATATATATATAAATTAGGTGATATCATATGTTAACTATGAAATAATAAAATATTAACCAACATTCGTCCTGGATATGACAAACGACATCAAGCAGCAAGGACTCTGGTCGGGAGATTGGAGGTTTTGAAAACCGTGGAGCCACCTCTTAATTACTCGTTCTCAGGTCCACCCTGGAGTGGTAGTAAATTTTAGGTTTCCAGCTATGAGAAAATAGTCAAACCATTAAACTGGGGTCAAAAAATTTGAAAGTGTAAGTTATAGTAAAAATACCAGCAATACATTTGAAAACAAATGTTACCAGCAATACATTTTTTTAAAAGAATTGACACGCAATACATGACAAAAATATTGCAAGTATATATTCAAAAAAATATTCCAGCAATATATTTGACTCTCGGCCAAAATCCTCTTTACAAAAATACGTCAATAAAATCTGATCTACAAATAATTTCTTACAAAGAATGCATATTGTATTCATACGAACGTATCCTAAAAGATTGTCGACAATAAAACCCATTGAGGTTGATATACCGTAAAAGAAAATGAACCAAACCAAACCAAACCTAACCCCCGGTGGAAGTACCTGTTTGGGGTCACAGCTATAGACAAATATTGAACCCCAAGTAAAAATCAACAGTACATTTTTATAGTAAAATTACCAATAATAGATTTTGATGATCTACAAAATATACATCTAAAGACATACCTTGACTCTGAAAGTATAACTTTATGTAAAATTATCTTTAGTTGAAAGCATAAAATTAAGAACAAAATATTTAGATTTTGGCATTAGGTAAGAGATGGAGTTTGATATGCCAAAATATAACTTCAACAAAACTATAAGATAAAACAAGCATATCCTCGACTCTAGTAATTATGTCCACACAAACATGTATATGCAGAAACGCTGAGTATTATCTACCATGTATTCGACTGTGAAAGTAGAATAGCATATATTATAGTTTTATTACTTCAAGGTTCCCGAGAAAATTAAATTCCTCCATTTAAATGACCCATAACGTGTTGATATGCCGTTAAACAAACAAATCAATCAATCATTAACCTACTTATTGTTTAACCTCATCTATTTGTTCCCAGCTTACAAAGCTAGCCTCACGACTTCTTTAGTGACTACATACAGAGAACACACGTCCCGTTTGAATTCCGCTATCATACCCTTATAAGTCAACGATGTGTGATGATCGATGGAGACATGAAACTGACAGGCACCATGAAGTGTTGATTTGTATGTCCGCACGGGTTAAAACAACAAACGTTATATCTTGGATACTGAGGCCATTTCCCACAACCATATAAAGAGATCTAGTCAATATAAATATACATATACACTATTTACATTATTCGGACTATTGTCTAAGTTTACGAATTTTCCAATGGTGTTCTTTGTCTATGATCTAAATCTGATCCCACAGAGGGCGGTGATCTCATTTCCTCTCCATATGTCGTCAGCCACATGCTAGGCCACAAAAATCTCCTGAGCCGACCTAGCATAGAAATGAATACAATATGGGAAGGAGTAATAAGTAGAGCCATAGAAAAAATGCGATAATAACAACAAAAATTGCAATATGAGCACTGGTAAAAATGATTGCTGAGATATTAGGCTTATAATACCCAGAAATTCATATACAGATGTCCTCAAGGACACATAGCACAGTGGTTAGTTAATCCAGTGGATAGATCCAGTGACAGAACCCAAAGTGTGTGAGTTCAATACCCGGTTAAGGCAGAGAAGAACTTGGAGAGGGGAATTAACAGGAGATAACTGATAACTGATAATCATTAAAACATGGCACATGGAACTAGAACAGTCTACCCCATTGAGCGAAATAAAGGGTTCGGTTCGACACTCCAACCACCTGAAGAAGGCCGGAGCATACAACGGCCAAAATGTTGTAATAAATATGGCGACAAAGACGATGAAAATAGTCCGAATAATGTAAATAGTCTACATAATACCTCATCACAGAAATATAGACAAATATGCATATGAATAAAGAAAAAAGGAAATTTTATCTTAGCTCACGTCTTCCGTCCTCTGGTAGACTTTATAAAGGCAAATTTAATTGCTTTACTTGCAGCAGTCTACACAGAAGCAAAAATGCCGTTAGTTCTTCAGAATTTTTTAATTTAAGAACGCTCATAAATATACTTCAAACTAACTGAATGCCAAGGTAAATTAGGAAGGAAGCGAAATGATGTAATTTGATTAAATACTATCTTTGATAGTGAACATTTTAATGGCCAATGCCTGAATGTGTTTTATTTTGGTAAATGAAATTAAATTACATGCATGCTCGGAACAAGATTTTTTTCCCTCAGTTCCATAATTTCTGCCTCACGGTGTCTTTCTCGCCATAAACAAAAAAACAACGAATAAATCGTAAACCGAAAAGAATTTACTGGAAATAAAAGCGTATAATGAATTCATAGATACGCAACGAAACAAAAGACGCATTTAAACGCCGATTGGCTGTAAATATGTTGACTTTTAAAAACCCAAAGTAAACACTCTTCAACGTTTCTTTGCCGGCATTTTCGGGTGTGTGAATGGTATAATATATAGGGTGAATAGTATAATATATAGTGTGAATGCTATAATATATAATGTGTATGGTATTTCAGTTGAGCTGGTAACATCTGTTAGGGTCCTAGTAAAGGGCAAATAGTGATCCCGTAACAATAACAAAACACTATAAAAGTATAAAAAATTCATGTTATATAAAAAAATAGCAACACTACATATTCGTAGTAAAATAACAACAATATATTTTATCTTTAGTTGAAGACAGACAATTGCTTTAAAATATATATTTAGTTGAAAAAATGAAACTGTGTTCAAATTCTTTAGATTTCGGCATTAAATAACCCATAGAGGTGATTATATGCCGCCAAACGAAACCCAGAAACCTGAGAGTATTAATTTTATCAAAATATATTTTAATCAACTTCTATGTCCAGTTTAATGCACAATTTTAGAAAGAATGTTTAAAAATTGCGTTTTTTTTCACTAGATTTGTTAAACCGATGCAGATAGATGTTACAGTTTTGATAAATTGGAAACATTCGAGAATATATTATTACTAGCCAAATTCTCGTCTAACGATCATTTTACTTAACAATAATTTCAAAATAATTCAGCAAATGGTGTTATTTCATTTATGGTACCTTGATTTTTGCCGATTATAAGAGGTCTGATCAAAAAGTATCGGGACAAGTGTTATACAAAGTAAACTACAACGCATCCATTCGGCATTTAATCTCCTTCAAAATAGTTCACTTCCGAAGCAAATACACTTTACCCCAAAAACGTTTCCATTGATGGAAGCATTCCTGCAACTCCTTTTTGGGGGATGGCGAGAAGATGCCTCGTCGCATTGTCTTGGATTTCCTCAATATCTTGAAAACGTTTCCTTTCAAGTGGGATTTGATTTTTGAAGAAGAAAATATCACAAGCAGCGAGATCTGGGGAATATGGTGATTGTCGGACCTGAGGAATTTCATGCTTGGCCACAAACTCTTGTACAAGACATGGCTATTGATGGAAACTCTGTGGTCTTATGAGACGACAACACTTTCCACACATTCCTTCCAAACACTCTATAAAGAAGGGAAGCGATCGAGAACATTGTAACTTAGTGTATATGGGCGACAGTGTTTAAGATCAATCTGCGCCGAACGGCTTCACTTTGTGTACATTAGCTGCGTTACCGTAACAACAGTTGCAATATTTTTTATATCGGACCTCGTATATATATATATATATATATATATATATATATGAAAAACATGTTGAAAATATTAACCATTTAGTGTCTGGTTATCTAATACTGACATCGAAGGAATGCAGAAATCGACATAAGATTGGATAGTATATTTATTTATATGTCCGTTTTACGATCTAATACAAGCCAAATAAGGGCATGAGCCTCATTTTGAACCATTCATAGAAAAACACGTGATCATTATTAATTCATATTTACAGGCATATTAAGGCTTACAGACCATGCTTAGTGATTAAGAGTGAAAAAAAATGTTCACCCAATACCAGGCTTAAGTGCCACTCAAGGTAGAGTGCTACTGAATGAGAATATTGTAAGTGCGTATACAGAGGGAGCAAGGGTTGCATATGATGAGGACAGGTAAAATAGATATCTTGACTTCAAGAGGTTAAGATCGTAATGAACAGGGAAACAAACCTTGGGAAGTCGGTTCCAAATTGCTACAGTTCTGGCGAAAACCTGCCTAAATGTAACTTACTCCATAACAATGGAACATGAAGGGAATTAGGATGAGTCAACTCTTGTCCTGGATATGACGATAAACTACATCTGGCAGCAAAGCCTTGATCGGGAAGTTTT
>OZ038477.1:92105771-92113271 GCA_964036315.1 Acanthosepion esculentum | reverse complement strand
GGTCAACCTAACCAGAGTGCAATAGGAGGGAAAATTGTTTTGGGATGAATTAATATTTGGGGATGAATTAACAAAAAAGATCCAAAGAGAGCATCATATTTCAGGGAAATAACTTCATAAGTAAAACAATTAACAAACAAAAAATAAATGGAATTTTTTATCCATTAGAAACTAAAACAAATGAATTGAATGCAAAATAATGTATTCAACGATAAAATGAACAAGACACACAAAAAATATAAAACTAAGACCAAATCGGCCATAGTAAGAATCAACATATAGTGAAGTAGAATTCAATCTCAGAGCGAGTCAAAAGTTATAAGGACATTGTTGGATAATGGAGGAGACAAAAGCCCCCCAGACACATCTATCGCTTTCTTTCACTCCCTTTCTACCCACTTCCTCCTTTTTACAAGCAGCCGTTTTCACGAATTGACAGTCAATTCAAATTTTAACTCGAGGTATCGCGTAGCAAAGACTTCCATTTACACCGACATTTGACGTTCCTATTACATTATAACAGCGGAAAAGCTATTGAACGGCGAGAACAATAAATTGCTGTTGGCGGTTCTCCCATTTTCTCGCGAAACAACGGCGGGCCACGATGACAACTGTATTTTCTGTCTAGTAGGGTAAAAAGTGATTTATCTCCGTCTTACAACTCTAAACTTTTCCGTTTTTTTTCTTTACTTTTAACTTATTCGTCGGGATTGCTGAAAATTATTTCTGTTCCATTGTTACGAGTGCCATTGTCTGCCAACAGAATGAAATTCTCAATTATCTTGACTGCGTGAAGCTATCCATGGTACTTGTATCAATAATGGCTGCTAAAAAGTATCATTATTATTATTATTATTAGTGGTTTACACACGCCATCAAAAATGGCGACTATTTTTGTTAAGCGTTTATTCTGTGATCTGCAGTTGCCCTGTCTTTAACTTCCAGCCTTTAGAGTGTTCAAAAACTTCGACGTAGCCTTGTGGGTGATTATGTATTTCGTTTCTCTCTTCTCTATGAAAATTTTCTTGCAAAATGTTCTGATGAGCTACATTCCTTAGTTCCACTAGGCCCGACATTTACAGCTAAGAGCCGCCATGTCACGTATACAGATTCGACTCATTTCCTTCATATTCCATTGGAAAGAAGTAAATTCCACTTCTCCCAGTACTTAGTGGAACAGACGACCGAGAGGATGCTTCCCTGATTAATACAATCTTAACTTTTATAAGTCTATCTATTTTCAACTACCCTATTCAGTAACTCTCTAATTTGACGTACAGGGGTTGGAGAAAATAATTGAAACATTTATTAAATTCAAAGAAAATTTATTTAATATGGAGTTGGTCTTTCTTTACCCTAACATACAGCTTTAATACGTCTAGGAATGGAATCATACAGCTTCCTGTCTTCATCCAGAGGAATTTTCAGTCATTCTTCCATTAACACCTGCTCCATCTCTTTAAGAAACGGTGGTGGAGGATAGCGGCTCCTAACTTGTCACTCCAAAATGCACCATAAATGTTAAATAATATTGATATCTGGAGATTGTGGAAGCCACTCCATGTGTTATAGCTCACTTTCATGCTCTTCCTACCAATTCTTAACCACTCAAGCGCTATGTAATGGAGCATTATTGTCTTGGAAGATGCAGTCAACATCAGGGAATAAAGTCTGGGCCATTTGATGAACATGATCTCCCAAAATTTTCAGGTAATCTTTGTTGTTGATTCTACCATGCCAGGCAACTATTGGACCGAGACATTTCCATGATATGGCCGCCAAAGCTATCATTGATCAAACTCCGTGCTTCACTTTTGGAAGAAGGCAGTCAGGGTTGTAAGGTTCTTTGGGCTGCCTCCACACATAAAATCGCTCTGAATTTGGGAAAAGAGAAAAACTGGATTAGTCTGAGAATATGACTTGCTTCCATTGGTCGCCAGTCCAGGCATTGTGATCTCAGCACCACTTTAACCTCTTCTGAATCTAGCGAGTGGAGAGAAGAGTTTTCCTTACGGCAGCTCTTCTATGATATGCAGCCTTATGGAGCTCACGGCGAAGAGTTTTAGTAGAAACTGGACTATTCAGATGATTATTCAACTCAGCAGTCATTTTGGACACGGTAGTCCGATGATGTTTTGCCACATTGCTTTCAGTACTGCTAAGTCGTTTCATTATAGTGTGTGTGTGCAAGAGAATGAGATTTTGAATATCAACAGTTAAAATGACATGGGCCTTAGTGGAATCCGAGAGACACTTTCGATTATGTCAAACTTCGTGATTTTTATTTCTTTATTCATGAGAAATTGGCTCATGAATTATATAATTTTACTTATTCTTAACTGGCACTAAAAAGTCACGTGGTATGCTTACTACTACGTCTGCTCCATATTTTGGTGAGGTATACCAAAATGATAGGGACTAATAAAACAACCTTTCTGATTTGTATCCAATGGTTTTGTATTGTACAGTTTAATTAGTGTGTTTTGAGATGTAAGCACTTGATTGCGTTTTATTGGTTTATAAAGATATTGAAGGCGTGTTTTAATATTTATGCGGCTATATTTAGCTGAAAATAATTCTGATTGGTTAAAATTAATAAGTTTATAATTAACATAATAATTATCTTTATTGTGTGAAATATGTTGCATATTTAGATATTTTAAAGGACATGACAATGTAAACAAAAACGTAAAATCAACATGTGGCCATAGCTCAAAAGGTTGAACTGATTTAATAAAACCAATGTGATTTTTGGATTCAGCACATCAAAATTGTCCTAAATCAGCTAAAAATATTTAGACCATAAATTTGGTATTGACCAGTGCATTGAAGAACAGTAAGTCGCCATTAATTTATGGGAATTTTTTCTTTAAATTATTTCTAAAGTTAAGAGAGCTGTATTATCTAGCCTTTCCTGGTAATCTTTTCAAATATATGATGAGACGCTCTAATATCAATAAGAAAGGCAATCAGTCTATTGCTAGGTCAGCTGGTAGTTAAGTTGACTCACTGTGTCGTACCAAACAATTTATATCTCCAAAATCTATCCTACATATCTATAAGTCTACCATTCGTGCATGCTTAGAATATTGCTTCCACATATGGTCCGGCGCTCCTGCTATATACTTACAGATTCTTGCTAAAATCAAAAAGAAAAAAGAATCAGCAATATTATTAGTCCTGACCTGGTATCTCAGCCTCAGTCACTTTTGTAATTTTTCTGAAAGCTCTTCGTTATGGCACCTAAACTTTATGAATTTAAGCGAGGTACGAGACTGATGACGAGGTCTCATCAATTTACAATTTACAATTGAGTTGGCTAGTCAGTTCTATGCTAACACTTTATTTTCTCGCACTTTTCGTCTCTGGGTCTCTCTTTCAGTTCCATGCTTTCCACTTAACGTTGATCTTCAAAAATCTAAATAAAATGTCAGTCATTATCTACTGTCTTCCTCATTACTCTTCTATTTCTCTCGCTACTTAGTATTTTTTCTGCTTTCTAAATCTATCCAAACCAATGATCCCGTGTGGCTTCACTGCTTTGGTTGGGATAAATCCGATTTTTAAAAAAAAGAATCAAATTTTGTATTTTACGACTTTTGCATTTCTCGAATAAACACTTACCATTTCCCTATGTTCTCCGTATTCTTCACTTTCATCGTGAGTCCTGCTGAAACTTCTATATTTATTAGGGGACAGATTTCCTTGACGACTGTTCTCTTGACCAGTGATTTAATTCTGCTTTTTTATATTCACTTTTTCCTCTGATGATAGAATTTTTAATGCTCAAATCAAAGAAATTAGCAATGTCTCCAAGCTGTCTTGCTTTCGCGCTTAAACTGCTTTCATCATTTTGTTTCCGTTTTCATATAGGCATCAATTACCGTCTTTCTTGGGTTTCGTTAATTCATACTTATTTTCTTGATTCGTCCAGTAATTACTAGAGATTCTTTTTTTTTACGGCCAAGGGTAGATGATTTTTGTCTGTAATTACTTTTGTCTTGGTTCCCTGTAGAATTTTTCTTTCCATTTTGGTCCTAGCATCTTTTCAAAATGTAAACAGTTTTTGTCACTGTGTGTGTGTGTGTGTGTGTGTGTGTGTGTGTGTGTGTGTGTGTGTGTGTGTGTGTGTGTGTGCATTATGGTGCAATAGAGGCATTCTCGTCTTGTGATGAACTATTGTTTTCTCTTTATGTCTATCATGTCAACAATGTCCGGGATTAAAGGCTTTATAGATACGTAGATATTGTGCAGTTTGGTGATCCAAATATTATGGAGTCATTGTTGTCTAATGTATGAGAAAAAAAAGTAAAGGTGTACGTCACAAAAAGTTAGTTGTGTCTGTTTGTTCGCAATTGGTTTAAAGTTTTTCGGGCAGACATATTTTTATCATTTGTGCAAGGAAGGCTCTATATTGATTTCTATTTCAGTTCAAATATTACAGAATATAAGCGCACTAAAGGAAACAGTAACATCCTCCGCAATGTCTTTTATGGGAGAGTAGTAAGTAGTGAGTCTGTTACGCACACACTTTATAAAGCAGGTTGTATAAAATATTAATCTTTGTTAGAAAAATCATAAACGTAATATGGATTACTCTAAAGGGAGTCTTAGCTTCTTTATTCAGTATGGGTAAATTTTGTTAGAGTAAATTGAATCTTCCTCAATCCTGGAAATGGAAAATAGATTAAGAGAAGAGTCAATTTAGTGGAACTGTGTTAACACACACACACACACACAGTACATATGTATATTTCAAGAGTCAGAGAAAAATCTGTGTTTAAAGGCACTATTCAACTTCGCCTAGTGACCGACGCACCCTGTAGCCGCGAGGTCAAAGCACGTCAGATCTAATAACGGGTTACCCTAGAAGAAGGCAGGTTCGAATCCTGTCGGAGAGCGCATATTTATTCTCTAATAAGATTTCTAGAATATTCGGGCCGGTAGACGAAAATAAATAAATAAATAAACGGAATGTTTAAACAAAATCTCCCCAAAGATGAGCAAACAACTTGAACCAACATAAATGTGATTCTACAGAAGGACGCTGAGTATACAATGGACCGAACATGTGAGCAACGACGAAGTCTTAGAGAAAATGGAAACAAAAAGTAAATTTATGCATAACACCAGAAGGAGACAGTTAAGGTCTCTACGGCACATAATGAGAAAAGCAGGCTTGGAAAATCTGATACTCATAGGACAGATTGAAGCCAAGAGAGAGATAGGGAGGTAAGCGGAAAACAATGCATAGCCCACTCAATGAGCTTGAGTAAAATGATGGTGGAACAAGGCTTAGGAGAAATAACAGAAAATACATCATTTATTAAGAGCGACAAGGGTCAGGAAGTTGTAGAGAGCCATGATCGCATACGTCCTGTGGGGACACAGTACATAAAGAAGAAGAATATTTAGGGTAAAAACGGTCAATATCAGGTATAGAGCGTCCGTAAATATAAAAAGCTCACACTAATCTCAACACCGAGCGGCGACAGTCTGTTTCATGCCTGAAGCCATGTGTGTTGTGTTTTGGCACGACAATTTCTATATGCACTATGGGTAGCAAGGTCTACTGTATTATCCTAAGAGTTATTGGACTGGCGGTAACGAATAAAAATAAATTCACCAACTACCAATCTATACATGAACACAAGTAAATGTATTAATAATAATAATCATCAACAAATAATTACGTAGTCAATAATAATGAGTAAAAGTTTAACAAACAAAACTATAGAATAGCTACAAATAACCTCATACGGATCTACATTTATTTCTACTCAGCTAAAAGTGGAGACTGAGGTCAACATTGAGCGGTGACAGTCTGTTTTATGCTTGAACGGCCTGAAGATTCCGTTCATGCAGGAAATAGACTGTTGCCACTCGCATTTTCCCCGTATGTCTCTATCTAAAAAAGGCAGGATGTGTTTGTGTGTAACGAATGCACGGCCGCAATTTCCAACAGATTTGCACTAAAATTTACATGCAGATGCTCCAAGTTATTAAAAAGTCCAAGACCGACATTGCATTTCCCAACTCCCATCGATAGTGGAAATATTCTATTTTTTCATGCTTCTACGGTATTTTTCATGTAGTTTGCTGTCATTTTCTACTGGCCAGAGTGAGTGGCTGACACGAATAGGCAGGAAGATTCTATTGGCTAGCGTGAGAGCCAACAGCTGACTGAGACGAATATTAACTAGCATGCTAGCATGCCAAAAAAATCGATAGCTGCATTCGTCACAAGAGGAAAAAAATTAAATCTGCATGGCACTTTACTCCAATTGGCTCATTCGCTTGCTTAAACTCAACATTGATTCTGATTCCGCAGAACTGTGTTGGGTGTGAAAAAGTATTTGTTGTTAACATTCTTTTTTCATTCGGTTTTTCCAGTTACGAGTCCTTTTTTAAAGCTGATCGTTTTGTGTTCGTTTTGTTTAGTTCTTTTTTTGTAAACAGATTTAATGTTTAGTATAGAGCTTAGAAAAAATTCGCAGTGTGAGATAGGCAAGAAGTAAGGCATGTAACAACATCCGCACGGCAAAGGGCACTCCTTTAAAGGCAAGGAAGGGCAAAAATATTTTAAGTCAAGTGGTAGCGATTGCTGTATGAGTCGTACGATTTTTTAATCAAGCATGGGCAACGCCGGGCCATGCTGCTAGTATATTTATATTTAAGACATTTTGTATGTTTATACGTTCTTTTTATAGATACAACTATTTAAGTAAATGCTCTGTTTGTAATAAACAGTAACAACATTTACCTGCCTGAAAGTCCGAGAAATTTTCATAGAAAATATGTGTCCTCCGACAGAAATCGAACCTGTATCCTATACGGCACCGTTATATAGCCTAACGTGCTTTATCCGATTGAGCCACAGAAGTGCATTTCAGTTAGCAAAGTTGATTTTACTGTATTTAAACTACAATTCTCCGTGATTTTCTCTCATACATTCATATCTGCTCGATGCGTATCCAAATGTAAAAAAGTGACGTCACACATTATGAAATGGACAAAGTCTGATAATTATTTTTTAAGACATTTTTTATGTAGATACGTTCTTTGCAACAGTCTCTTTTTCCCTCGAAGAAGCGAAGTTACTGTTTGCTACTCTATTTACATTATTTCGGACTATTGTCCTCATCTTTGTCGCCATATTTATTACAATGTTTCGTCCGTTGTACGCTCGGGTCTTCTTCAGGTGGTTGGAATGTCGAACTGAACCCTTTATTTCGCTCACTAGGGTAGACTGTTCTAGTTCCACGTGCCATGTCTAATGGATGTCAGTTATCAGTTATCTCCTGTTAATTCCCCTCTCCAAGTTCACCACCGCTTTAACCAGGTATTGAACTCACACTTTTTGGGTCCTGTCACTGGATCTAACTAACGCCTTTATCCACTGTGCCATGTGTCCTTGAGGACAATAGTCCGAATTATGTAAATAGTGTACATAATACCTCATCTCAGAAATATAGACAGTTACTGTTTGCTGATAAAATG
>OZ038477.1:92020771-92100771 GCA_964036315.1 Acanthosepion esculentum | reverse complement strand
ATCAGCTTCCTCCTAACAATTACCATTAAGGAAACAGTTTCCAGCTCAGCCCTCAGTGCAATCCAATATCACTCACATATTCCGTCCATGTTATTCACAACATCACCCTATAGAACTAGATCTGTTGCCTGACGATCCTGGTCAGTAGCTAGATGCATAGGCACTTGGGAACACTGGTTGCTGTAAGCTTGGGTGTGCGGGTGGTGTAATGGATAATGGCACGGAATTGGAGATCGGAGAGCCTAGTTCCAACTCTTTTCGGGGCCGTTATATTCACTTACGTGAAAATAACTTTGGCAATGCGATGGATTCACTTCCTCTCCTCCCACACAATTATGGGTTAATTAGTAGGATTTATACTCTCCCAAATTTATTCTTTTCTATGTTCCGTGTCCTTTCAGGACGTAGGCGACCATGCCTCTCCACCTCCCTCTATCCCTTCTCTCTGCCACCTCCCCAGACTACGGAGGCTCTGTCATCCACTTGCTTAAGCCCGCTAGGTATGTCATACGTTGTTTTCCCTTGTCTCTCTTTCCCCATATTTGACACGTGAGTATCAGATTCTCCAGGCCCTGCTTCCTCATTATATGTCCCAGAAACTTCAGCTGCCTCTTCCTGATGTTAAGTATAAGCTTCCTCCTTGTTTGCATCCTCTCTAAGATCTCATCGTTGCTCACATCTCTGTCAGCTTGAGTCTCTTCTTCATCTTTGAGGAAATCGCCCAACATTCGCCGCCGCTAAAGGACAGATGTGACGAACAGCTCAGCATTCTTTTCTTTGTTACCAAAGAAATCTTCCTGATTAAGTATAAGCTTCCTCTTTGTTTGCATCCTCTCTAAGACCTCATCGTTTCACACACGCTCGGCCAATGATATCTTTAGAATGCTTCTATAGAACCACATCTACGTCGCCTCGAGTCTCTTCTTCATCTTTGAGGAAATCGTCCAACATTCGCTGCCGTAAAGAAGGACAGATGTCACGTAACGGCTCAGTATTCTTTTCTTTGTTACCAAAGAAATCCTCCTGTCTCGCAATACTCTGCCCAGTTTTTGGAATGCGTCCTTGACCATCCCAATACATCTATGGATATCAGTGTCGCATTGACCGTACTCTGTCAGAACGCTTCCCAGATATTTAAACTGCCAAGTCTGCTTGATTCTAGTGTTCTCCACCTGTACATCGCATTTCGGGTTCGTCCTTTTAAACCTGAAAACAGCTGTTGAATTTAAAAAAAACACTTTTATATCTATGCGTTAGTATTTTATTTTGAAAGATGCATTTTTTGAAGAGGAAGTGTAGATTTATCTATAAAGGTTTACATGGAAATGACCTTCATGGATATAAGGCATGTTTATCGATTCTATATAAATTTAACAAAGGGAAATATTGTTGAATATTTACCAAGATGAGATAACATTTCAAAGATCGCAGCAATGAATAAAAAACTTCTATATTTAATACCACAGTAAATACAAAATATGTTCATAAATTATACATATATATATATATATATATATATATATATATATATATATATATATATATATATATATATATATATATATATATATCATAGGTTAAATGATATTATATTTTTTGAAATGCACTCAATGATACAACTTATATTCTAACATGTGCCCAAATGTCGACACTATATTTTCTTTCAAACACTTACATATATTTAAAGACATTTTAAATCGCGTCCATTTACTCAAGAGTCGATATATTTATATTTTTATGAGAAGATTTTTAAATTTTTTTCTTTTTACTTTTCATATGTGAAATCAATATAAATTCAAAGAAGGCTTGTAATTTTGTTAGCTGCTTTAAGGGGAAGAGGCTGCTAGATTTACAATAGGGGCCAGCAGATTGTAAAAAGACGCCATTTGCAACATTCATGGGAATTTACTCTAGCATATCACATTTGAAAGAACGTAGACATTAAACAGAACGCTTTACTGATGAATTTTTTCATATCGATTCATAGAGGGATAAGCAAATATGTTCCGAAGTACACAAACACGCATATATATATATATATATATATATATATATATATATATATATATATATATGTAAAGTGAGAAAGAGGGAGAGAGATAGTTATGGTTACATATAGTTATATATCGTATATTTGGACGGCAATCATTCTTCTATGAATGTTTCGTTAATTATGACGAGCAAGAAATAAACTGTAAATTTCTTTTTAATTTTTCGTATGTTCATAAACATATTCGTTTTTGAAGACTCTGTGTGTGGATAAATTGTCTATATTGTTATTTTAGGGGAGGGTTTTTAGGTAATACTTTGACCATTTTCAACAAAATATTGACAATTTATCTACCTACTTAATCTTCCAAAAAGATAACTTCTGAGAAAAAATCGATAAAAATAACGAAATATTTCTAGCACATCATATTTAGAGTAATATGCATATCTATCTACTTATCTATCTATCTATATATATATATATATATATATATATATATATATATATATGTATATATATATATATGTGTGTGTGTGTGTGTGTGTGTAAAGAGAGAGAGGCTGGGTGTTTCTAGAAAGTCATTAGCTAGATGAAGACACCATTGCCACTAATGCCTTAGCATTATATAAGAGGTATTGCTGGGAGTTATTGCTGGAAGTTATTTCAGCCGCATCATATATATATATATATATATATATATATATATATATGTAATTAAGTAATTCATCGAGTCTGAAACCTCAACAGAATGCTGAAAGCACTGTCACAGAATGCAGAAAGCACTGGACGGCCGTTTCGTCCTATATTTGGGACTCATCAGCAGTGCGCATCCACTACCGAGAATTGAAACCCTGACAGTTAGGTTGTCAAGCGAACACCCTACCAACTGTTCTACGGGCCTCGGTGACGAAGAGGTATCAGATCAAATATAGCGCCGCTCACTTACATTATTCCGTGGCGGAACCCAACTGAGATTCTCTGTAACCATAGGAGTGTGTCCCCGGGAGCCACGACTACTATCACCAAGCCGCCCCAACTGGAGCTATTAGAAGCTGGATCAAGCGGTGATATATAAGTAATAATTAGGAGGATTTGATAAATGTAATTAAGTAATTCATCGAGTCTGAAACCTCAACAGAATGCTGAAAGCACTGTCACAGAATGCAGAAAGCACTGGACGGCCGTTTCGTCCTATATTTGGGACTCATCAGCAGTGCGCATCCACTACCGAGAATTGAAACCCTGACAGTTTCTAATAGCTCCAGTTGGGGCGGCTTGGTGATAGTAGTCGTGGCTCCCGGGGACACACTCCTATGGTTACAGAGAATCTCAGTTGGGTTCCGCCACGGAATAATGTGAGTGAGCGGCGCTATATCGAGTCTGATTTGCTACCTCTTCGTCACCGAGGCCCGTAGAACAGTTGGTAGGGTGTTCGCTTGACAACCTAACTGTCAGGGTTTCAATTCTCGGTAGTGGATGCGCACTGCTGATGAGTCCCAAATATAGGACGAAACGGCCGTCCAGTGCTTTCTGCATTCTGTGACAGTGCTTTCAGCATTCTGTTGAGGTTTCAGACTCGATGAATTACTTAATTACATTTATCAAATCCTCCTAATTATTACTTATATATATATATATATATATATATGAGAAACATAAAAGTTACATAACGGTAAATTATTCGAATCTTACAGCGTTGATGCTTGATGCTCACATATTCATAACTTACATTAATTCTTTGTCTTATGAGACTATCTTGTGAAAATCAAAACCATATTGATAATTACACCGTTTATGTGACTCAATTTTTTAAGAAACTGATACGTGAACTTGAGAGGATTAAAATCAAAATAGACATAATATGTCTAGATTATTCAACTAAACATGCTTGAATAAAGATACTCTACCTTTTTATATATATATATATATATATATATATATATATATATATATATATATATATATATATATATATATATATATATATATATATATATATATATATATATATATATATATATGTCTTCAACAGATTTCGTAGCTCATCAGTGTGGCCCAGATCGAAACCCGACAGAATTTGCATCAGTCGGAATTTCTACCAGTAAGCCAGCGGCGCACGGCAGGGATGAAGGTGAATTTTAGCGTGTTTATTTTTATATTTAGATAAACACACAGTGACTGACAGTGACTCAATTCTGCTGAAGAGTCGTGCAATATTAGCTTAAATAGTCACTGTTTACAAACCCGCACCTCAAACCAAAGAGCTCAACCGAAATTAATTTTTCAGGATCCAATACATATATATATATATATATATATATATATATATATATATATATATATATATATATATATATATATATAAAATAATGTAGCTTAGTTAATAATATAAAGCAGTCATTAAAAGAATAAATGAATAAGATTAATGTAATTAATGGCGAATTCACTTCGTTAACAAATTAAATAAGGCATTCAATGACGACTCGCTGAACGACACGATCCTTGTTTTTCTTAAGTGTAAAATGGATTCGATGTTCCGTCCATATTGCAAGTACTTTCGGTAAAACATTTACCATCCTCAGGCACAGATATTATTTTTTCTCAATTTCAGGTAATTTCGGGTAAAATTCCCCGACGAAAATAAATGTGATAATTGTCGAGAGATATTTTATTAACAGAGTGTGCTATTATTAACATTTAAGAAATTTTTGAGCGTGCAATAATGCGACGCTAGATTTTTTAAATATGGTAGTAATGTAGTAATTCACAAGTTCTATTATTGTAAGTGTTTGTTTTCGTTAACGTGACATGGACTATTGGTCAAGTAATTAGAACAATGTCCCAGAAGATTTCTTTTACTGCAGATCGATACTTTTTACATTATTAAATAATGGAGCTTAATTAATAATATAAAGTAGTTTTGGAAGTTTTTATTTAAAGAAATTTAGAATATAATATATAGAAAGAGTGTGAAGACATCTTTTCTATAACTTCCGTGTTTAAATATTTTGTATAATAGCGTCTGATGGCAAAACAGACGATAATATTTTGTTGCCGCTCTTTTTCATGGAATTGGAAGCTGCAGACGACTCCTTTATATCAGAGGATTTTATCCTCAGTCAGATATTTATCCTCGGTCGTATAAGACGTTTTTTATTATGGCTTCGTGGTTAACTAATTTAGTTTGCCACGTAAAATAAAGTGTTACCTTTAATAATTCGAATTACAGTATCGAATTATTTACTTTTGAAGTTTATAGAGTTAATATTTATTTAGCTTTTAATAGCTATATTACTGGTTTTATTTATGGATGGAAAGAGGGGAGGGTGAGTTATTGAATTGAAGCGCTTTGTGAGAAAATTTTATTAGCTTCGGTAGAAATCCGTAGCTAAGATTTGTTTATATTTGAAAAACTTTGAAGAAAAGATTTGTTTAGCTTCGGTAGAATTCCGTAGCTGAGATTTGTTTATATTTGAAAAACTTTGAAGAAAAGATTTGTTAGCTTCGGTAGAATTTCAAAGCTAAAAGAAGTAATTTAATTCCCTAGAAGGGGAATTATTACATTTGATTTATTTGTTTGTTGACTCGGAGAGTCAACGTTTCTTTTTGTTTGGCAGAGTCGTTCGATGCGGTGAATTCTGCCCCTGTTCACATTCTTTACTTTAAAATAAGATTTAAAATATTTTAAAAGAATATTCTTCATGGAATTAGAAGATTTTACGATCCTAGACTAGGTTAGGATTTGTGTTTTATAATTTACACTTTCAGCTCCAGAGGAAGTGAAAAAGAGTTTCAAATGAAGAATAAGATATATTTGAAGAAAGAAGAAAGAACATAAAATAAATTGAATTGATTGTAAAAAAAAAAATGTTATAACAATATCGTTTATTGTAAAGAAAAAGTTGAAAGAAAAAAAAAGGGGGAAAAGATGTTTGAGTTGCTTTGTAAGTAAAAATCCTTTTTTTTTGTTAACCACTTAGCATATGGAACGATATACATGTAATTTTGGATTTGTTAAAATAAATATTTATCTGTGAACACTAACAGTATAGTTGTTTTTTAAGATCGTCTGCTTCATTGAGTGGTTTTATTGTTACTTTCCTATGAAGAAGCCGAGAACGAAATCGGCAGTTTAGTCCAGTGTGTTATTAATATATTTAATTATAATTTAAATATATTACTTAAGATCGTATACGGGTAAAACTTAAATTTAATTGAGAATTTTAATTTTTCATTTAGATATGTTTTTTTAACATCACACAACACCGACACACAAGAGACTTAAAATAATTTTTTTAAATTTTTTTCTTCATAGTCATTCAAAGAATAAATCAATAAAGTCATTAACTCACTGACGAATCGCTGAACGACACGATCCTCGGTTCTATTAATTGTAAAATATGTAATCCATTTTATAATTCATAGAATCAAGGATCGTGTCGTTCAGTGATTGGTTAGTGAGTTAATGCCTTATTTAATCTGTTAGCGAAGTGAATTCGCCATTAATTACATTAACTTTATTGATTTATTCTTTGAATATATATATATATATATATATATATATATATATATATATATATATATATATATATACGGGTGTGTACCTTTATACATGTGTGTTATATCTATGTCTTTTTGCGAACGTACCCATTCGCTACTGTCAGCATGATGTGATTTTTCTAATCCTCAGTCCTCACGAGTAAACCATAGATAAACTATATTTAGTATATGGTTCTTTCTTGCTTTTTGATTATTGTAAAAATGATAAGTGCGCGTAAAGTCTTGGGTTCTGTATTTTGTTTTACATTTTACATCAAATTCTTTTACTACGTTACGGCTTTTCACCCAATATATATATATATATATATATATATATATATATTTGCGAGTGACGACAGAATACCTCAGGTCCTAATTTATAGCCTACTGGATAATGGACAAAGCATTATTGGGCGTCACTGGTATAAAGACAAGCTAATTGAAACTTCTCAGCTCTCAATGTGCCTCGCAGTAACTACGAGCCAGTTACCCTGGATAGAAATGACTGGAGATATTTGTGCCAGTCTCGATGTGGCACAATATGTGGACTTGTATGCAAGTGACTTGACATATACGATACAAGCATTAAAACTGAATGAGGTTGACGTCGAAATCGACGAGAGTCTCCATCATATATTGTCATATAGGAATAAAGTGTCACTGCCGACACTTAGGTTTGAACACGGATAAACAGAGAGCAAGCCAAGTCGACCTCATCTTGAAATAATTAGATTACGTGACGGGTAAATTAATACAGACACACACACACACACATATATATATATATGTATATATATATATATATATATATATATATATATATATATATATATATATATATATATACATATTGAACGATAAAAATTATTAAAAAAATTAATTAAAATCTTCAGACATACTGGGTTGTAGATTAATTATATAATATATATATATATATATATATATAAATATATGAATTAGCGGCGTCTGACCTATTATTGTACGAAGGCGTTACTGTTGTTGTATCTGTGAATTACAAAGTATCTCCTACAAACGTGCATTACAATATATATATATATATATATATATATATATATATATATATATATATATATATATACATATATATATATATTTCTGGCAGCAATCCCTCTTTTATACAGCTTTTGTTAAAGACGGTTGACAAGGTATTGCGATTAAGCTTTTTATTTAATTGTTTTAGTGTTCGTAGAAGTGTTTTCTTTCTGGACACAATGTGTGTGAAAACTGTTCAAACAATGCTGACGTAAGTTTCTTAAAAATCAACAAAAATCTTGGAGATTACCAACCGGGATATTTATACGGAAATTTAAATATTCATAAAACCGAACACCCCACTATGACCAATCATTCCACAGATCTCAAAACCTATCTACGAGTTGTCAAAATTCCTTAAAGATATCATTATTCTATATCTACCAACCAATTATAAAATCACATCAACTTATGACTTTCTTTAAATTCTAAAAACTATACAATCAAACAAAGGTATTTTATCCTCAATGTCCCCGTCCATCAAACCATCGATATAATCTTTAACTGCATATATAAAAATAAATCCATTTCATCTCCATCCGACTAAATATCCTCAAAAGATTATTGCAGCCTGCACAAATAAAGTCCCTTTTTATGACCATAATGGCAATATCTACACCCAAACTAACGGTGTTAGTGCGGGAAATCCCCTCGGCCCGTAGAAAACAAGATATTTAAAAAAGTTATTAAACCCAAAATATATGTCCGTTAGGTAAGCTATAGTTTTAGTTTAGCGTTAAAAAGGCGTTGAGAATCTGATAACCATATTTGAAAATACTCTGTTCTTCATTTTACCTATGAACTTAGTAAAAAAATTAACTCCCATTCTTAGAGGTTCTCGAAGACTTCCGTAATAACTCATTTACCACTTCATTATACAAACATCCACTAGAAGAAACTCTTGCCACCTTAATTTTAACAATGAATGCCAACTTAGATATAAAATAGTAATTATAAAAAGTTCCCTTAAAGAGAGCACAGGAGAATGTATCCTCTCGTCAATGTTTCCTTAAAGAACTCAATAATCTCAAACAGACGGTAGTTAACAACAGTTTTCCAAACTACCTCATCGATCACCAGGTAAGACTATTTTTTTGTAAAGTAACTAATAGCAATATTGAACATACAGTTAAAAACAAAAACATTAACATCTACAAAAGCCAAATTCATGTTAAGTATATGCAATACGAATTTACTCTTAGAAATATCACATAGAAATAAACAACCTAAGTCGACCAGAACAAGAAAATTAAATTATCTATTACAAAAAATGAAAACAGCTAATGTTATCATCAAAAGTAAAAACACGCCAGCAAAATCAAAACTAAACAAAACCAACATTACTTACGAGTTCAAATTCCCCTTTAACTAACTGTGTTCCTGATCAAACCAAACTCATAAATAATTACAATGGTTATACTACTACATGTGTATTAGGAAACTCACGTTACACCTACCTGACCATAGCTCAATTAAGACTCATTTGAACACACAGGAAAACCTACCAAACTCCATCCGAAAAATACTAGTAGAAAATACAATTATAATAGCCTCATCCACGTGTAAAAAAATGTTTAAAATAATAATAATAATAATAATAATAATAATAACAATAATAAAGAAAAAGCCAACACTTAATAACATTATCTACGAACACGGCCACAATATGCTGATCGTTTTTCGAAAATAAAACATTCCTATAACTTCAGACACATACATAGAAACCCAGACATTCAGTTAAAACAAAATACAAAATAAAAATCGCCCTTGATAATGACTAAAAGATTAGCCAAAAGCGCTCGGATATGCAGACATTTTGGACAGTTTTTAAACACAACTGTGTCCAGAAAAGAAAATACATTTACGAACACAAGAAAAATGATATAAGCAGCTTAATCGCAGTACCTTGTTAATATGACTGACAACTTCTAAGATGTAAGTTTATTTAAACAATACGTACAAAATTGTTTTGTGGCACAAGACCGACGCGGAAATTGGGGAAAGACTGGTCACATTGTCTATGCTATACCTAGCTAATCCAACTCACAATCCATTCACTGACAATTTTCTCAATCACAACAAGAACCCATCACTTTCCATCCAATCCAACACGTACCACAATACTACATCTTTGCAGGAATCTTAATAAAATACCCACAACCTCTGACATTTACGTGTACTTTGCTTATTGAAGATTTGGCTTAAATATGCGAATTATTTTCACAATGACAAAGATGAACGAGCACTCTTTCATTACTTTTTTCGGGGTGATAATTAACATTCAACGTCATGGTATGGGATATAAAATGATCTCCAACGAGTTCAAGATCCTATTTGTACCATTAGCGCGATAGAAATAGAAGAATTATGGCCTAACTACAGATCTGTCTCGAAACGAATGTTCTTATAAAGTAAATGGACGAAGAACAGATCCATTTGTTGGACAGTAACGCAGAAACCATTAATCACTTTAGAAGATCTTAAACACGACACAGACTGCGAACAAAGAAACGAGCAAGAATACAATTAATTAGACGCTCCACGGCGTAGGTCTACATTCTCGGACTCGGAGAAAAAATACTTTCTACTGAAGTCGAAGCATATAAATGCGCTGCTTCTTTTCCACAGTCAGCTCTAGATAACTATTACCTTTTATGACAAAATATTGAGGTCTTGGAAGACCAGACCGAGACGCTTTGGAGGAAAGAGCTCGCGACAGGCCCGTAAAAAGTACACTTCATATGATCCCCAAAATGCTATCCAAGTACTTAAACACCGTGGCGAAATTTTGTTTTTTGAATTTATTTTTCTTTCACTGTTATAGATGCGCTATATATTATCAGTGAGGAATGGTGGAGTAATGGATAGTGGCTCGGATTTAGAAATTGGAGGGTCGAGTTCGAATTCTAGTTGACTCCCTTACATTCACTTACAACGCTAATACCCTTGGGAATTATGAATACTCTTCCTCTCCGCCCAGCTATAATTAAATAGCAGGATAGACCGGGTTCTATAGCTTTGGACGGCAACTGGACTACCGCAGAGAGAAATGGCAACCTACTGCGGGAAAAATCTGCCTCGTTAGTCATGTATCGAAATTTACATGATCGCCTACACGTGTATTGTGCATGGCATTAAAAAAAATTATGTCATAAAAAGATACTTAAATATTGCAATATATCGTCAAATAATGGAGAACAAGCTTGTTTTTTTAATGATTTCACTTCAAGCAAGGCGATAATGCTACTAAGACGCAAGGGGTTACTCAGAGTAAGACAAAAATAAGAAAGCCTTAATAAGAATGGACAATAAAGAACAACGTTTCAGAAAAGACAGAAGAGGAGGATTGATGCTGCAGTTAAATCTTTGAAGATTGTAGGTGACAAGGAAGCAATAATCTGGATAAAAGTTCTACAAGGAAGGAGTGCGAGAGAAGGAACCATTAGAAGCGAACTTACATCTTGCTATTTCAACAGTTAAGCGGGGAGACATAGTTGCCAATCAAGTACTGTGCGTAAATTCATGCAGCCGGGTTACCAAAGAGGAAATCTCATTGAAGTGAATGTGAAAAATTTACATGGGCACTTTATAACATAATTTCAATTATATTCTTTCGTAGTTATGTCTCTATTATTTTGTTTGACGGTAGGGACAGTGATAAAATAATAATGGCAAGGCGTAATGATCGTGTGAAATAACAAAGGAATTAACTAAGGAAGGGAGCGCACGATTTTCCTATCTGAATTTTCTGATGAATATTAATTTTTCAGTTAATGATTGAATAAGCTAATGAAGAGGTCTACGACAATAAAATATCCGTAGAATTTCCACTGTTCGCATTGTTAAATATTTAAGCTTCATAACTTTAACATAATATTGCAATAACAATTCCGAAGTGATTTTAAATTGACAACTTTTTCTGTTTCACCGAGAGAAACTCTAAAACTTCTGTCTTCCCTTCTTTCTTTCTTTTTTTTCTTTCTTTCATACTGAAACCAAATATCAAATTGAAATAGCTCATTATTTCTGAGGTATTGGCAGGAGACGATACAATAATAATGGCAAGGCGTAATGATCGTGCGAAATAACAAAGGAACTGACTATGGAAGGGGGTTCACAGTTTTCCTATTTTAATTTTCTGTTGAATCTTAATTCTTCAGTGAATGATTGAATAATCTCATGGAGAGGTCGACGACAATAAAATATCCGTAAAATTTCCACTGTTCGCACCGTTAAATATTTGAGCTTAACAATTGCAATAACTCTAAAACTTATAACTTCCCTTCTTTCTTTCTTTCTTTCTTTTTTCTTTCTTTTTTTCTTTCTTTTTTCTTTTTTTCTTTCCTACTTAAACCGATTAGCGTCTTTGATATGTCTGTCCACGCAATCAAATTGAAATAGTCCATTATTTATGAGGTATTGGCAAGAGACGTTAAACACTACTATCTTCCCTTCTTTCTTTCATTTTCTCACTGAAACCAATAGCGACTCTGAAATATCATTCCTGCCTTTACAGGCGGTAAAAACGGTATAGTCCATTATTTATGAGGTACTGGCAGAGTGTAATGGTCGTACGAACTAACGAAGGGAGACGGAAGCAGAATTATTATATGATTATTTGGAGAATAAATTTAGTAAACAAAAACGGAAAATATTTTTAACCGAACCTAATAATTTTACTCATGATCAAAAGATACACGTTTTATTACTATTGTTCTCTTGGTCAAATATATTGAAACGAATATCATTGAAACATTTCGACGGAAAGGCACTCAAATAGCTCCTTTTTAAGTATCTATCCAAAAATCATACTACTGATATCTGAACTATGTTCTAACTAGTGCCTATACGGATGAACATACTTAGCTTAAGTCTCTGCAAGGATCTTCAGCATTCTCATCCGAATGTTGAGACATTTGATCTACATCGAAACTGACACTGACAAGCTAATTTGTTATAGATAAATATTCTCTGCTCGTTTCATATTCTTTTATAAGATTCAGTGATTTATATCTTTGACACACCAAGACGCTGGGAAAGCGTACAGTTTCCTATGGCCAAAGATTCAGGTGATGTAAATTAGAGGCGAAATTCATTCTTGGCAACATGCGGTTCACATGGCTTTATTTGATTTCATAAAAGAAATCCAATTTGTTCATCCATCTCCGACAGATAGCAATAGTGACATTCCACGGCAGGTATATTTCCTTTCACAAGAAACAATTACCACACATTGTTCCCATAATCCCTCTCTTCTTCCTGTGATTTCTACAAATGTCTTTGACTGTCATCGATTCGCTTTCCTTTTCTCTCACCGATTCTCTCACGGTCTATTCGGTCTTTTATGTTATTATTCTTCCATATACTCAATTTCTCTTTTGCGAAGACATGTTTTCTCACTCTATTTATTTCTGTTAATCTGTGTGCATGAGTGTGAGAGAGAGAGAGAGCGATAAAGAGAGAGGGCGAAAGAGAGAGAGAGTTTATCTCTCTCTTTTTCCCTCTCTGTTTGTCTCTCTCTCATTCATGCACAAACAGAAACGCACAACCATACTTACTCTCTTTTATAAGATATGTATAGGCACATTTGTGTCCATTTATCAAGGGCTGCTGTATAGGGAAAACAGTATCACGTTGATGTCTAGTGTTGATAGATTTCATCCAATTAACTCTATACGTTTTCAAAGAAAAACAACCGGAATTGATTAACAGAAAACTGGGGATAAGTAGTTGTACTTGTAAAATCTAAAATGTATATTGGATATATTTCTATAATTCTGAGATGGGGTATTGAAACTATTTGTTACTGTTGTTCTCGTTGTCATTATTGCCATATTCACGACATTTCAGCGCTGTACGCTCCGGCCTTCTTCAGGTGAGACACGCTGAAATTTTGAACCGAAACTTTTATTTAGTCCACATTGGCAGATTGTTCTCGTTCCACGTGCCATGTGGATAAAAGCTTTGGTTGAATTAATCCAAAAAGTGACTTCGCACAAAGAGTTGTGAGTTCTATACCTGGCCACAGCAGAGGTAACAAAAACGGTAAGAGTTTAGTTATAAAAGGGATTTAACTAAAACTGAAATATATAGAAAAGGCATGACACATGCAACACGAACGATCTACCCCCGTAGACTAAATAAAGGGTTCCGTTCGAAATTCCGCCGTATATCACCTGAAGAAGGCCGAGGTGTACAACGGTCGACACGTCGTTAAAGATTAGAACAATAGTCCTCATGATGTAAATAGTGTAAATACTACATAGATATATCGATTTTGAAGTACGTAGTTGACAGGTAGGCAAAAAGCTGGAAGTAATTTCCACAAGCGAGAAGTGCGAGAAACAATGAAACTTATTCGTCAACCAAGTAGTACGGTTAAATTTATGCGATCGACTTACCAAGGAGGACTCGTTAAAACAATTGCATGAAAATAATTACAGATCTGACAGGGAGGCCACGTCACGGCGGTGGTAAAGTAAGGATACCACATTCTATTAGCAGAAACTTCATTAATGTACTTGTAAAATCTAAAATATATATAGGATTTAACTATCTCTACTTATGTTAGTTGTCGTTTCACTATACCGATGAAAGTAACAGTTCTTATATTTCTTTCTATTTATCTGCCATGTCCTTTCAGGACGTAGGCGATCATGGCTCTCCACTTATCTCTTGCAGCTCTCAGCAAGTTCCTTCCCTCTGCCTCGGTTTTAAAGCAATATTTCATCTAAGTATTTTAGAAGGGTTTTCGGTTGTATGATAGAAAGTTTCCACGTTCTACGTCTTGTTATTAAATCCATTAACGCCCTGCGTAAAATTCTGTACTGATTATAAAGATGAAAATGAAATCATATTTTAATTATAGTTTCATGTTTAAAAATATGGTATTAATTAGAGAATTTTAAACAAAATCCAGTATTGATGGTATGTTTATAAATACGGTAATCATACATTTCTATTCTATATGAATATTTATCAACACCAATTAAAAATAGGACGGGTGCATTACTCTCGCGTCTGGAAGAGTCGGACTTGCTGGGCTATTTAAATTTTGATAGTTCTCAACCTACCCAATGTTATTTCAGAAGCTTAACCCCTGCCTGCTTGTTTATTCAATTCTGTCCGTTTATTCCAACCTATTCTCCCTCCTTTTAGCGATGGAAAAAAAGTTAATCTTATTCCAACCTGCCCTTTTATTCCAAAGAATTCTTTTAGTCACGTCACAAATTCTCAATCCGATTAGAGCTGTAGGAACACTACATGTACTGCAGCCATTGTAAATGTGGTGTGTTCAACACAATATAGTTTTGAATTCAGTGTTCTTTTTCTCCTAGACTGGGTGCAAGACAAGAGAGCCCAGTTAGCAATGCTATTTAACCCATAGCTGAAGGGAGAAGAGAAGGAGTCATAACTTTTCTAAGAGTATTTATGCGATTGTGATTACAACGAACTCAGACGGAATTTCGAACTCGAATCTCCGATATCACTTTGCGAGACGCCAGCTGTTATAACCCGTATGTCAGAGTTAATAAATAATATTCGAGAAATACATTTCACAACTAATTTTCTATATTGAATCCAGTTCATATATTTAGCAATTTATTTACGTCTGTGCTTTTTCTGTCCCTTGCGAAATTAAATATTTTACTCGAGAACATTTGGCATGTAAGTTTTGTTTTGTCATGTTATGGGTGGCATTAGTTGGTTATTAATTGATAAGAATGGCCAACTTATCGTCGAATATCGGTCAGGTCAGCTCAGGCTTACAAAAGGAAGCGATAAGCAAACGGACAACGTCTTAGTCTGATTGAAGATCACCATTTTTCTCCAGGAATGTTGACGTGCTGTCTGCTTGTGTAAGAGAGACGGGAAAAGAATGCGATTCCGATAAGTGACACTGAAGTCTTACTTCTCTGTATCGATAAGCCATTTTCGCTGTGAGTCACGAAGCAAACAAGAATTGACACTGAAAAAAAAACTTGGGTTAAAGGTAAAAAATTCCGATCAACATCTTCAGGGTGGTGTGTACTTTCAGGATATGGGCAATCACGGCCCTCCCGAACTTCTCTTGTTGCCCTAGGTAATTTTTTAAAGTTTTACTATCGCTCTTAATTATCGCTCTGCCATTCATTTTCTCAAACTCGTTAAGTGCCTTTCAGGACATACTTAGTCCTGGCTCTCCACGACTTCCAGTCGTTTGTTGCTCTAAATAACTTTTGATCCTTTTACCAGTGCTCTTTATCCTTGTCCTGCTACCCATTTACACAAAGCCGTTGCTTCTGGAGATAGGCGAACATGGTCCTCCACAACTTCCAGTCCTTTTTTAGTCTAAATAACATCTGATATTTTTAGCATCCTTCTTTATCCTTGGTCTGCCATCCAACTCGTTAAGTGTCCATTAACGATACGGACGATCATGGCTCTCCACAACTTCCAAACTTTTTAATCTTTTTTTAATTTTACCATGCCTCTTTTTCTTTAGTCTGTCACCCATTAAAACAAACTCGTTATTTCAAGATATTGGCGATCATGACTTCCACTCTCCACGACTTTCAGTATTTTGTCACTGTCAATAACTTTTGATCATTTTATCTTTGTTCTGTCATCTATCCACAAAATCACGTTACACTTCTAGACGGTACCCCCTTGCCATATGGATACCTTGTGAATGTTAAATTCTCCAGGCCTTATTTCGTTCATGTGTTCCGTCAATTTCAGCTCCTCCTGATTATTATCAGTAGGTTCGTTGTAGTTTCTATTATCCATACAATTACCTTGTTACTCACCTGTTCTGTTCTGGTATTCCCAGCAATTATCAGTTGAAGCAGAGGTCAGTTGTTTCAAAACTCGTTTCCATCAGCGCGGATATTCTCCAACTTTCCCGTCCTGAGTATGACGATAAACTACATCCGCGTCCAGGGTAAGACGATAAACTACATCCGCGTTCAGCGAAAGACGGTAAACTACATCTAACAGCAAGGCCTCTGGTCAGGAGGTTTTGAGGAGCGTGGAACCACCTCTTACTTGCTGGTGTTCCCAGATAGCACCTGTTAGGGTCCCAGCTACGGCGAATAGAGATAAACAACATTATGAAAGTGTAAAAATAGTTTGTAATACCAGAAATACTTTGTAAAAAATTATTACCAGAAATGAAATTTTGAAGAAAAAAACTATTACTATTATTCGAAAAAAAAATTACCAGCAATACGTTTTTGAAAATAAGATTACCAACTATACATTTTTTAGGAAAAAAAATATTACTAGAAATAGATTTTTGACAAAAGAAAATATTACCAGGAAAAAAAGTTGTCGGCATTAAATTACCCATTGAGGTTGATATACCGTAAAACAAACCAAACCAAACCAAACCAAATTCCATCTTTCACTGCCATATAAGAGATATTAAATAATAGTTCAGCACTCATTTTATTATTTCTAAGAATATTTCTTTATTAATATTGTGTTGGAGCAATAGTTCAAAGAATTTTTCACTAGGTGGCCTTTGCAAAAATGATTTCTTTTCACAAATGACTGAAATTTATGCCGCAAATAGATGTTCTAAAAGTTGACATTTAACCGAATAGAGTTCTGAATGTGAAATTTAAATATTTTATATCATAAGTGAAAATGGATGAAAACGAAATGCATTTTCGTCATTTGATTATATTTTGTTTCCAGAAAGGAAAAACTCTATAGAAAAAGAAAAAAAAACTATGTGAAAATGTTTTACTAGGTTTTCAAACGGTTCAGAAATAAAATTGGATCTGGAAGGCCGAAAAATATCCCGTCATGCTTGCTTTCGATGGCGGCAACAAAATCGAAAAGCTGAAAAAAATAAAAATAATACAAGTCGAACAACATGGCACATCGTATTGTTAGTACACGTAATTAATATAAGTGTTATAAGACATTTAAAAACAGTTTGATACGCAGGGAGTTACAGGGAAGGAAAACGAAAGAGAAGACTACGAATAGGGAGGATTGAGGTAAGTAAAAAAACATGAACGGAATACAAGAAGACAGAACGTGGCGATTGACGTTGTATTTAAATTTTTGACGATTGTATTTATCATGGAAGCAAATAAACGGAAGGGAGTTCCACTGAGTGGAAGTGCGAGAAAAGGTACTGCTATTATTAGAAGTGTCTGTTGTATTTAGATATTTCAACAGTAAATGGTGGGACCTAGACAACAGTCTAGTAGCACGCCTAAATCCATGTATTCGGGGAACTAGGGGAAATAGCTCCTCAGAACAGTTGCCATGAAAATATTTATAAAAAAGATATAATGGATCGTTACTATGTCCGGTTGCGTTTTACGGAAAAATGCATTTCCATCAGGGAATCTCCGCTCTAAGGCCTAAAAAGATTCAGTGTTTATTTTTTTAAATAACTATCACAAACGATGAAAAATGGATTGCTTAAAACAATGTCAATATTGAAATGGGCCATCATTAACAGGTCTGCATCGGAAGGAGGTTATGTGATTTATGTAATGTAATTAGAATGGCAGTGCATTAAGAGCTCCTTCCGCAAATCCAGATGTTGGATTTAGATCAGTACTGTTTCAAGCTGAACTGATTAAAGGCAGCAATCGATTAAACGTGTCCAGAATCGTCCAATCAGAAGTATATCGCCTTCCATCAGGACAACACCAAACTTCACGTCTCTTTGAGAGCCAGACAGAAATTGGTACAACGTGACCAGGATATCTTAATACACCGAACATATTCACCTGGAGATGTCCATCTGAATTCCAACTTAAATCGATCCTTTATTAAGAACTTCAATTCTTTCACTTAGAAAGATGCTAAGTTCCTGGAGACGGAATAATGAAGCTGATTCAAAGGTATCAAAAAGTAGGCGAACAAAATATCGCATATTTTGTTGAGTAAGGAAAAGGAAGTTTGTATAAACGCCAGACATGCAAACTAAAAAGCAGTATTCTTTACAACCGCGAAAGAAGATCGAACGTTCGAAGAAAGACCCAAAACAAAAGACCCTCGGTTTGGTTGCTGTTAATTAAACGGAGTCCAGAAGTAAATAAACAGTTTCTTTTTACTTATGGAAATTTAGTCTCGTGTTCGATGCTAAGTTTCCATACGCCAAACGTTACGAAGATTCTAATATATATCAGAAATTCTTTTGTCTATGTGCTGTGTCCCTCCAAGTCGTGGGTTATCTTGTCCCTCCACCAATTCATCACCAACTCATATCCTTTATAGCTCTTGTCCTTTTCCCGCCCTCCGCTTCCCAATTGATTCGCACAAGTTCATCTGATAGGTAACTTGCTACCTTCCCATGTTCATCTTTTCTTCAACTTTTCTTCAACTTGTTCTGTGAATGTGAAATTACTCAAGCCCTCTTTCCTCATTATGTGTCCAAGAAATTATAGCTGTTGCTTTCTGACTCTACCTCATGAACTCTGGAGAAATTTAACCTAATTAAAGCGATCATATCCTTTGAATTAACCTGAGCATGTATTTTATTTTTCCATGTAGATTTACGTATTAAGCGTTCGTTATTCATATTTATGAAGTTTTGGGTCCCATTTTCTGTATACATCTGAGTGGGAATCAGTACAGGACAAAGACGATTCATATTTTATAGGTTTGCTTTTCCGTGAGTTACCCTTTGACAGTATCAGTGGGCACTTCGACAAAGTGCAATGTTTAGCAAGTTCGTGTTCCTCCATCAATTACAAATGAGTAATGAGTTCCATCCTAACTTGGAATTCCACACATTCGATCTTGTGCAAGCTACCATTAAAACATCATTTGGGTACTTCGATATCGTGTAACGATTAGCAAGCTTGCCTCGCTAGATCAATTACGACTGAATATTGAGTTCGATCCTCAATGGGGGCTCTAGACATTAGGCCTCGGGCCACATGCAAGCTATTTGCAAGAGCACTCCGACATGGTGTAACGGTTATCAAGCTTGTCTCGCTAGATCAATTACGACTGAATAGTGAGTTAAATCCTCACTGGTTGGCCCACGCTTTCAGATTTATGCCACATCTAAGATACGATTAGAAAATTACAATTCTAAGCAAATACAGTATCAGTGGAAAGTTAAAAAAAAATTCTACAGCACCTTTTATTTTGAGAACTTATTATTTTCCTAAACTATTCGATTTAATACACTCCGTCTTTTTTGCCCAACTTTTTTTTGAGGGGGGTTCAAATCACTATATGCTTTCACCCGATCCATTCTACCGACTTCCAAAACGATACAAGGAAAGTGCGTTAAAGGAATTTATGATAATATTTCTTTTTCTGGTGGGAAGGACAGCTGATTCGATTTGAAGAAACTCGTATGAAATATTATTTCCACGTTCTCATACACAAGGATTCTGTCTAATTATTTCCAAGGTGAAATCAACAATGGCATAATTTATATTTTTATACGTTAGGTTTAATCCCACCGGTGGCTTCAATTTCCTCATCCTTCAGCAATGTTCCTTATCAATTATCATTCTTTTTTAACTCCTGCAAAATAGGGTCCGCAATAGTAGAATTCTCTAAACCTTTGAATATGGCTACCTAATTTAACCCTTCATTATGGAACGCATTTTGATTTCATGATTATTCATTTTCAATATTAGTTTTTTAAAAAATCTCCAATTATATTTTTAAAGACCTGAACTACAAAAACTCGTGTATTTTCAGTAATTGCCTTATCTAAGAGTCCAATTAAAATCGTGCAAATATCAAAATGTATTCCTCTTTAATTAATTATTTTTTTCTTGGGATAATTTGTAAAGTACTTGGCTTTAAACTCGTCTTCCTTCTTTTTTATACCTCGAGTAAAAATGTGACATAAACAAGCAAAGAACACCGTAAAATGTTCTGTACTTTTTTAAAAAGAAAAATGGGTTGTGATGAGCATAATTTGCCTAGCTACATGACGAGACCTCAGGGTTGAAACCCGGGTTGTACAGAAGGGTAAAATATTTTCATTTTTGATAGTATTATACACACACACACACACACACACACACACACACACACACACACACACACACACACACTTATATATATATATATATATATATATATATATATATATATATATATATATATATATATGAAATTAATTGAATCGGACAAAATTAAAATTCACAACTATCAATTATATTCATTTTTTTTTGCTTAGCAATTGACCCCTGAAGATTATCTTGGATGCGATTAAAAGTACTTGGATAAATAAAAGAAATAACCAAAACTACGACCTTTTCCTTAATCGGTTTAATAACAACACTAAGAAATTGGTCGATGAATTTGAGAGCATTAAAATAAAAACAAACAGATATAATGTGTCAAGATTATTCAACCACACATTATCAATGTCTTGTATTATCTCTTCCGTTGAATTGATTTGAAAGAGTTGCTTTAAGCATACTGCTGATTTGATGCTGTTGATCCAGGAAATATATATATATATATATATATATATATATATATATATATATATATATATATATATATATATACTCACACACCAATAAACGGTATTTTTGGTTTATACCCATATTTGAATAGGCGCACTATTTATTTTTTAACAGTATATTTCTGCGTAAAAGGCACTATCCAGCCTTGCTTAATCGACGAGACTTTTCGTAGCCGGGTCGTTTAAAAGCGCGTCGGCTTTAAGAACGGTTTCTCTTGTAAAGGGCGACTCAGGTTCGAGTCCTAGTATTGTGCGTATTTTTCTTCAACAAGATTTATGGAACGTTCAGAACGTTAGACCGAAATAAATATACTGTTAAAAAAATTAAAAACGGGGCGTCTACTGAAATATGGGCATCTACTAAAAATAATGTGTAAAGTGATACAAATATGTTGGATTAGTCAATAAAAAATAAATTGATGACTTCTTTAGAAATATAAGCACAAATAACAAAATATAAGCTTAAGCAAAATATAAAAGGGGAGTTAAAATATACAACAGTATTTACATTATTTATATTTTAAATAATATTCTCATATTATCACAACTTTTCGGCGCTTTTATGTCCATCAGCCTTCTTCAGGAGCAAATCCAAGTAAACTTCGGAGAATTTTGAACTGAATCCTTTAGATTGTTTTTGTTCTGCTATCCATCTGTAGGGATCTGTCTTCTTGTTTATATTTAGCACTGTTCAGGTATTACACGCCCTGTTTCCACTGAGTCGAAATCTGCACTACCCGGGACAGAGATTGAACTCCTTATTACATTGTTATCAAATTCAAGATCCAACACTTTAATCCACTAGAAATAATTTGTATGGATATTAGGAGATGTTAATATTTCTCACGGCGTACACGTAATCATGACTTCATATCGAGTGAAAGATAATTATGGAATCTTTGAATAAACCATACAAAGAGAAGATGCTTTGTCAGCCGTCATGTTTTACTGATAGCCTATTGTGCATATCTCTTTCTACAATTATCTGCTAATTACTATGGGTTCAGCACAAAATCGTTTTATGACGTCCGAACAGGTGTGTCATAAGGATATATGGAATAAAAAGTAGGTGCATTATTAATTCATTTCGAGTGAAAGTAAGAAAACGATATAAAATTTTAAAAAAATATTTTTCTTGAATGGAATGTCTGCAAAATAATTCTTTCAAAGGTATGGTAAACATACTAAAGTAAAACAAAGAGGAATTTTCTTTTGATTTTAACAAATCCGAAATTTAATCTGAAAACCGAAGAATTTTATCATTACTATATATATGATTTAATACTAAAAACGAAAAAATATCTCTTGTTGTTCCTTAAAAATATCTTGCTATGATTTTATAAGTTAAGGTATTTGGTTGCAATCTTTTTCTTTCTATCTATCTATCTATCTATCTATTTCGGAATATTCATATCTATCTACCTCCGTTTGTTCATTTGTTCATATCTATCTATCTATCTATCTATCTATCTATCTCTCTCTCTCTCTCTCTCTCTCTCTATATATATATATATATATATATATATATATATATATATATATATATATATGTATGTATATTCATATTTATCTGTCTATCTCAGTTTGTTCATATCTATTTCAGTATGTTCATATCTATCTATCTATTTCAGTATATTCATATCTATCTATCTATCTCAGTTGGTTCATATCGATCTATCTATCTATCTATCTATCTATCTATCTATCTATCTATCTATCTATCTATCTCAGTATGTCCATATCTATCTATCTATCTATCTATCTATCTCAATATGCTCATATCTATCTAGCTAGCTAGCTAGCGAGCTAGCTATCTCTCACTCACTCAATCTGTGCCAATATGTCACTTCAGTATGTAAGCGATTATGTTTCTCCTCAGCTTCTTGTCATTTCTTTCGTATAACAATACCTGCTATTTTATGACTTCTCTTTGTACATATGATTCGTGTTCATCCAACCATTTGCTCACACTTTTAGGTTCCTAACTGTATTCTTCTGTTTCTTTTGCCATCCATGGGCTTGTGGATCTTAAATTCCCCACGCCGTCTTTCCACATTATATTTAATAAAAAACATTTCAGCCGATCTTTTCTATTAATCACAATATATTTTGTAGTTTCTCATCTTCGTAGAAATATAGTTTTAAGGTGTGCTATATTTATGGGATAAAGTGCTTAATATCAGAGATAGAGCGTATGTAAATACAAATAAAAAAGTTAACAGGCCTGACGATTGCGTCTAGCATGAAACAGCCAGTTGCCTCTGAGTGTTGACTTCAATGTTCACTTTTATATATATATATATATATATATATATATATATATATATATATATATATAAATAAAAAGAAAGAACAGTAAGATATAAAATCCGGTGTTCTTATAGATATTTTTATTTTTACACAATAGTGCACAATGTAAATTTACAGAGCATTAATATTATAAATTAATTGATTTAAAATATGGGATTTTCGCTATCACTGTGTAGTGAAAAACCCATATTTTAAGTCAATTAATTTATTATATATATATATATATATATATATATATATATATATATATATATATATATATATATATATATATATAAATATATATATATATATATAAATATATATATATTTATATATATATATATATATATATATATAAATATATATATATTTATATATATATATATATATATTATAAATTAATTGATTTAAAATATGGGTTTTTCGCTACACAGTGATAGCAAAAAATCCATATATTAAATCAATTAATTTATAATATTAATGCTCTGTAATATATATATATATATATATATATATATATATATATATATATATATATATATATATATATAAGTGAACTTGTATTAATAAGATTTTACGAATATTCAGGCCGGTAGAAGAAAATAAAATTAAATACTGTTTAAAAAAATACAAGTAGCGTTTACTCAAATATGGGGGTCAACTAATAATAATACTGGAAAAATATATAAAGATATATATTATTTTTGTCTGCGTGTGTGTGAGAGAGAGAGAGAGAGAAGTGAAAGAAAGTGTGTGTGTGTGTGTGTGTGTGTGTGTGTGTGTGTGTGTGTGTGTGTGTGTGTTTGTGTCTGTCTGTGTGTGTGCGCGATCGTGCTTATTAGGCCATTATATATATGTTGTGCAATCCATCCTCTGGGGATCGTGCAGTTAGGTTTGTTTAGAATTACTTTAATAAAAAAAAATGGCGATCCCTGAATCTCTCTGTCTTTTAAATAACGAAAGGCCAAAAATATTCGATTGATTGATTCGCTTGTTAAATGAGTCGTTGTCTCCGGTTTTTCAACCGTTTGCAGGATATTTAAAGTCAATATTTTTAGATTGTAAGTTTTTTTTCTCTTCTTATTTTTTTTTTGAGACAATAATGCTTTAGTGATACGAGTCTTCCATAGCTGCGGACAAAAAAAGTGGATTCATCCCTTTTCCCAAGGGTATTTTAGCGTAAGATAACATAACGAACCCAACAGTAATCACAACTCGGTTATGTAATTAACAATTCCGAGCCATTATCCTTGAAACCGTCTACACAGATAAGATTACAGAAACTGGCATTCTCAAGCGGTCACCCATCTAAGTACTGACCACTCTCGGCGTTGCTTAACGTACGAAAAAAAATAATCGCGAAACGACAACGATCCAGCGGATTACTTCTACATTTCTTATGTTTTCCGGGAAAAGTTTTTTTTAAAAAATAAAGATGTCTTATACTAAAGATGCGTCAAATACATAGATATTGAAATTAAAGTTATATTCTAAGAGATAGGGATCATAAAGAACGTTTGTGTGTTCCTTCACATTTTTTGATAAGCAGCAGGGCGCTATTTTTTGGCGTAAAACAGAAAATCCGACACTGAAATCCGAAGGCGCATTGAGATAGCTAAAGGTGCCTTCCAGAGTACTAAGAAATAGAAAGATTCTGCTAGAAAAGAGTACTAAACTGTTTACGTGATACCTGGCAGTGAGTGATGGTCAATCTCCTCAAAGATGAAGTAACATAAATGTCGTTCTACAGAAGGATGTTGATACACTGAACATGTGAGCAGCGATGAGGTTTTAGGGAATTTTGTAACAAAACAGACTATACTTAACATTAGAAAGAGAAAGCTGAAATCTCTAGGGTACATAACTGTTGTGGTAGGATCCACCTAATCTGCATAGGTGTCTACCAACTATATAAATAATGGTTGGTACCAGAAGACGAGGAGGGGAATCACGAGATCCAACTAGAGACTCTGCCGACTGCGACTTTGTCAACACATTCTCCAGGAACGTCTTCCCAGAAATATACAGAAATACTATATGTAAATATTGTGTCCGCTTTCTTGTTATAATACATTCTTGTTCTAAGTACATTTTGTGTTGCATTATTATTCCATGCATTAGTCGAGATTCAACAATGAGTCAAGACTCAACAATAACAAGTAAAGTCGGTTTGGAAGACACTCACAAGAATAATTGAAAGCAAAAGAGACAACAGAGAGCAACCAATAACCTACCTAACGAGCGTGTGTAGACAGTTGGCAGAACAGAAATTACTAGAGATAGCGAAAAGGAAAAAATATTAACAGGTGCAAAAGACAGGAGATTGTGGATAGATATGATCGCCCACGCCCTGCAGGGACACGCCACAGAGAAGAAGAAGAAAGTCATTTATGAGAAAGAACTTCTATGTTTTATTTTATCTATTTTGATAAAAGAGACTCGATGGAGAGCTATAGCAATTTTTTTTAAAAACTGTTGCGTCCGGTATCATGTGTAAAATGTTCCCTGCCGGATTTTCGCCATAAACTAACGAAATCTGATAAAATATAAACCAAACAAAATATAAACAAAAAACAAACGAAAACAAATACAGACTCCTGAGATTCTAATTCCATACATTTTTATTGATAATATAAATACTGTAATCTCCTACAGAAGGTAGCGTCGGAGAGTGAGAAGAAAGGACTAAGCATAAACTACAAGAAGACAGAATGCGTGGTTATCGGTAAGCGGATGTGGCCGAAATGCGATCTGCAGGTCGGAAACAGTAGACTCAAGTAGACGCGGAAGTTTAAATATCTGGGAAACATCTTGACAGAGGACGGTAATCGCGACACTGAGATCCGTAGACGTATTGGGATGGCCAAGGACACATTCCAAAAGCTGGGCAGAGTATTGCGAGTCAGGAAGATTTCTTTGGTAACAAAGAAAAGAATGCTCAGCTGTTCTTCACATCTGTCCTTTAGCGGCAGCGAATGTTGAACGATTTCCTCAAAGATGAAGAAGAGACTCAAGCTGACAGAGATGTGGTTCTACAGAAGGATGCTAAGGGTATCATGGACCGAGCGTGTGAGCAACGAAAGGTCTTAGAGAGGAAGGAAACAAGAAGGAAGCTTATACTTAACATCAGAAAGAGGCAGCTGAAGTTTCTGGGACATATAATGAGGAAGGGGGACCTGGAGAATCTGATACTCACGGGTCGAAAAGAGGGAAAGATAGACAAGGGAAAGCAGTGCGTGACATTCCTGGCAGGCTTAAGCAAGTGGATGACAGAACTTGGTCGGGGCGGGGGAGCAGAGTGAAGTAATTTTTTGAGACCTTGAAGGGATAGAGGGCGGTGGAGATCTATGATCGCCTACGTCCTGAAAGGACATGGCACATAAAAAGAAATAAATACTGTAATAATCTAATGCAAGGGTATGTGGACGTAAGTGGCTATAAGAAATATAAGCTGGAATTGGAACTCGACTCTCCGATTAACAATTTCGAGCCGTTATTCATTACACCAGCTGCACATCAAAGCTTGGAGCAACTGGTTTTCCCAAGCGGTCACTCATCTACGTATTGACCAGTCTCGATGTTCCTTAAATACGGCAAAAAAGAAAAAGTGTATTAAATTGTTACGTGATATCTGTACTCCTGTGTGACAGTGATCGCTGGACAATCTCATCAAAGATGAATTAGAGACTTGAAGCAACAAAAATGTTTTTTTTCTACAGAAGGATACTGAGGACACTATGAAATGATGACGCTAGCAATGGTGCAGTTTGAGAGAAAATGTGAACAAAAAGGAAGGTTATACTTAACATCAGGAGAGAATGTTGAAGAGGAAAGAAAGCTTGATACTCAGTTTGAAAGCAAGAGGGACAAGAGAAAACAGCGCATCACATACTTAGTGAGCTTGAGTAAATTGATGGCGGCACAGCGTTTTGGCGAAATAAAAGAAAGAAAAAAATATTAATAGCTACAATGGACAGGAAGCTGTGGTAAGCCACGATCGCGTACGTACTAAACAGAGAATTTAAGAAATTATTAATTTTAGACAATACACTGATATATCTCATCTTTTCAGCATATCTAATGACTGAATACAGTTTTAACGAATATGTGCCCTACAGCATTAAATAAATCGACAAGGATTGATATATCAAACAAATTTTGTCTGAATTTCTGGGATGATATGTTATCATTATTTACACTATTTACATTCGGACTATTGTCCTCATCTTTGTTGCTCTTATCACAAAGTCCCAGCCGTTGTGCCCTCCCGCCTTCCTCAGGTGTATATCGACCAAGGTAACTTACAGAGAATTCTGAACTGAACACTTTATTAAATTATTTAGGGTAAACTGTTGTCGCTCCACTACTTCGTGTCTAGGGATATAGTCTATTTATTACTGTTCAGTTATTGCTCGCCCGTTTTCTACTGAGCGCAAGTACGCACTACCTTATGATTGAACACGTAACCACTATGTTATCAAATTCACAAACCAACGCTTTTACCCACGAGACCATTGTCCTACTGTAATAAACTTAGAACATTAAACAATATTCCGAAAATAAATTGTGTAAATATCTCATGACAATTCGCGCATAATAAAGAAAAGGAATCTGTGGAGGGCCATGACTCTTGGTATTAAAATGACATAGTATTTTAACAAGCGAAATAATGGATAAGGATTCGGAATGAGAATTCAAAAAATCTCGTTCTAATTCCAGTCGGGTTCGTTAATTCACTTACTTGGAAATATCCTGGTATTCCCAAGGGGTCACCCATCTATGTACTGACCAGTCTCGACGTTGCTTAACTTCGGTGAATAAGAAAAAAAGAGCATTAAATTGTTATGTGATATCTGTCCTGTGTCACAGTGAGCGCTGAACGATCTCATCAAAGATGAAGAAGAGACTTTCGGCCGGAATTGGACTTATAGCCCAAATCAGTGTTAAATAAATGTTTTGAGGTTCCATTGAGTGAATTGTGGAATTTAAAGTTATTTCTCCAAAATTATCTTTGCTGTTTTCTAAGTTGAACTAGACGTCCCTTTAGGGTTTGGCTGGAGGCTCAATTACCCTTAAACATCATCTGTTATTCCCAAGTGATAACCAAACTAATTATTGACCGGGCTCTACGTTGCTTTTTTGTGCGTTCTTCCCTCGTGAATTATTTCATCTAAAAACATGTCATTTCAGATTTCTTGATGAGGTCTGTATCACTAAATATTTAGAATTTCTAATGAATTTTAATGCGAAAAACTGAATTTAAAGATGAAATTGGTGTGGCCGATATTATTTTGAATAAACTTTCATACATTAGTGTCTTCGTTGTGATTTAACAGTAACTTCTTGTGCATTGTCCTAAATAACTGACGATGCTTTCTTATTTCTTTCTACATTGTTTTATTTGTGGAATGGAATATTCTCCACCCATTACGTTTACAGTAAAATATCGCGTTATCTCGGTTTCAATGGGGGTATTTTGACGCGGGCTAAAGTGTCACTGCCTTAAATAGAATAATTATTTCGTTAATATTACATAGTTTGATACATTCCAGACAGAAGCTACATTCGTGCTTAAACTTTATAGCTTTTTTATATAGATATAATTGTAAGAAGCCATTTTATTTCAGAAAGAAGATGAGTGGCCTTATCTCGTTTTCAAGAATTTAATTTCTTCTTTGATCACTTCTTTTATGATGATGGCGTTGACGAAATTCGCCGCCAACGTGCAGATTCTGGTTTAGGCGTTTCCAGTTGAACTCTCGTCATCCATTCCCTATCGCCGTTTGGCTTTGCAAGATTTGGGCTGAAGCTGAAACAAAATTAGAGTAGAAGAAAATGCAAATGGCGCGTATTTGCTTAAGGTGGACTTTCCAGGAAGTGACTCACACATTTGATTTCATTATCTTCCTCTACGGCACATATGGAATGAAACATGCAGAATCCAGTTATGAAATGACAATGGACCGCCGCTACATCTGCTATAATTTTGGTTGGCGGGGTCTGTTGCATGTCCGCCAAGCGTAGCCCTCCTCATCCGCTGGTTAAACCGTTGCGATACGTTGTAATCGTCATCCCCTCGTTCTAAATTTCGAGTCATTCGGCTTTTCTGGATCCTCGTCTTTGACGTTGCCGCCAATGATGGCCCTACTAGGAATTTAGAAATTTCAATACAATCCTCTCCACCACGACAAGGAGCGACCATCAGAAGCGAGGAGTGAAATGCAATGTTAAAAATCGCGCATTTAGCGTCTTCTTTTTACCACGAGCAAGGCAATAAAGCCACTAGGACGCAAGAGGTTATTGAGTGTTATAGAATATGAGAACAAAAACTACTATTAAGGAAAGTGGAAAATAAAAGAATAAGAAGTAACAAGACTGAAGATAACGATTGACATTGCATTTAAATATGTGAAAAGCGAGAAGCGCGACAGAAAAAAACTATTAGCATAGAACTTACGGCCTTTTAAACTGTAAATTGATGAAACCTTGCCGCCAATCTAGTATTGCGTTTAAATTCATAGCGGAAAGTTCATCAGAATAATTGTCATGGACGTATTTCAGTATCTGTCTATATTTCTGAAATGAGGTGTTATGTACACTATTTATTTTATTCAGACTATTGTCCTCATCTTTGTCGCCATATTTATCACAACGTTTCGGCCGTTGTACCCTCCGGCCTTCTTCAGGTGGTTGGAATGTCGAAATGAACCCTTTATTTCGCTCGCTGTAGTAAACTGTTCTAGTTCCACGTGCCATGTCTAATAGGTGTCAGTTATCAGTTATCTCCTGTTAATTCCACTGCCGTAACCAGGTATTGAACTCACATTCTTTGGGTCCTGTCACTGGACCTAACTAAAGCCTTTATCAACTGTGCCACGTGTACTTGAAGAAACTTAGGCATTTATAGGAAAAAACAGAAGGGAGATATGTTTCGGCGGTGGGAAAAGGGACTGAAGCCGAGACGCGCGGTCACGACTAACATTGCGGGTTCTTATGTGGATGTTAGCAAAAATCTCTAAACATATAACAGTAGCACCATTCCAAATGTGGCAGCAGCTTTCTACACATGGATGAATTGTAGACTTATAAATATTTAAAATAGATTCCAGTGAGAAACAATTGCCTAACACGGCATAATGAACCAGGTTTCTTAGCTGCAGACTTAGCAATTAATTCAATATACTCTTTCCACTTCCTGTCAGCAGAGAACGTTAGACAGAAAAGGCACTATCAGTCACTCTCCTGGAGGTTAGTATAGGTCATGCTATTGGAATGTAAATAGAGTTCTCTTAAAGAACAGTTTTTTTTTTCAGTCTGTACTTTAAATGCTTACAATGGAAACTAAATTAAATCTTCACCGTGAAAATATCTTTTTAATTCAGTATCATTTTAATGCAGCTGTTTGATAGATATAAGAACATGTTAGTGACAGAAATTGATTTCTAACTGTTTATGCAACTAACAGGAAAGTAAACAATAAAAATAGTTATATTAAGCCAATATAGCCAGTGTCATTGCGCCAGATACATTTATTATGTGGGTGCATTGAAAGCTATCTATCTATCTATCTATCTATCTGTTATTTATACTACATTCGGGCTGTTGTCCGCATCTTTGCTGTTGTTATTACAACGTTTCAACCGTTGTCCGTTTCGGCCTCCATCGGGTGTATATCGATCTGAGTAACTAACAGCGAATTCTGAACATAACCCTTTATTTAATCAACGCTAGTAGACTGTTCTCGTTCCACATCACATCACTGGATATATTTCGTCTAGTTCTTATTTTTAGTAATGCTCGCTTATTGCTAGCCCCTTTCCATCTTCTTTTTTTCTATGTGCCGTTCACTTTCAGGCCGTAGGCGGTCATGGGTTTCCACCTCCCTCTATCCCTTGCAGCTCTAAACAAGTTCCTTCCCTTTGCCACCTCTCCCAGATCATGTTCTGTCATCCACTTTCTTAAGGCCGCTAGGTATATCATGCATTGTTTTCCCTTGTCCCTCCTTCCCTCTATTCGACTCGTGAGTATCAAATTCTCCAGGCACTCCTTCCTCATTATGTGTCCAAGAAACCTCAGCTGCCTCTTCTTGATGTTAAAAATAAAAGCCTCCTCTTTGTTTGCATCCTCTCTAAGACCTCATCGTTTCTCACTTGCTCGATATCCTTAGAATCCTTTTACCTACAAACATATCATAAATGAAGTAGAAATAATATTCCAGGTTAAAAATATTGCTATCTTCTTTAGAGAGTGGGGCAAAACGGCAGAGAGTGTTGACCTATTTTGACACATTGATCTCAGTACGTCATTTGAGGATGGTGGGAGGGCTTAAAGTGTGAATCTGAAACAATCCCGTCTTTTTCTGTAAGCGGGCCACATTTTTAATTCTGACATATTTCATTCAACAAATTATTTTTTAAATCATATTAAAAGAGAACATTTTTAATAAAATAATATTAAGAGAACGTGTTTAAAGATTTCGAAATTAGCGAAACAGTTTTCATAAATTATTACCTAAATGTTTGATATTCTCTAATTAATAATAATTTTGCTCTGTCTTTTGACATAGAGCTCTCCCAGTATATATATAGCCTCCTAAAAATTCCATACAGATTACCATATTGTATCATTACTATACATATATATATATATATATATATATATATATATATATATATATATATATATATATATATATATATATATATATATATATATATATGTATGCAAGTTTCATTAAAAACGACAGACAAGGTACTACGGTTAAGTTTTTTATTTAATTCTTCTTGTGTACGAACAATATATATATATATATATATATATATATATATATATATATATATATATATATATATATATATACATATATATATATATATATATATATATATATATATGCGTGTGTGTGTGCTAAATATGAACATGGGCACATTTCTGTTGCTAAAATAAAAACTGGCATTACAATCTATATATTAATAAAAACAAATTCATTCTTCATAATTTCTAATAGATGAGTCTAAACCGCCCGGATGGAAAGATCATTTAAACACACCCATTGAAACTGAAAGTACTTGGGAAAATGTCCCCATTCACATGAATAAAGTAGTAAATACTGTATGTTGTTCTGCAGTTGGAAATTCGTCTTCAGCTGTGCTGGACAAGGCTATACAAAGAGCAGAATCTGGTCTCGGGAAACAGCTACCCGACCCCGTTTTGTACGGGGTCTTCGGGAATTTTTTGGCCGAGCCTACGGACTCGGATACCCTACATTAAATTCGGTCTTGTGCCACATTTAACCGGGTGATGCGGTTTGTAGATATCCTGCTGTTGGAGATTCATTGTGGAATTCACTTGACACACTTCTAGCAGTTGAATACTTCTTTTTCGCGCCGCTGGCGAATCTTATATGTGATGTTCTTGTCCTAAGTATTATCGTTCATTACCAATCTTCGTATGATTATTCTATTCAGCAACCTTTACTAGGTTACAACACTTCGTCACAGCAGGATTTCTTGGGAAGAAGCTTTCCGAATGGAACTTGCTCCATACTGTTGGAATACGAAGGAAATAAAGATAATTCAACCTTTTGCATGCCACATTAAGAATAGTCCCACCACCCCTGAATTTTACAACTCAGTTGTAAAATTCAGAGGTGGTGGGACTAACGACTTATTTCCAAAAATTATGGATTCTAAGATACAACCCTATCTTTCCAGTTGTTTATTTCGCTCGGTTGACCAAAGTCAACACTAGTATTAATTTTTATATTATTATGGAAATATAGGTGTACACAACCGCCAGGAAATTCTTACCTGATACTCAGGACAAAGTTGGAAGAAAGAGGGGAGCTGTCTTTTGAGACATGAGACAGAGAAGAAATTTATGCCTCAAGCGGCGTGAAATTCAAGCCATTTCAGATGGGCTGCCCAGGTAAGACAGAAGCCGAATCCACACGATTCGAGTGACTATTCTGCCAATGGCGATTACCAGGAAATGTCCTCTCTATTTTTGTAATATATATTCATAATTGTATTTGTAAAATCAAAAATAGTGTCTATCAATAAAAGCAGTTTGACAATCATAATAAGAAGAAATTCACTTTAGAAATGCATATATTTCGTAAGATAATTGAAATGGCCATTTTAGACAAGATCGTCTTGGGATATTGGATTTTATTCCCCTATCACTTTCACGAGGACGATCAATGTCTGTCTCGCAATTTTTTCTATATATATTACAAGATGCTTTCTAAATTTATACTAAATCTCTTACCCGACTCAGCCGTGTCTTTACTCTATATGCTTTGGGAGTGTTTTTCTTTTTAATCATGTTTTCTACCTTCTAGCCTATATTTCCCACAAACTAGAGAGGTAAAATTGAATCTATATAGTATTTTATTCCTATAATATCTATAGTTCTTCCAACTGTAGTTTTGTCTATAAAACGTTTCCCACTTCTTTTAGAGAAAAACATAGCGATAAAAATATTTCTTCTGTCAATCTTATGTAACTGATGACCGATTCTTTTGTCTAATATTAAGTTGCTTTTAATTTAATCTGTAAACCAAGTAAAACAATATTCAATATCAAACAAGTACAATAAAAATCAATATCTGAGAAGTTTTTTTAACAAAAAACGGCACTGACATCCGAAAGGAAAATTGGTATAGCCAAGGATGCATTCCAAAAACTAAGCAGAGTATTAAGAAACGTAAAAACTTCGTTAGAAACAAAAAAGATAGTACTGAACTGTTACATGATATCTGTCCTCCTATATGCTAGTGTTCTATGGGAATAAAGTTTCGTTGCCGACACTAGTTTGAACACAGATTACCAGTGAGCAAATATGCACGATTCCATTATTCAATAAGATCACGTGATCGTAAAGGACCATAGTTTGGACCAGGGTGTACAGGATACAAAGCAGGAAGCATAACATGCACAAATAATAATAATAATAATAATAATAATAATAATAATAATAATAATAATAATAATAATAATAATAAAATAATGAAAATTTGTGTTGACCCCAAATGCAGATTCTGTGGTAAACATTTTACCATCTTGTATCAGATTGCACAGTGTTAGCACCAACTGAATATAAACATAGATAATATAGATTTGGCCAATATCCGCACTAGAAAATATCCAACTTTTCGGTAAGGAAACTGCAAGAAACCGGTATGAATATCAACCAGACCCCGTTTATAGAAATAGAACGTAACAATTTTATGGGACTTTACAATACATATGGACAGAGCAATCAAAGCTAATAGCCCAGATATCGTGATCAAAGACAACAAGAACAGAATGTGCTTTCTTATTGACATGGCAGTCTCTGCAGATTGTAATGCATCTTTGAATATCTTCGAGGATATGAGGACATCAGTAATTCCATTTGTAGTCCGAGACATCGGATTGAAGGGAAATGTTCTGATAGACTTATTGAAGAGATTGCTTGTAGACCATACCTTAAAGTATTACAAAAATTGTAATCACAGGTACAGCTCATACATTACGAAGAGCTTTATCTATGTAAAATGCGTGTGATCATAGTTTATTTTTTCTTTTACAAAACCGATCAGTGGAAGATATCATGAACCCATTTCTGACTTAGGAACCCGGAATGCATCATGTGGGCAAGAGAAATCAAAGGAAATAATAATAATAATAATAATAATAATAATAATAATAATAATAATAATAATAATAATAGTAATTTTTATATTTGAAAATTATCCATTTAATCCGACGTTTTTTGAATAAAAAAGAAATAATTTTGGTAATAGCCTCTACCTCCGAACTATGGCGGAATCTACAAGTATAGTAGTTCAGAGTACCTCATCGGTGATGCGTTCAGTCGAGAAACAATATCTATTCGTCCGGCTAAAGGCTGAATCTGCACATGGGACAGAACAACTGACACTATATCGAAGGCAGTGATGATACGGCTCAAGAAAGCGATCCTACGTCCACGCTAGGTCATCGGACGGACGTTGGTGATGTTATGGATAACGATTTCTTCTCTGGTGAAAGATAAAGTTTAAGTTGTGGACGATTACGAATGATACTTCTAATACTAGGGATTAATATATTTGCCAGTTTTCGAATTTTGATTTTCTTAGTGTTGTGGTAGGATCCACCTAATCTGCATAGGTGACTACCAACTATATAAATAATGGTTGGTACCGGAAGACGAGGAGGAGGAATCACGAGATCCAACTAGAGACTCTGATCGACTGCGACTAGTCAACACATTCTCCAGGAACGTCTTCCCAGAAATATACAGAAATACTATATGTACTCATTGTGTACACTTTCTTGTTATAATACATTCTTGTTCTAAGTACATTTTGTGTTGCATTATTATTCCATGCAATAGGCGAGATTCAACAATGAGTCAAGACTCAACACTTAGTAAGAAAATTCTCCTTATATTTATAGTTCAAGTAACAGTATCTTCCTAATCCAATTTCACTACATTTGATGCTGGCATATAGTTAGCAAATATTCGTGAATATCGACAAGAATTGCAAATTCTGATAGAATAGAGACTTCTTCTCTCTAGTGATTCGTATTTCCATGTGCTGCAATCATAACAATCGCAATTTTATATATACATTTTTACTTATTTTCTGTTTTTCATTTTCTGTGAAATTCCATTGTTCTGTCTTTAGACTCGCAGGTACAGAAACCATTCCACGCAAAGTTTCTAATAAGAATAGAAGACTGTGTTAAGAAAGTTTTTTCTTTTCATTTTTGCGCACAGCATGATTTACATATATTAATCTCTGCTGGAAAAATGTGTTTATCTCTTCTGTGCTAATCGTTGAGATATGTAATAAATGTCTAGGAACACCAGTGTAAAAATTGAGTGACATATAATGAGAAAAGAAGAGTGAAAGTTACAGAGCAAGAGAGAGAGAGAGAGATAGAGATAGGAGAGGTAAAGGAATTTGAATGGAGAGGAGGAAATCGAAGGAAGAACCTTTGTTGTGAATTTATAGAATGGATATCAAAAGTAAATATAATAAATAATAACCAGTAAACGTAGACGACATTTAAAAATAGGAACCGGTTGACAATAAAAAATTCTTGGTAGGAATTTAGATACTTAGGTATGAATGTTAATTCTTTAAACAAATTGTTCATGTTCTTGTCTGGAAGTGTGACTCATCTAAAATATGTTGAGTTTGTGCTTTTATTTTTATATATTTAATCCAAACAGACTTATTTATTGGAAAATAGAGAAAGAAAGAAAGAAAGAAAAATATAAGCAAGCAAACAAATAAACGAAGGAAAGAACGGAAGAAGTTACTGAATACAATAACGGTAACATGAAAAGAAAGAAATGTAAGAAATGAAAGCATGGAAAACAATGCAAATAAGAAAGAAAGAAAGAAAAGCATGCAAATCAATACAAATAAGAAAGAAAGAAAAGAAAGATAGAAAGAAAAGAAAAAGGAAAAGAAAGAGAGAAAAGCGTGGAAATCAATACAAGAAAGAAAGAAAGAAAGAAAGAAAGAAAGAAAGAAAGAATAGCGTGGAAATCAATACAAATAAGAAAAAGAGAAAAGCGTGGAAATCAATACAAATAAGAAAGAAAGAAAAGAAAGATAGAAAGAAAACAAAAAGGGAAAGAAAGAATGAAAAGCATGCAAATCAATACAAATAAGAAAGAAAGAAAAGAAAGATAGAAAGAAAAGAAAAAGGAAAAGAAAGAGAGAAAAGCGTGGAAATCAATACAAATAAGAAAGAAAGAAAGAAAGAAAGAATAGCGTGGAAATCAATACAAATAAGAAAGAAAGAAAAACGTGGAAATCAATACAAATAAGAAATATAGAAAGAAAGAAAATAAAAACGTCATCATTTAAGTAAAAATAAATTTGTGTCAAGATAAAAATGAAATAATGGAAGTAAAAATGAAAAAGTAATTCAAACCGAGAAGAAAGAAAGAAAAAATGAAAGCATAACGATTAACAGCAAAAAATAAAATGCCAGATAATGAACAAATAATGGATTAGTGAAAACGCTTTTTAATGAATAAATGGATTATATAAGTTATCATATAAGTTGTTGCTGACTGACACAGACGAAGGCAAGCGTTACGTATCAAGTCAAGAGAATATTCTCCTACAATACTGATCGGATGAAAATTTGAAACAATTTGAGACCAGGGAAAAGGTTCATTACATAGTTCGCAATAGTGACGACACAGCAATTAAAGTTTGCCTTAAAGAAAATGACGGTAATAACCGAAACCTTTCATTTGCAGTCCCCAGCGGCCTGTATTTGCAGATTAGATCTCCTCATTTGCAGAACATGTGTAATTTTCATACGGCAGATATAGGCATTCAACGGCAAAGATCTTTAATTAAAAGTTTCAGTGTCAAGCGCTCCAACCGTCAATAACCAAAAATCTTCTTCTGTTTACATGGCGATAATGGTGTTAAAATATGTATTCATTGTACTGTTGACATTAAGTTAAAATTTCGTTAAGAGGCCAAAACGTTAGACTGTTCGTTTTTTAAGTTAAAGAGCTTTTTGAATAGGTAATTTTCGCAACAGAAAGTCAGTAATTACGTTTTGTCAAGATTGTAAATCTTAAACAAAAAAAAAAGAAGTTTTGAACACGTAGCAGAATGAGAGATGTGTATTCAAACAGGTCATAGATATTTCATTCCCTATCTGATCTAAAAAATACATACAAACCGGGACAAAGAATGTCGTGTTAATTTTAATGGCCCCAAAACAAAAACGTTAATCATCTGAGAGACAGCATTCTACCTTACAAAGCATGGCTGATGCTGGCCTCCGGGAAAGTGAGTCGTTCCGCCTTCTCGGCTAACATTCTCTGCTGGCATGAAATTGAAAGACTATATTGAACCCATTTCTAGGTCTGCAGTTATGAAAATTAGTCCGAGACAATTTTTCTTTCCAGAATCTGTCTTAAATATCTATATGTCTACCATTCGTCCATGCTTTGAATATTGCTGCTGCGTATGGTCCAATGCTCCGACTATATATTTAGAGATTCTTGATAAAACCAAACAAGAATCAGCAATATTATTGGTCCTGACCTGGCGTCTTGGTTTCAGTCATTTTCCCATCGCCGTAAAGTTGCTTTCCAGTGTTTTTCTATAAATATATCCATGGTAGTTGTTCGGGTGACCTATTCGCTATGGTACTTAGACCGTAAAAATCCTCTTCTCTCCCACCCCCATATATAGGTAAAAAGCAGGACAGAGCGGATTCTATATCCTTGGATGGCAACAGTTCTACTGCAGATCGAAATGGCAACCTACTGCAGGAAAAAATCTGCCTCGTGACTCATGTATCGAAAAATACACGATCGCCTAAGCTGGTAGACTAGATTAACAACAAGGTCTCATCAATTTATAGTTGAATTAGCTAGATGCAACCTTAAGTTCAATTCTAACTGTTTTCTTCTCGCACTTCAGGCTTGTGGAACACTCTTCCAACTCCATGCATTCCAGTCAACGTTGATCTTTAAAAATTAAAATACAATATCAATCATTATCTACTGTCTTCCTGATGACTATTTTATTGTTCTCGGTCCGTAATAATATTTCTATTTTCTAATTCTTTGATACTAAGTTACCTCTTGTGTCTTAGTGGATTTAATACCTTGCTTGGTGTGAAGTTGATTGAAAAAATTCTATAAATGTATTCGGAAAATGCAATGTTCCAATTTTTTAAGAATAAATATACAGCAAATCGTTTCTTTGAGGTCTGGATTAAAAGGTAAATGAGGTCGTTATAAATAAATCAATTGCTATTCCTACTAAAAGACACATCCAATGTTAGTGCCGAAACCTGTGCAATCGTGTTGGTAGTAAACATCTTTCTCCAAGATAAACTTGAAAAGCATTATAATTATTAGTAAAAATAAAACTTTGCGTCTAACATAATAATCTCTGGTTACTGTCATGGCAGACATTCGGGAGAACTAAGTTGCTTCGTTCCACTAGTTCAGACATCCACAGCCGTCATATCTCACATACTTGTTATGCCATTAGTAACCGGGAGAATCTACTCAGACAGCTGCTTATCCAAAACTGTTGCATTGTGGGTGCTTCCCTGATCGCTAAAATCATTTCATATCTGTCCTACATATTCTTATAAGGACTCCTAGCTCTTTCCATGTATGCCATTAAAATATACTCATTATTTAAACCTCTAGTGTGAGTAGCTTCTGTGCCCTGCATTGGGTGAACAATGATAAAAAAATGTAATATCTTATTTAACATTCAGGCAGATTGCAATTAAAAAGCAAACTATAGGTCAGTTTTAGATATGGGCGCCAAGGGAGGAGTAGAAATGGCAACAGACTGAGAATAAAAACATATCTTAATAATCTCTTTGAAGTGAAGCCAATTCTAGGAAAGTTGATTCGAAAGTAATGAAGAGAACAAGTATCTAGTCACGACTTGGCGTCATTTGATAAGATTTTGAAAGGAAGAAACGAAAATGTACAGCACATCATAGAAACTTTTTTTCTCTATTTGCCACATGATCTTTAAAAATATAGAAATTATAGATCTTGGGCCATCATATATAAAAATGCTTTTGGCGTGAGATATTACGGCAAAATGTCATTCCTGGTAAATCATTATTTTGGAAGAGTTCAATAGACATATGTTTCATTTGATACACGTTGGCAATTGCCAACTCATTCCTTCGTATGCAATATTATTGATGTAAATTTTAATGGGAACTCCAGAATTAATCTCATACATAACGTTACACCATATTCAACCTCTAACTTCGTGATTTACTGTCGGCTAATGGAGGTGAGGCTTTGATATTTTTGCAGAAGCTGGATCCTACAAATCGCCAAGAAGGGAGCAACTCTCCTTTTTTTTTCCTCTCGGGTGGACACTTATATTTCTGTCATCCGGTTTTCTCCCACATGTTCAATTCCTGGAAGTGGCTAGGTCGACAACGTGGATACATGATGGAGACATCTTTTGACATCAGTTGAAAAGGATCTGTACCGGATGGCTATGGGTGTTTGTTTGTTTTTAGCCAAACTATTGTTTCACATGGCTTTTCTGCAAAACATTCAGTGCAAAGTCTATCGTGGCAATATCGGATGAGAGTCGTATTCTACGCTCATAAAAGATTAACCAACTCTGAAAGAGTTAACCATACAATGACACATACCCCTCCAAACAATGGTTGGGGCTGACAGGAACTTTATATTGAAACATTGATTCCCGTACGATCGCCGACGTTCAGCAACGATCAACCTGGTCAGTACCTGGATGGATAACCGCTTGGAAATACCAGGTGCTGTAAGCTTGGATGTGTGGGTGGTGTAAGGTATAATGGCTTCGAATTCTTAATCAGAGAGCTGAGTTCCTATTTAAATTGCGTTTGTTATATTCACTTACGCGAAAATAACCTTGGGAAAGATAGGAATCCACCTCTTATATCATTAAATCATTATTATCCCCCCAAAATAATTCCTACAATTTAAAACTATTTTCTGGCTTTAAATAATTTTCATAGGGTTGATAAGCCGTAGAAAACGAATGAATAAAAATCATTGGTCTAAGTCAGCCACATATATAATGTGAAACACTATGTCTGCTCTCAGATGAATCGAAACTCAATTTAGTTTCATGGATGAAATGAACTTGAAACCAATTCTTTTGCTTTCTATTTCTAAATTGAAAAGATACATTATGGTTCGTGCTAGTAATGGATATGTCACTATTTAAAACTATAGAGAATATTACTTCTTTTTTTCTATATTTTTAAATCTATTAGTTAAAAAATATAGTATTTCAAGACAATAAATCCACTAAGGTACCATGGGCTTACGAATGAAAGAAACGGTTACTGTGAGGAAAGCTGCAATAAAAAAAAGAACAGAATTCAAGGAAAGATTCCATTTAAATTTCTAAAGATCATACTAGTGTAGAAACTCAGTAACCGGAAGAGATTTTTAAAACTCTATCAAGGCTGAAAAATGAGGATTTGGCATCTCAGATAGAGAAGCAATGCTCAATATTTGGTCTGATCTGACTCTTATAAAGATGGATCATGACAGGTGTCAGGAAATTTCTGAAGCAACGGAGGCAGCCGATTACATTGTTGTGAAAAAGCGTTAAAAATTTTAAGCCAGCGGGTTAAAGTTTGGCTTATCGTCAGAGTTTGTGAAGTTAAATCACTTACATACGCATATAAAACCAAGATAGTGATATGACATCAGCCTTTAGTTTGACTATTTTCTGTCAAACGTCTATAATCATGTTATTGCCTTTCGACAGGTGTCGCCCCCGATTCAATAAAGGCGGCAGTGCTACTTATAGTTTTATGGGGTCCCTGTTGTAATATGCGCGTGAGAAATGTCTAGAACGTGACAGAAACTAGACTCCATTCTTATTTGGCTCACTGTATTTTAATAGAGTTGTCAAAAAAAGAATGCAACGCATTGTTATATAATAATAAATTAACTGAAGGGTGCAAAATGATGGCAAATCGGGGAAATCGACATTGTAAAGTGTCAAAAGTTCATTAGATGTACAAGAGACAAAAACTGGAGAGGTATGATCGACCAGTGGACACGGCACATGAAAGATGTTTCTAAACTAATTTAACCATTACCATGCTAATTTCTTTCTAGAATTGTTGCCCCTGCTTTTTTTAAGGTTGCAAAAACACGAAGAGCTAATTGTTATACCTTTCTTTGTATTGTGTGCATAGATATTAATTTTTGTACATTAATAAAAGAATGAATGAGTAATATTTTAATGTAATGCATTATGTAACGTACTACGTATTGTATGCATTTTCAGACGTTGAAGACCAAACAAAAATTGATAAGCGAAAAACAAATAAATATATTAAAAAATACATAAATAATTCAACGTAAATGTAACTTGTATTACTCCTTATGGAGTTCTGGAGGTGCAATAAGAAGTAAAATCGATAAGAAGGCTTTCATTTCGTCAAAGAATTGACCTGTAATCTCGTGTTTACATACGAGAAGACACGAGCATTTGTTTGTTCTTTCTTTCACCTGACCCGTATTTATTTTTCTCGCTGACGAATAAAGTTATTATTTCGTCGTTTATAAATAGACAAAATAATTCACACTATTTACATTATTCTTTGTCGCCTTAACCTGGTATTGAACTTAACCATCTTACAACGCCTTAACCAGGTATTGAACTCACACTTTTTATCCACTTTGCCATGTGTCCTCAAAGACACATGGCACAATGGATAAAGGCGTTAGTTAGATCCAGTGACAGGACCCAAAGAGTGTGAGTTCAATACCCGGTAAGGCGGTGGAGAACTTGGAGAGTGGAATTAACAGGAGATAACTGATAACTGACATCCATTAGACATGGAACGTGGAACTAGAACAGTCTACGCCCGTGAGTGAAATAAAGGGTTCAGTTTGACATTCTAGCCATCTGAAGAATGCTGGAGCGTACAACGGCCGAAACGTTGTAATAAATACGGCGACAAAAGTGATGACAATAGTCCGAATAATGTAAATAGTGTACATAATACCTCATCTCAGAAATATAGACAAAATAATTCACCTTCAAAAAGGCTATCAATTATATCGATGGTTGCCAGTAGCGTCTATAAAATGAGTCAGGCATGGATGATAGTAGCCGCTAGAGTAGCAAAGGGAGAGAATTCTACGACTTGCAGTGTAGTAAAGACTAAACATACAAAAGTTAAGAGGCATATCTTACGTCCGGCAGACGCAGATGTCTGTTAATAATTGCCTATATTCACTCCTATTAATAATAGCATATACTCACTGAACAGACTGTCATTTATTGCTTTCTGAGAGTTTTCATAATGAACATGTTCAAATCTCGGTTGCTACAGAAAATAAGTGTCGATGCTAAGTAGATCAATTATATAGACTCCCTGTTAAGATTTTGCAAAAAAAGCAGGTGTTTTTTTTTCTTTCTTTTAATGAACAACATCAGAGCAGAGGACGTAATATGCACTTTGCTTGGCATTAATGGATTTGCCACCCATTAACACGATGCGGACAACAGATAGGAAAAGGACCTCTTGCCTGGGAGCTTCAATCCAATATACACAATATTCTTTTTAAAAAATGTCATTTCCCAGTTCCTTTTAACAATACTACACTAACGTGCCAAAAGTATTACTAACGCAGAGGGCCTTTCACTGCAGCAGCATCACGTTCCACCGACTCCATAAGTATCTGTAGACCTCTGGAAATATGTTCAGCAATGCAATTCTTGACAACTGTTTAAAGCTCTGATAATTTGAGGAGCAGAATCTTGTGTGCGTGTAGACCTCTCACCAACGTCCCATAAATAGTCGATTTATCACACTTTGAGTGAACGCGGTAGACACATCGTTAGGAGTTTCCATAATGTCAGTCTAATTCTGGGTGATTTCATCATTTGCGGGTGGCGTAATCGAGAAAGTTTCGAAATCAGTTAGCCGAGTTCAAATTTCAGTCGTGTTCATTAGGTTCCCTTCATCTGCGGCTGTGTTTTACGAAGCTTGGATACATGCCCTGATTAGGAGACGGAAAAAAATCATTGAAAGAGATGGTGAATACGTTGAGAAGTAGTTTTTTTTTTTTTTAAGCGTATCACCCCAAGCAAGGCTGGTGGCCACTATCACGCATGGGGTTACAGAAGGGTTGGAGGAAGAGCAGATAGGAGTGGTAAAGGAAGGGATGTGGAGAAAGAGAAGGACGGAGAGTCGATCAAGGCAAGGGGGTTACAGAAGATTTAGAGCGAGAACAGATAGGAATGAAAGATGAAAGGAAGTGGAGAAGGGAAGTGGATAGATCAAGGCAACTGGAGATGACGATTGACGCTACACTTAAACCGTTGGAGATTGTATTTGTCAGGGAAACAGTAATAGGGAAGGGAGTTCCATAGGCGAAATGTGCGAGACATGAAGCTATTGGAGTTGAAGAGACGTCTACGTCTAACAGTTTCAACGGTGAAGGGGTGGGAACGGGATGCCAGCCCCGTAGGACGTTTGAATTCATGAGGCCTAGGGACAAGCGAAAGCAACGCCTCGGAGCAATTACCGTGGAAGTACTTGTAGAAAAGGCAGAGCGACGCAACATCGCGTCTTTGAGAGAGCGACTGCAGACGAGATGACAGATCAGGGCCAATCACATTGCATATCCGTCTCTGGATCTTATCAAGAACCCTGAGGCAACACGCAGCGGCCCCAGACCATAAATGGCAGCAATACTCCATGCAAGGGCGAATGGTAGATTTATAGACTTGGAGGATCGATTCCGCGGAGAAGAATTTCCTTGCTCGTCACAGGGAACCAACTTTTCTTGCGGTGGATGATGCAGTATGGCTATATATTGATGTGCGATATATTTGATTGTATTTCTTATATAATAAAACAAATCTCATTAATTTCTGACGCATCTTTGTTCGATTACCTTGTCAGAATGCCTTCTCTGACTTTTGATCCATCAATATATTCTTACGCATTAATAAAAGTTTCCATAATTATGGAAGGTTTAATTATTTTTTAATAAAAGCTTTTGTAAAATTGCAGAATCTTTAAATAAAAATAGTGATAGCTGCTAATGCATAAAAAAGCAACATTTCAATTCCCTTCATATTAGGTATTTGAATGTGGGCAATAGAAAATAAAGGAAGTCGAATTTAATAGAGGTTACACCGGATAATATCCAGTTATAGTTTTCCATTGCTTGTATAATGAAAACAAATTATCACGCTGCAAAGAGAAAAAACCCTCTGAGTCACGTTAGACATCAAGAAAAGTTTTTTTCTTTTTCTTGTATGGTGTCATGTCATAACTTCAGGATACGAATCTATTTTCTTTCTTGCAGGCTAAGAAATCGATATAAACTCTTTGAAAATCCGAATGTGGTATTGACTACAGCGTTTGCCAGATACATAAAAGAAACAATATATATATATATATATATATATATATATATATATATATATATATATATATATATATATATATATATATAATTCCTCACCAGGAATCGGAGTTTCATGCACAGCGCAATCTTCCGGGGCTGAGTAGAGACTAACCATTCCATAATTTAAATTTTATAAATGGCAGCAATACTCCATATATATATATATATATATATATATATATATATATATATATATATATATATATATATATATATATATATATATACTGCATTTAAACAGATCATTTTATTAAAATTTAAATTATGGAATGGTTAGTCTCTACTCAGCCCCGGAAGATTGCGCTGTGCATGAAACTCCGATTACTGGTGAGGAATTATATATATATATATATATACATATATATATATATATATATATATATATATATATATATATATATATATATATATATATATATATATATATATATACTTAATAGCTCTATTATATTACACCGAGCACTATTTTATTAACACCAACACTCAGTATGCGTTATCTTATATTCATATATATTATATATATATATATATATATATATATATATATATATATATATATATATATATATTCTTTTTTCTTCCTTGGTGCACACTGCTTGTCAAGCGGCCATGCTGACACTGTAACAGCAGCGAGAAAACTAGCGATCTCCTGACCACAATAGTGCAAACTATAAGCACGCATGAGCAGAAGGCAGTGCAGATAAATTTAGAATTACCCCGTATATATCTATCACGGAAAATCTACCAGATTTCATTGTGAAGGCAGGAAATGTGTTAATAAAATTTGAAACATACATACACCGGTGTGTGTAGTCACATACATATATATACAGCGTTGTTGGAAAGAAACTCTCTATTTAAAATTGTTTAAGTTTATTAATTTTTCGTCGATTTTCATAAAACATATTTGTATTTTGGACAGTGTAATCGTAGAAGCACAGTAGAGTATTAACATTGTATCTTTTGTATATTTTCTTTCAGTTTGAATGTTGAAGGATTCACCGCTTCTATAGGTATCTGCCAGATAACCCGTATTCATCAGCTTGTAATGCCATCTACTGGAGCACGAAGTCCACGAACACTACACCACCATATCTGCACTTGTACAACGAAATCTCAAATTTCATTCTAGAATGCTATCTGACCACGCTCATGCAGTGGCAGCTGTTGTGCAATTCCAGGCAATACTTGTCAATCTGAAATAAAAACAGAAATTAGCACAGCAATTCTAACACTTCAGCGATCACAATACATGCTGTTTCATTCATACAGGGTGATATTAACAAAAGATATAAGTAACTGTCAAATGTTTTTTTCTCGTCTGAGTCCATCCTTCACATCCACAAATCTACCATCCGTCCATACATGGAATACTGTTGCCATATATGGTCAGGTGCCACCGCTGTTCATCTCGAGGTTCTCGACAAAATACAAAGACGGATCTGCAATATGATCGTTCCCGACTTGGGGTTTCGATTTCAGTCACTTTCTCACCGACGCAATGTGGCTTCCCTCTGTCTTTTGTTTAAATATTTTAATGGCATCTGCTCTGACAAGCTATTTTCACTAGTGCCTCGACTGTATGAATTTAAGCGTGCTACTAGGTTGTCATCTCGGTCCTACCTTTTTACTGTCGAAACAGTTAAATCTAACCGCCTCTTCGACTCCAACAGCTTCTTCTCTTGCACTTCCCCACAATGAAACTACCATCCTTTTACTTGCTTCCCTGATAACTATAAACTTAAAAAAATAGCTGTAATGTCAATCGACATCTTCTGTTGTCTTGATCTCCGTTCTTCTTTTCACCTCCTCCGTCCTTCTTTTTATCCTTTTCTCACCCCCATACCTCTATTTCCCTTACTTCCACTCAAGTACTAGTGGCACTTCCGCCTTGTTTGGGGTGAATTGCTTAAAATAAAATCGAGTGATCATAAAAGATTGTTGATGTCTGCTGTACAGAGACTGATGACGTGAACGGCTTTGAACATTTCAATGTTTTTTTTCTCGTTTTAATTTCACTTGCGCCGTCTTCTGATCGCTTGATCATTTTACCTAAGATATATCGAGTTAAAAGAGAAAGTATTTCAATATTAGTTGCATTCTCAGACAACTGCATTAACTTGCATTTAAAATATATCAAACGTAAATATTAAATAAAAATAAGGTTCTCATTCATATATAAGAACAACAACCAAAATTAATATACACACACAACTAAGTTATAAACCGTGAACAGAAATCTACCTAATATGATTATGAACAAGCAAAAAATTAATTCATCATATGTACATATTGATTACATTTGCCTTGATAAATTCCATCAGATGACGAAATGTGTCGGTAAAGAAAATTTCTCCTTTTGTCTTTATTCATTTATTACAATATTTATTTATTTTGCATTGATTCGCTTAACAATGGAAATGAATTTTTATAATACTTTTGGCAAGATTACATATACACATGCTATTTAATGTTTATATATTCCTTTATGAATCTACGTGTGCAGTTGTCTTAATGCAGCCCAGTTAAATCCAACACAGCATGAGAAAACTTAATAATAATATTCTTTAACATTTTAGGGACAAACTCAGATAGCAGCCAATAATTGAAAGCGCCAAAACAAGACGTACACAGAAATGTAACTGTCTAGGAAATAGTATAGCACAATGCAAATTGTGACACAGGAAACTCAAGTAGCATTAGAATGATAAAAGAGGCCTCGTCCAAAGCCAAAATATTTGCAAACAGGAAAATCTCGTAAGAAGCGAAGAAATGTTTAGCAGCGAGTTTCCTATATGGCAGTGAACGCTGGACGGTTTCCCCACAGAAAAAGAGGCTTGAAGGAACACAGATGTGGTTCAACAGAAGAATACCGAGTATACCATGAAAAGAGCATGTAATCACCGAGGAAGTTTAAAGAAAATTTTTATTAAAACTAACAATTCTACTTAGAAAGCGACAGATTAAAAATATGTAATATATAATGAGGAAAGTTGGTTTGGAAAATCTGACACGTACATGACTGTTGATTACGAATAAAGTATCGCTGCCGACTCTTGAGTTCGAACATAGATCACCAGAGAATAAACACAGGCGATCCCATTATTGAATTTAGTGGATCACGGGATCATAGAGGAAACGCATATATAGGAAGTCGCGTGCCGTCTAGATTGATCTCTATTCCTACTCTATCCTCTATTACTATACGGACCGGTATTCTTTACTCTATTCACTATAATATTGCTCTATACTGATCATTATACGGATTTCTGTTCAAGCGAGTATTATCGAGCAAGTACTATTAGTGCGAGTGATATTCGAAGGCGCCTGACACCAGCATTGTTCAACGGCGTACTACAGTTGTATCTGCGATTACAAAGCTCTACTACAACGAGCATTACGAAAGTGACAACGAGTATTCGTTGTCATTACAAAAGTGTCAAACGAGTGTTCGTTGACATCACAAAAATGACATATACAAGAGGGATATAGCCAGTAATCTGCCTAAAGAATTTTTGTGAATATATGAATGTAGGGTGATATTAAGGTGAGAAACATTGTTGAGCGTTACAGAGTCTAGGATCTTCTGATGAACCCCAATCTTCCAAGTCCTGGAGGTACACGGCACGTAAAAGAAGAAGTTGATTAATAGTTAAAGTTATGTTAATTCATACTTATATTACTGAATATTCTATGCTATCTAATCCTCGCTAAGAATATTTACCGAAGGAAATTATTTATGTGATGTAATGTATTGACAGAAATGAAAAAAAAGTGTGGAGGGAACTTCTCAGAGCTCGGCCTATCGGTTCTTGGCGTACAATAATCAAAGTTAAGGTAATTCCGAATTTGACATTTTTAAAAAATATTAGGCGAGATTTAAAAGCCTGTTAAACTTTCAATCTATAAAGGTAAAATTTAACCGAATTAGCACAAGATTTTTTCCTTGGACTATGAGAATTTCTTTCGATAAATTTTATAAAGAATATTTTGCAGACATTTTTTAAAACAACACCCCAAAACAATTGTTTCAAAAGTATAAATTCAATAAAAGAATGCCAAAAGATTTGTTTTCTTTTTGGTAACTTGTAACACCTCTATGACGATAAATGACCTGAACAATATATACCGGCATGACTTTACCAATCTATAAAACTGATCCTGTATTTATATGTTCAGTTCTTGAGCAGACTTATATTGTCGCCTATGTTAGTAAACCATACAATCAAGGGTAAACGTACACGTTATCAGTTTGAGTGTGTTCAAGAGACTAACTCATAGAGTCAATATTGTGATCCTGAATCAACTGTATTCTGCTTTGAATTGCAACAGTATGGTCGTGATGGAACTCACAGATTGTGCCAGCAATATAAAAATGTTTCATATATATATATATATATACATACATATATATATATATATATATATATATATATATATATATATATATATATATATATATATAAAGAAATATAGTCTTAAAGTGTGCTATATTTATGCGATAAAGTGCTCAATATCAGAGATAGAGCGTGTGTAAATATAAAAGTCGACATGGAAGTCAGCACTTACAGGCGACAGTCTGTTTCATGCTAGTGCAATCGTCAGGCATATATATATATATATATATATATATATATATATATATATATATATATATATATATATATATATGACAGCATCAAGACGAGTACTGATAACTGTACATTAGACTGCATTTTAACACTAAAATTACAGCATCGTAAAAGGTAGAAATCTCAACCGATTTTCCAAATCTGGACACAAATGAAAACCTCTTCTAAAATGTCACTTATCGATTTGCAATGCTACTAATTCAAACCTTTAACAAATAAGCACATTTGAAAACTGTCGACCAGACAGAAAGAACACTATTCAAAGTGAAACGCTCCGGGCTGTATCTCAGAATAAAATCGATACGTTTGATGTATATATGGTATTTTCCACCTGTGTATTTGATAGCATTTCTTTATGTCACATTAAAAACTGGGAAAGTAACTTTTAGTAAATGAATTACAAGATTCCAGATTTTCCGAAATATACGGACTGACCAAGTTTTTTTTACGATAAATGATACGAATATATTATATATAATTATATATATTAGAATTCACCCAATACAAAGCTGGAGACCAACCCAAGGTAGATGGTAACTTTAAAATGGTAATTATGAATGAGGTGTGTGATATGAACGAAAGAGTGGGTAATAGTTGGTTTGGTTCGGTTTGGTTTTGTTTAAGGCATATCAACTTCAATGGGTTATTTAATCCCGGCAAAATTTTTATTGCTGTTAATATTATTTTTTCAAAAATGTATTCCATATAATATTTTTTCGTTAAAAAAAAAGTATTTCTAGTAATATTATTTCTTCAAAATGCATACCTGCTATTTTTTTCAAAAATGTATTGCTAATATTTTTTCCAAAAATTTATTGCTGGTAATATTTTTTTCCTTCAAAAGTTTATAGCTGGTAATAATTTCTACAAATTATTTTTGGTTTGGTTTGGTTTACGGCATATAAAACTCAATGGGTTATTTAATGTCAACAATTTTTTTTATTGCTGGTGATATTGTTTTCAAAAAATGTATAGCAGGTAATATTATTTTTCAAAATGTATAGTTGGTAATATTCTTTTCCAAAATGTATAACATTAATTTTTTTTCAATATGTATAGCTGGTAATATTTTTTTCCAGAATGTATAGTTGGTAATATTTTTTCCAAATTATAAAACTATGTAAACTAATCATTAAAAATGTTTCGTCTCTTACAATAATAAATTGTATAAGCAAAACTTCGATTTACCTATGGCGTCACTGTTAATGGTGTTCTTGCTTGTCTTTTTCTAGAATTTTTTTAGAACTCGCTCCATTTACACATATACTTCAAAGCTCTCCTTGCCTAAGATATATAGATTACTTTACATATATATATATATATATATATATATATATATATATATATATATATTACTCTAAATATTTATTGGATATACCCGTACCATTTTTCCATTTTTTAGAATATGTCATTTACGTCTACTGGCCTGTCCATTCGAGGTATTTACTAAAGGCAATGTGCTATCAGGTAGGTGCCGAATCTGCGTCTCACTTGTATGGAAAATCACTATGTGATCTGTATGCGAATCCACTAAAATGACGTTTGTATTAATAGCATATAAGTTCGGAATGAAAATAAAATCCATTAATCTCAGAGGCACACGTACACACACACACGCGCGTGCGCACACACATATATATAAAAGGGTAATATTAAAAAATAGTGGGTTATACCGCTATTAACGCATATCAACCGAATTTAATTGAGCTCTCCGGGCCACTGACGTATTTCGCATAGAAAACGTTAAAATTTCCCTTCCTCACTGCCGTTCCGTGCGACGATAGCCTAGGGGTAGAATCTCTGACTGATACCAAATCAGTCGAGTTTTGATCCCGGCTTAAAGCAATCGGACATCACAGCGAAACTGCATGTCTGTGGATGACAATATATATTTATGCACATATATAGTTTTATATTATATTTAAAACACACACACACACACACACACACATACATACATCTATATATATATATAGTTTACGAAAAACTAGGTAATCCGTATGGGAAGACCCATATAAGGAGCTAATATTTAGTTTACGAAAAATTTTCACATTAAATCCCCAAAATGTCCGTAATAAGGTTTTTTTTTTTAAACTTTAACATATAATTAAATGGCTTAGACTGTTTAAACAAATAAATTTACGAATTCTCAAAGTAAAGAAAAAACAACGCCTATTCCAGTGGAAGTTAATGACACTTTCTTACAACTTCTTTCTCTTTTTTTTTCTCTCTTTTTCTTTTTTTCTTTATATGCCTTTTGGTCTATCCCCGTTCCTATATCAAGATATAACTTCCGTTAACAGATTGAAAGTGTCAATGTCTAGATTTCAGCGAAAATTTAAATTTGAAACAATAGAAATGTTACATCTTACTCAATGCTGTCTCTCTACCCCCTACACTGCCCCCACTTCGTTAATTTCCTTATTATTGCCCGTCATAAATGTGTAAATTTATTTTCATTTTTTTCATTTCAACATTTGGAAATAAATCTGATGATCCACTGTCCTTTAAAAGGGCTGTGGTGAAATAATTTATTATATGGAACCTTGAAGTAATCTGTTTTTATTTAAATATATATATATATATATATATATATATATATATATATATATATATATATATATATATATATATATATATATACACGTAACCCTACCATCAAAATGAGTTGAAATCAGTTAAAAATGATAGGTTTAAAGTGTTCACGTCTTCAGATACTTGACGTGATTTATATTGCCTCGCTATCGAGTGGGAGATGGAGCAAACGCAACCTGACAAGCATATGTGAATGAACGCTGAAATAGGAGCAGGTAGGGGTGGAAAAGGGAGAAACGGTGCCATGGATGCTGACGTCCTGAAAGGACACATCATATATAATAATAATAATAATAATAATAATAATATTAATAATACCAACAACAACAACAACAATAACAATGTATGTTTTGTCTTTAGGATTCATCAATCCGTGCCGCTATCCATTACTCCACCTTGCCTCCTTATACTTTTATTAAGTCTGTCCGCTACGCAAAAAATCATAGAAAAGATTACATGAAAGAGGAAGTGAGTGGTCTACTTCCAGTTTTAAGACTTTTTGCAAAATTTCTTATTCGATTTTGCACTCGACGCTATCTCAGATAAATAAATAGCAGCAAGAATAACGATAATTCTAAATTGCTTTACTTCCTTTCTTCCGGTCATGTTTGGAAACTTTTTCATAGGAGTTAAGCCGTCATCTTAGACAGCAACAGTTTTCATTGGCTACAACTGTAGGTTTTTGGAAAATTAAAAATTTATATATATAAGAAACAATTTTTATAGCTGCTTGCATCTGCTATGAATCAACTGTTTGAAGCATCGGTTATGCTTAATAGCTCTGAACAGGACTTAATATATCTTAAATGATAAAGATTAGAAAATAGACACGTAAAGAGAGATCTTCATAAGAACATATGTATACTTAGCGCAAATGGATAATAAATGATCAAAAGAAGCGGTTAATGTTTTCCAATTTTTTTTAAAATTTCGCAGTAAAGCCACTAAGACACAGGAGGCTACTGAATCTGAAAAAATAATAAAAAAGAGAAACATTATTAACGAGCAGGAAAAATGCAACAGGAGATAACGATTGACATGGCATTTAAATTTCAACAGTTAACTGGAAAGCATGGAGCCGGAAGAGTACTCCACAAGAGCCAAATGAAAATGTTAGCATAAAATTTACGGTTATATCTATACATTTGAACGGTAAACAGGTGATACCTTTCCGCCAATCCAGTACTGGAATTAAAATTAATAAAGTGTAGAGATCCTTAAAGTGAAGAGATCCTTCGAACAATTAGTAGGAAAGTATTTATAGAAAAGGTAGAGGGAGGAAAATTTATGACTGTGGGAAAGTGAGTGAAACCGGGAATTCCGGACCAATAATATTGCTGTTTTTTTCTGGGATGTTATGAAGAATCTCTGAATGTATTACAGGAGTGCCGCACCATATGTGACAGCAAAATTTAAAGCATTGAGTAATGGTTAACTTATAAAAATGTAGGATGAATTCCAGATAGAAAAATTGTCTAGCCTATTTTTAGGGATAACTCAGGCGCCAGCTAATGAGCCAGCCCAAATCCAGATGGAGAAGTGCTGTCTGGAGTAGTAGAAAAGTCCCTAAGATTTAAATGATATCTGATTCCTGTCAGGGATAAGCAGACTAGGGAACAATAAGAGTTGGTGTTTATGTAACAAGCTCGATAACAACGAGAATGATACTTTTGTGTTTTCACGCACTTCCCTCACGCGCTGAAGATGGTCAGTTTTTATAGTCAGTGATTCCACTGAAACAAATCTTTAGTATCTGAAAATACCTTCTGAAAGGTCTTATATCGGCCTGTGAGAGCCGGAAGATTACTCCTCAGATTTTCTTCAAACATGAGCAACAGTCTACTTAGGTTTCATTTTCTAGGGTGAAGCTGGTTATACATGAGGGCCTGAACTCTTCTGTTTAACACTGATTTTGATGACATGACCGGCCCGACTCCATTTCGATTGCATGAGGTAAGTATCAATACTTCTAGCTTTTAAATCACGCATAACATTTTTCTCCTGGTACCCCGACTACATTTATTTAAGCGTGCTACTAGATAAGCAACTAGGTCTCAACATTTTGCCGTTGAACTTGCTAAATACAATCACCACTTCTATTCAGACAGTTTCTTTACTCGCACCTCTGTAAATCCCTACCGATTTCTTGCTTCCCTGCTAACTACAATCTTCAAAAATTTAAGTGCAACATCAATCGCCATATTCCGTTTTATTGAACCCGTTTCATTTTGTTTCTTTTCTTCATTCCTCCCTATTCTCAGTTTTCTCATTCTCTTTCACTTTCACCCCCTGTAGTCCCCTGCATCCTAGTGGCATTACTGTCTTGCTTGGGCTGAAACGATTAATATATATATATATATATATATATATATATATATATGTATGTGTGTGTGTGTGTGTGTGTGTGTGTGCGCGCGCGTGTGTGTGGGCGCACACACGCGCGGGTGTGTGTGTGTGTGTGTGGGCGCACACACGCGCGTGTGTGTTTGCTTGCGTTCGTGCGTGCGTGCGTGCGTGTGTGTTGGGGTAAGATATAAAATATTCGAATATTATGCTACCACGGTTTCTACAGAATGGTTTCATAAGGTAGGTGACCTTAGTGTTTCATTTTTTAAAAACAACTGGCTTATAAACGTATTTACATTAGTAGGTGGGAGTTGGAAAGAGGAAAATTGGAGAGAGAGAGATAGAAAGATAAAGTGGAAAGGAAAGTAGCAGGGGTGAACAGTTTGTACAAATGCTCCTATTCGGAATCAAACCTAGTAACAGAAATGTTCTTGCTTGTTTGCAAGACGCCATTAATTCCAATCCCTCGTTAAGTAACCTATTCTGCTCTGGATACATCATTATTATCAGTCTTTCTTGAAACAATCTGCACATCCCGCCTCCGATGTTGCATGGTTGGGCTTCTTTTTTTTCAATATATCCCACTTAATTTTCGGTTTTTTATTATTTTTTTCTACACCTCCCATTATAGTTGACAAGTTTCGTGTTATTTCGGTATTTAGCCAGAAAGAGCATCGATGTTTATAGTATCTATTTTTGAACATACCGTCTGTGGATCCAGTATATACTTTTGGTGTTTTTTTTCGAGGTCTACAGTAGCTTTATACAACATATTCTTTATCTTACAATCAACATTTAATGGGTAATCAGTTGCGTTTCGACAACTGCATCTTTCTTCACTCAGATCTGACTCTACCCCGCACATGTTTAAGTTTTTCGATATTTTGACCTTTGATCATATTTTCCATGTGATTGGTACAACTGTAACTAACATTTGCTGTATTTCTATTGAAATTTTGTGTAGCACGGAATTTGCGGAGACTTTCCAATTTAACATTTTAAAGAAGATCTTGCTAATATTGCATTTCACCTCCAAATTGAATGGGATTGAACTAAATAAGTTTTTTTTTTTTGGCTTCCCGTTTCTGATGTTATAAGAGGTTGGGCACTCTATTTATTTAGCCCTTCCTTTTGGCAAATATAACTTTTGGTGTAAATTGAATTTATAAAGTATATATATATATATATATATATATATATATATATATGAGTTTTATATTGATTTTTATTAGATGTCAAAACGTTGTTGAAAGTGTTAAAGAAACTTCAAAAAGAATGGCTGAAGTGTGTAAATAGACGTTTTTTTATATGCCGAACACCATTTCCATGCCGTTGGGTTTAGTTTTCTTGTTAGGGTCGATAAATATTCAACACACTCTCTCTCATATATATATATATATATATATATATATATATATATATATATATATTAAACATGTTGTGTTGAATGTTAAAGACAACATCGTCCTGCATATTTTCTTTTGAATTTTCTCATATGTTGTAATGAGACTTTTTATTTGAAAATGTTATCGAAATAAATATTGTCCGTACGATAACATAGTACTTTCGAACATCATTGTTCATCTTCAGGGTCAAAATTTTTTTAGTCAGAATTTTTTAAAAACATTCGCCAATTGTCTTGTAGCGGAATCATGTTGCTACATTTTTTTTTACAAACTAATTCAACGTTAACATCCTTTTAATTTAATTTTAATTTCAAAAGTCGCGATGATGTTATCACGTGCATGGCGAAGATTTTTAATCATGTGACGACGTGAAAAAGATTTTTATTATACAAGCCAAAAGATCGAAGAATACGTTATAAAATTTAAATATATTATAAACATTGTAGGATGTTTCCAGAAATATTGTAATCTATACGGTTAATAAGAGGTCTTTTGCTTTTAATATGTAATGCTTCTAAGATTTTATTTCGATATAATTTTCAAATAAAAAGTCTCATTAGATTATATGAGAAAAATCAAAAGAAAATATGCAGGACGATGTTGTCTTTAACATTCAACACAACATATTTAAAAGAAAAGTTACTGCCAAATTACACACACACACACACACACACACACACATATATATATATATATATATATATATATATATATATATATAGGCTGTTCGGGATAAATTTGACAAAGTTTAATGTTCTTATTTTTTCAAATTGATTTGGAATATCTGTAAACAGTGAGTATCATTAGGAACCCTAATGACTACAGATTTAGTGGTGTCAAAGTTAACTGACATGGACCAGTGGAAGCCACCTGAATGTTGGAAGACGTTAAGATTACATCATCATAATCCCTACCGGATTTCAATGGTTAAAATATCCAAAGACTTAAGTTGTTAAATCTGAAAGAAAAAGGAAATAAATCATTAGACGCTTACTTCACATTTAAAATCGGTCCAAGTTATTGGGACACCCTTTACAAATCCCTATTCATTTACCGTTTTTATGGTAATTTTCGAAAGGTTCCAATTGAACATTTCCATCATTCTTTGTTATTCAATTTTAAATCTATATTCTTTCCCGAATTAAATCACTCAGCGATCTTGAAATGAATCCGATCTTTTTCATACTAGTAAAATCTCTTCAGCAAATTGAACATATAGTTTATTTTATGAAGTGCGTTTTCTTTCATATTTTATCAACCACTCAGTCAGTGTCTTAGCTATGCTAATTACGCATTCATTTACATATAACTTCAGTTTACTTATTTTCAGCTTGTTCTTTTACTTCAGTACCTTCTTTCAAAAGCTGATCTTAGTACATCATTTTAAATCGCGTACAATTATTTCATTTCTTTTCCAATGTTTATTTTAGCTGGCTCATCTGTTCTCGAATTATTACATTAAAGATATTTTACTTATGTATAATATTTGTTAATATATATCCTAATAAGTTAAAGATTGCCGCGTATTTCATGGATTAAAATTTCTTTTCATAGACAGCCAAGTTATTGGAACACCCTTTACAAGAAGTGTAGTGTAGCAAATTCAATATTCTTGCGACAAGGGAAGATATTAGAGAAAGATCGTGACAATCGATGGATAATGTTAGGGTAAAAAGCGCTTACCAAAAATAGATTTATAATGGAATGGATCTTCCCAATATGCTTAAAACGTAGCATGGATAATGAATATCATTATTGGATGAATGCAATGAGATATTTCTATAAATAAACTATAAGAGATAGCAAAAGATAAAACTGGACCCGAAAATAAAAAGAAGGAAAAAACAAGATAAGATATATCAAAGAAATGATTAAGGAGAGAAAATGGACTTGCGCTCGAGACGGATAACGAGAAGAAAAGATATTAGCCTGAGTAAATGGTTGCTTGACTGTTGCAAGCGAAATCTGTTCTGAAATAATTAAAAATAAACGAGGATATTACGATAAAAGTTAAGAGCCAGTTGTGTCTTGTCAGTCCATCAACAAATCTATATTTTAGAAATAGCATACATAGGCATTAATATGAAAACACACTACAGTTTAAAAGAATTAGGATGGGATGAACTTGACAGAAGAGTAAAAAACAAAAGAGTCATAGTCATAAAAGAGTTATAGTCATTGAAAAAAAGAATGAAATCAATTAACAAACTTATACTTTGAGAAACTTTTGTAACGAATACCAAACCATTTTTGCTGCAGTAATCAATGGTAAAGGAGGATATTTTGCCGAGAGCAACATTTAATGATGACATACTTTTTTTTTCTTTTTGTCATAATAAAAAAAATCATGTCTCACTTATTTAATCATGTATAATAATTTTCTCTCGTTTAAAATACAAAACAACTACTTTGGGAGCCAAATTAAAAAATGACTATGTGTGGCCTCAAACTGTAGGTTATGAATTTTGTTCAAATTATAATTGCCATTATTATTACACACCGTCTGTCATAATTCGTTATCGGTGAGGCGAGGCACATATGCATCGGCCGCAGAGGGTTAAGCATCCCAAATGGCCTGGTATTATGCAACGGTGCACTGAAGAAAAATAAATTATTGATTGATCGATTGATTTATTGGCTTATCATCTTTTTGTTTATTTAAAGTCTGTACTCCCTGTGTAATGCATGAGTGGTCAACCAGGAGTCCTGACGTCTCGATACGTCGCTTAATTTTCAATGCCTAAGGTTTAAAATGAAACGTTAAAAATGAAAAATATTCTTGAAGCTTTCTTTTTAGCTCTAATTGAAGGTTACGTGAGTAAATGTACCAGTAAGCAAAATACTCTGGTATATTTCAAATAGAAATTACATTGATTGGAATCTCAACTTTTTGGTCGCTTTCAGAAAATCATATAAAACTTTTGACAGATTTATAAACAGGAGTTAATTCTCTCTTTTAAAAGATCTTCCAAAAATAAAATATACTTTTCTGAAACTTTATTTGCGGAATATTAGCTGATTTAAAGTATATTAATCTGATCTGAAAAAAATATTATTGACTTAGAAATAAATCCGATTTTTAAAACAAACAGTAGCGGTGATTACGTGCTTCTTACCGTTTCTTGTCACTTGTAGATCACTTAACAAGTGATGATAAATGTGTCAGTAGCTTTATTGTTGTTCTACGGAGAATTTATCTTTTAAAACATAATTTAAAGAAATGATGGGCGGGTCCCTTTTTTGTATAATTTTTAAGTACTCAGTAAACTTAAATATTGGAAAATATTCCCCGTAATATAATTTAAGAAATGTTGATGTTAAATTTAGTATAGATATCGTCCTTATTTTCTGATAATGTCGTGTATGGTCGACCATATTTTCTTTCAATCCGGAGCACGTTACTTAATATACATTATATATATATATATATATATATATATATATATATATATATATATATATATATATATATATATATGTCATTCCCAGACAGTACTGTTTCGCTGTAGCACAGCTCCTCAGTGCGACTAGACAGACTGCCTCAAGCCCGGAACAAAACCCGACCGATTTAGTCATAGCTTCTTCACTCGACAGAATGAGTCATCCAAATCTAGCGTATTGTTTTTACAAGCGTAAACAAACACCAAGCAGAGATAGTGCTCCATTCATTTTACTGAAGAGATTCATATATATATATATATATATATATATATATATATATATATATATATATATATATATATATTAAGAATCGAGGTGTGAAATATTGTGTGTATTAAGGTTCTCAATTTTTGATTAGTAAATATAGTTTTCACTATTTAACAATATCACCTAACCGGATTGAAGTATTGCACAATTTTAAACGATTTATATACTATAAATTATTATAATTAAGAACCAATGAAACCAATTCTTGTAAGAATTCATTATTTATCGAAAAAACGTTTTTCTTAAGTCAATAATGTTCGTAATAAGTCTTATTTATAAAAGCAATTGAAAGCTTTTCTAATTAAATAATATCATAGTTTTATTCATCCGGAAAATGAGTAGTAGTTTGAAAAGAAAAGAAAATGATGATTTACATTCTCCAAGGAGTCCTGTTTTTATCTAATAAAATATATTTTGAGATCGAAATTTAAATTCTCCAAATTTCGAAATTTCATGAAATTATTTAAGTGGGGGTAGGTAATATGTATAAAAAAAATATATTTCTTAACAAGATTTTCTACAAAAATCTTTAAAAAAAATAATTTCATTCATTTGTGAATACGTCCTGAAATCCGGCAATTATTTGATTTTTGCAAGATTTTCCAAATCAATGTGTTTTTCAATTGAAAAAAGGCGCTAAAACACTAATCGTAAATATTACGTAAACAGCTGCCTTTTCTCATCATGTTATACTGTTTTTTTCAACGAACAAGTTGAAATACTTACTTAACAGCTATTATACCATACCAAGACATTGGAAGAACTTGAAGGACGAATACAAGATGTTATGTCTTCCATACCACAAGAGTTCCCGGTGAAATCTGGTGACGCGATTCCTGGGCGGCTCGTGAAGCTGGTAACGAAATATGGCGCGCATATCGTATTTTAAATGAAACCTCATTCTAGACGCTTTCATCTCGTATCAATTTCTTTTAAAAAATTGTAGTTAGTAAATAAATTATAAGTATTTAAAAAAGAATAGTTACTTTTCAAACACACAGTATATTTATTGGATCTAATTCTTTCTTTTTTTCGATTGTATGAACAATTTTTTGTAGATAACAATGGTTTTGAGGTATTACAATTCAACACAGAGATGGGAGGGGAATAGATGCATTCATGCGCTTCAGAAAATCAGCCCAAAGTGGTACGAAGTGGAGATGTCGAAAATACAAATGTTCAAATACTGGGAAATATTTTAGATGTTGAAAAACGTGACAAGGTACATTGGGATATCAAATGATGCATTCCAAAAAATAAACAACTTGATTCCGAGGGAATATGGAGAGAATGTGAGTTGTTTGCTACAATGTAAGTGGCATGGCGGACCCTAGCCATGAAGGTTAGAACTGGCGGAAGCAAGGAATGTAGTTCATCCGAGCACTTTCATTGGAAGTAGCGATAGAGCAGTGAGAGGCTCGTCACATCCCGCCTGTGAGAGGGAGAGAGAGGTTGGAGGGTGGAAAATAATTCGTCGTCTACAAGGACTCGGAGACGCTATTTGCACTATCGAAACTGAAAAGTAAAGACTGATGACTTCCCGCCTAAATATCACCACAGTACTGCATTTTCGGCATGATCTGGCTTTTATAATGGTAGAAGATAGCACGAGGAATCCGGTACTTACTGGAGCCGTATTACATAAAAGGGATACTATTATGGATCATATTCAAGAACTGAATGAAATAATTATCTAGCAGAGTTACTTTCTAACCACGTTTTCATAGGTATAAACTGAGAAATTAGGCATTAGGACCTCATACCAGTTTAATCTTGGTGAATAACCAGAGTGGTATCCAGTGATAAACTTAATTTATATCCTCATGGCGGGGATTTAAACTGAGTCCAGCATCTTTAATATATCGAAACTAATAATAAACGATAATTTTTAAAAGAAAGAATTTCACTATTTCCTGTGAAACACAAAAATGATTTCTGAATTGTTACGTGATATCATCCTTCTCAGCGGTAGCGAATGTTGGACAATCTTCTTACAGCTGAAACAGTAAAATTTTGTAATAAAAAACAGTGCCCAAGTGCTATATCAATCCTCCTATATGGAAGTGAATGCAAGACAATTTCCTCACAGGTGAAGAGAAGACAACGGAGATCTCGTTCTCCATAAGTAACATGAGAATACCATACACGGAGCATGTAAGCAATGAGGAAGTTTTAAGGAAAATGGAAATAAAAAGGGCATGAAATAAGAAAAAAAATAGATAAAATTTCTGAGACAACAGGAGGAAAAAAGGCTTGGAAAATGTGCCACTGACATGACATATCGAAGGCAAGAGATCAGAAGAAAACGGCATGTCGCCTAGTTACTGATCTTGTGTAATAACTCATAACTCATCGGGCTCAGATCCATGGTCCTATCGAGATCAACGGATGCTACTCAAATAGCAATTATAAACTACTCTTCTGAAAATATTCTAGACGAAATTAAGAAAATACGAACTTTAAACGAAACTAGTTTCAATATCAGTGAGAAAAAGACATCAGGTACACCGACATGATTCCGACGTTATTTTAAATTGAGGCTTTCCTTTCTAATAAACTATAACTATAAATTATAATTACTGCATGGTGAAATTTCAGCGGAAACATGTTGGAAATTTTTTCCGAGTTTTCATGAGAAATCAAGAAAACATGAACTTTAAGCAAGATAGTCATATACGGAAAAGAATGCCTGTTTGAATTGACACCAAGAGGTCGTGCCTTTTTACGATGGTCGATCTTTAGTAGGTACATCTGATTTTTAACTCTGATCTGGAATATGCTAATCTGTACAAATATCAATAGCGATGAAAAGTGTTGGGGCGCACCCACCTTCACAACCACAATAGACTGATCCTACTATTATAAATAGAACAGTAGTTCTAGAGACTGTGAGCAGTGTAGTGCAGTGCAGAGTGAGACTTCTGTAGTGATCAGTTACAACTTCCGTTTCTCGACCGGAAGATACCGTTGGACTTTATTACTATTACTTATTGTTACTACTAACCTACGTTCGTTCTACTACTAATCTCTCTGATGTAAATACCTCTCTGAATATACCAGTATTTTCCCTACAACTGTGTTTGTTCGTTATTACCATATACTCACGTGGAAACACTCAACATCTCAACAAAAAGAAACCCTAAGATAGGAGAAACCTAAGTCAAATAAATACACAAATTTAAAAATCTGGAAAACCTAATAACAGCGGACTGAATATGCGACACTAAAATTCGAAGGATCGTGTTTTTTTTACGACATATCGACCTCAATGTGTTATTTAATGCCGACAAACATGTTATTACTGGTAATATCATTTTTCCAAAAACGTATTGCTGGTAATATTTTTTTAAAAATATATTGCTGGTAATGTATTGCTAGTAATAATTTTTTCCTTCAAAATGTATTGCTGGCAATAATTTTTTTTCTTTCAAAAATGTATTCCTGGCAATATTTCTTTTTCAAAAATATATTGATGATAATGTGAAGCTAGTAATAATTTTTTTTCCTTCAAAAATGTATTGCTGGTAATATTCTTTTCAAAATATATTGTTGGTAATGTATTACTGGTAATAATTTTTCCTTCAAAAATGTATTGCTGGCAATATTTTTTCCCCCAAAAAGTATTGCTGGTAATATTTCTTTTTCAAAAAGACATTGATGATAATGTATTCCTGGTAATAATTTTTCCTTCAAAAAGGTATTGCTGGTAATAGTTTTCACAAATATACTGCTGGTAATGTATTGCTGGTAATTCTTTCCTTCAAAAATATATAGCTGGTAATATCTTTTTTAAAATATGCTGCTGGTAATGTATTGCTGGTAATAATTCTTTCCTTCAAATTTGAATTGCTGGTGATATTTTTTTTTTAAATATTGCTGGTAATAATTTTTTACTTCAAAATGTATTGCTGGTAATATTTTTTCAAAAATATATTGCTAGTAATAATTTTTTCCTTCAAAATGTATTGCTTGTAATATTTTTTTTCAAAACTGTATTGCTGGTAATGTATTGCTGGTAATTTTTTTTTCTTTAAAACTTTAGTGCTGGTAATAATTTTTTCTTTCAAAAATTTATTGCTGGTAATAATTTTTTATAAAAATGTATTTCTGGTATTAAAATATATTTTTAAATTTTTTTAGTCTTTTGTCCCAAGTTTGGGGGTTAACTATTTGTCTATACCTGGGACCCTAACAGGTGCTACCACCCCGAGTCAGAGTGGACGTGGGAATACCCACAATTAAGAGGTGGTTCCCGATTCTCAAAACCTCCTGATTAAACGCCTTGCTGTCGGACGTATTTTATTGTCTTACCCAAAACGCGGATGTAGTTTATCGTCATACCCAGGACGGTAGAAGGCTATTTGGAATAAAGAAAAATGACTTTCAAAAGCTAAGGAAAGAATCAAGAAACAGGAAAATTTCGTTAGAAACGAAGAAATGAGTACTGGACTGTTATGTATTAACGGTCCTCAGGCATGTCAGTGAATGCTGGAAGTCTTCTCAGAGGTGAAGAAATGTGATTCTACAGGAGGTGATGAGTATACCATGGACCGAACATGTGAGTAAAGTGGAGGTATTATACTAATGTAAACAAGAAGAGGACTTGTAGTTAGAATGAAAGAGAAACAACTGAAATTTCTATAGCATATAATGAGAAAAAAGTGTTGGAGAATTTAACACTCACAAAAAATATTGAAGACAAGAGCGGGGAGAAAAGCAGAAAGTAACCTACCTAACGAGCTTGTGTAAATGGTTAGCAGAAAATAAATTACATGAGATAGACAAAAAAATTATGAAAGATTCAAATGACAGGAAGTTGTGGAGGGCCATGATCGTCTACGTTCTAAAGTTTTTTTTAAATTTTGCGATAGGAAATAAGAAAGTATAGAGGATTTTCAGTCGTAGAGCTCGAGGAAAATGGATACTGATTACTTTTCGTATTAAAAGCGGTTCCTTATCTGTTTTGAACGGATATGTGTCTTTTTTTCTTTTTTAGTTTTCAGATAACAACAAACAAGGAAGAAACCTGTTTGACTCTTTTGCAAAATCATTATTATCCAATCAAAAGTTTAAAATAGGGTGTAGCATGATAAAAAGGATAAAAAGTAGTTAGTAAAAATAATAAAGAAACATTTAGTAAAAATAATAAAAAGAGGCGTTAGATTACAAAATAATGCAAGCGTGTTTGAATGAAATCTGCCATGTTCTTTGCGATATCACTTGATAACTTAGCACACGAAAGAAAGGAGAAAATACCTGGATTATAATGTCTGGCTCTACAGATCTCCATTTTGTCTTTTTTTTCTTCTTTTTTTTTTGACTTAATTCGCAAATACTTGACGTCGGCCGAAAATAGATGTCTTTCTGCCGGAGATTTCAACGATTTATTGGATAAATAAGGAACTGTTTTCGGCACATTTTCGCTTCATTTCAGAGTTTACACATGATAGCAGAAAAATAAATCCTTTTAACCATGGATAGAAAATATCTTTCTTGGTAGAATTATCAAAAATATGTCAGAAAATTTCTGGATTCAATTCAAATCTCCTTGAGGATTAGAAATGGCATAGCGCAAGTGCAGAGATCTTGCCGGTTGAACTTAACAATTAGATTTATATTACGAGCGTCTGTCGTGTTGCTCATGAAGTTCATTCGCTTATTAAGTTAAGAATGCACTTAATAAACCAAACGAACGTTTGAGGGAAGGGATTTCCGTAGGCGATAATAGAGAGAGAAGAACGTGTTAGCATAGAACAACAAATAATTTCAACAGTGAAACTATGATACCTATCTTCCAATTTAGTATTGATCTTAAATGCCTGAAGTCGAGTAGCCAAAGAGCAAACGCTCGTCAAAAAAATTACTGTGAAAAATATTTATAGGAAAGGCAAATGGGAATCAATGTAACAACGGGAGAAAGTGACTGAAACCGAGATGCCAGTTTCGGATTGCTAAAACTGCAGATTGTCTTTGGATTTTTTCAAGAATCTCTATATACGTAGCAGACGAACCCGACCAGATGTGGCATCAATATTCAATGCACGGAAGAATTCTATTTACTGCCTCTTATTTGAGAGATTTTTAGAGAACGAGTCCTTCAATATGACGCGGTGATAAAAAAAATTTCGTCCCGAGAATTAACTTGGCCACAAAACACACACACACACACACACACACACACACACACACACACACACACATACACACACACACACACACAGACATATATATATATATATATATATATATATATATATATATATATATATATATATATATATATATGTGTATACACACGGATTGAAAAGTGGATGGATTACCAGGAAACTTACAGTTAAGTACTTCTTTTGTATAACTAAAAAATAATATGATATATATATATATATATATATATATATATATATATATATATATATATATATATATATATCAGGTAATATACTTTTAAAGTATGGAGCGTATGTAAATATAAATATAAAAGTGAACACTGAAGTCAACACTTAGAGGCGACAGACTGTTTCATGCTAAACCCAATCGTCAAGCCACAGTTTGTCACCTGGACTGCAGACATTTAAGAGTACTTGACTGGACGATAGGTATCATATGGCCTGAAAATTGTGTTTAGCATCAAACAGTATGTAACCTGTAAGTGTTGAATTCACTGTTCACTTACACACACACACACACACACACACATACATATATATATATATATATATATATATATATATATATATATATATATATACTCGGTGAATTACTTAATTGTAATTATCAAATCCTCCTAATAATTTCTATCATTTGTATATCATTGCTTGAACCGGCTTCTAATGCTCAAGTTTGAGCGGCTTCGTGATCGTAGCCGTGGCTCCGGGGGCACCGTCCTATGGTTAGAGAGAATCTCAGTTGAGTTCCACCACGGAATATGCGAGCGAGCGGCACTATATTGAGTTTGATTTGCTATCACTTCGTCACCGGGGCCCGTTAGAACAGTTGGTATGATTTTGCTTGATAATCTAACTGTCAGGGTTTCAATTCTCGGTAGTGGATGCGCACTGTTGAAGAGTTCCAAATATAGGACGAAACGGCCGCCCAGTGCTTTCTGCATTCTGTTGAGGTTTCAGACTCGATAAATTACTTAAATATATATATATATATTACTGATACAATCTAAAATATATTTATATTTTTCTAATTTACATATATAATGCTGTATATTGCGGCCATAAATATTACACATGAATTATCCCAAACGTATGTTTTTCTAGTTTTATTTAATTTCTTTCGACGAAAAAATGTGAATTTTCTTCTAAATTTCATTTTTCTTTAACGCTCCAAATACTTGGAATTTTGCTAACGTTGAAGAAATAAAGTTTGTATTTATTAATAATATAAATGATACATTGATCACTATTTTATTATCACCAGCACTCAATGATAAATATATATATATATATATATATATATATATATATATATATATATATATATATATATATGTGTGTGTGTGTGTGTGTGTGTGTGTGTGTGTGTGTGTGTGTGTGTGTGCGCGTGTGTGTATTTAGGTGGCATATCTTCATTCAATTATTTTTCATTGAATCATATAATCACATTATGTCTATTTATTCTTATAATAATTATCTATATATCTGCCTATATTTCTGAGTGGAGGTATTGTAATTATTTACGCTTTTTACATTGTTCGGGCTGATGCCCTCATCTTTGTTATCATATTCACGACATTTCGGCTGTTGTACGTTCCGGCCTTCTTCAGATGATTGGAATTTCGAACTAAACTCTACATTCGTTCCACCGGCGTAGATTGTTCTAGTTTCACGTGCCATGCCTCTCCCGGATGTCTCAGTTATCTCTCTTTAACTCAACTCTCAGAGCTCATATGTCAATTTCTGTTGTTATTGTTGCTTTTCGTATTACTCAGTGATTCCCATATTGTATTCATTTCTATGATTCATTTTCTATGTATTCATTTCTAGTATGTGTGATGATTCATTCAGTTTTCGTATTTTCCAGTGATACTCTTTGTCTATTATTTCAGCCTCATTCCACAGGAGGCGGTGGTCTCACGTTTTCCTCGATATTTGGTCAGCCACGCCTGATTATTCTATTTCCCCCCGTGTTACGTCTTTACGATGTTCTTGCAGTCTTACCTTTAGGGGCGAACTGTTTCTCCTTTTCTTTTCTTTTTACTACAGCTGCAAGGAATGGCGTGCACACAGTCCTTAGTCATTTTCTCCTCTATGGAGTTCTTACTCAGAAGACATCTCTGTGAATTGTTGAACCCCTTTTGAAGGTCGTCCTGATGTTGTATGGACCACAGATCTTTTGTATTTTTCCGATAATCCTTTCACATCGGGCAGACAGTGTTGTTATCCTCTTGTATACTTCAATCCCAGTTTGTCGGGGCTACTGCCATGTACTCAGGGTAGATGATACGTTGTAATGTACAGCTTATATTGGCCATTTCACATGACTTTGTTTTATTACTCCTTAAGCAGAGGAACATTTTCTCCACTACTCTTAGAAGAACTTTGATTATAACCACACACAAAAGCCAATGGTTAAACATTAGAAAACATAAGGGAAAATAATTCCTTTATATAATTTTCGGAAATAACCATTCCTCGCCTGATGAAAGTCACAAAACCTGAAACACGTGTAGCATAAATATGGAACCTAAAGTATAATATGTATTCTGAAAAGTCTTCATTATAGCCAAAAACGTTTGTGACCTCTCTTTTCTATTTAGAATATACACTTTTCTCTCGTTGGAACAAATATAACCTCTCCCTTAGATATAACTACAAAGAAAGAATGCCGCGAACAGAAAAGAAAAGTATGGAAGAACTTAAACTTACCAACAGAAAACAGTAAATTCTGGAGGTGGAAATACAGAAATTAAACAACAAAAAATATGGACACTATACTTCTATAAATAATATCCAAACTAACCCGGGAACACAACTACAACACAGAAGCACTGGTGGAATATTTCAAAACTCAGTGTTGTTACCTAGAAAATAACAAAAAAGTTGCACATCCAACATGAAGTGTACTACACGAAGAGACAGAATCTCCGGATGGAGGACTATTTGCTTAACCAAAGAAAACTAGCATTTCTCATTTCTATTATTGTGATATCAACAAACACTCATTGCCACATTTTTAATGTCAGCGAATACTCGTTTTCACTTTCGTAATGCTCGTTGTAGTCGAGACATTGTAATTGCAGATACAACTATAGTATCCCGTCGAACAATACTGGTGTACTACGCCTTCGAATAACACTTGCACTAATATCCCTTGCTCGATAATTCTCGTTCGAATAGTATAGAGGATAGACTAGAAATGCATATCAATTAGACATCACTCTACTTTCCATATACGCGTTTCCTCTATGGTCACGTGATCTACTTCATTCAATAATGGGATCGCCTGTGTTTGCTAACTGGCGATCTATGTTCAAACTCAAGTGTCTGCAGCGACACTTTATTCCTATATAACAGCTATCAAAAACAAGGAATCTACAACAGTATACAAAAAAATCATCGAAGTGGGGGAAACATTTATCCCAAGGAAATTCCGGAAAAATAACTCCACAAGACACGGAAAAACAACAAAAAGATATATAAATACACAGAGCCTAGCAGAATTGCAGACCCAAATTGAAATACAGGAAGATAAAACAATACTCTCCACGAAAAAATACACCGAGATTGACAATGAATTCTTGACAGAAATCTGGGAACTATGTCCCAAAGAAACTCACCAGTTTCTAGCAGAATTATGAGAGTCAAAATGCAAAGTAGAGGAGGAAAAATACCGGAATAATTTAGAAAGAAAAAACATTATCAAGTAAGGAAAAATAGGATAATGGGATAAAACCAAAAAACACGAAGGAAACTCATAATAAAACACAAATATCAACACAGAACAACTACACGCGACAACCAAATACAGAAAAAGCCACAGAACAGATGTAAGAACACTAATACATACTACCCCACACAATCACATCCACACAGCAAAGACAATTACCAAAGACACTTAACAACACAAAACTGTACAACATACGATTATATCATAACACAGCAACAGTACAGAACACACAGACGTTAAGAAAACCAACACTTACAGACACTATCTAACAAAACAAAGCAAACAATACCCACTACCTATATCAAGAAATACAATCCAAATTCCCAAATGTCCCTACTTAACCACATACAGCAGCAAAAGTCTCGAAATATATGGACCACCCCTTATAACAAAAACACACACTTAAATTGAACCATCTAAAATTAACAACCCCAATTTTACCAGGAGAAATTCTCACTATCTAGAAAACCCAAAACATGTAGTGAGGTGTTATCTATTCGAAAACACGGGATGTGTGTAAAGAAACAGTCATCATTTTTAGAAAACCCAGTCCAAACAAGAAGACCAGTTTAGATAACACAAAAAACAAAATTAATAAAACTATCTATATATGCACTTATTTACCTTAAATTAGGCCTGAAATATACCCTCCAATATAACACACCTAAAAAAAGACTTTAGAGAATCTGAACACAAACTCAAACTAAAAGAAACATTTAATAATAACGAAAACATTACAGATGACGTATTAGTAAAATATTAATGCAAATTCTTCCCAAACAAAAACAATAATACAAATGAACTAAAGATATTTTTTGAAAAAACTCTAAAGCCTTAACCTCCAAGAAAAATCCAAATCATTCAATAAACTCACATACAAAGATTAACCTTAGAGGACATTCAGAAAAATAACAGCAGCGTTATAAAAGAAGCAAACAAAGGCAGTGCTATATTCATCATTGATAAATTATACTATAAAACAAAAATTCTAAAGACACTAGGGGATGAGAACAACTACAGATTAGTCGACATCAACATAGACAAAATATATAAAAAATAAGACATGTATCAGTTAGTATCCATGGACAAAATTCATGTTTGGTACCATCACTGTCTTTTTGTCTGATCGGAATTTGTCAGAAGAAATGAGATAAAATTAGTCCATTGTTTGTCTCGGCCGATTGCAAAAGTCATCCGGTTTCTCTTTCTATTCATTCTGCATTGCTTTTTATAAAACCAATGTCCCTTCGGTAGATATATGATCATCTCTCTATATATATGCTTTTCATATATAATCTTAAATTGCCATGCGTTCTTCAACACGATTTTAGACTTCAGTGCTTTTCATTCCTTTAGACTGGTTACCATCCAGTCTACCCTGTTATTTAAACCAAGGATTGAGAAGTTTTGAATTTCATTCCTTTCCTATTTATGCGAATATAAAGGCCAATGTATTAGACTGAATCTGAACTCGGTTCACCGATAGCATTTTCGGCGTCGACCAGCAGTACACCACTGAGACATACAATTCTGCATTTTCTGAGTGAATAAAGCAAAATCTTTCAACTCTAATCGAAGCAAAATTTTATACAGCTCGCACATTAGAATGATGAAAGAAAGATCAAATGCTATCAAAGATGTTATAAAACCAAACACACGTGATTCTTGCATTAAAGATCAGTATTTCTAGAGCTTCTTCGGAATGTTGATGGATCAATTCCCTATTTCCGATGTAATGTCAAAATATAAGGAAACATCATTAATCAAATGGCTTCAATGATGTTCAAAGGATTTAAGAACAACTGTTTTCAGCTCATAGAGATATGATAACAAACGTAGTCACGAAGCTCGATACACTCGGGCAAATGCGCGAAAAATGAATTGTCACAAAATTACATGCGGTGTCTTAGCTGATATTTGGAACTTGATCTCACAACCATACAACCTAGACTTTACTACAGAAGGGCATTTTGAAAGCTTAATAATGTTAAACGTCAATATTTCACAATGTTGCTTCTAATATTTGTACAATATTTATCGTTAATTTATCTTGTTTTTTGACTTAATAATGATAACTGTCATTAACACAAATGTCTTCATGCACATTATAATAACAGTGAACATGTGACGATCCTGACCATGTGACACTGCTACCAGACAACTGTAACAGATTTGTAGTAACGAAGCGGATGATAGCAATAACAAAAAAAAATTGACAAATATGTTACGATCAAGCAAGATCAAATAAGAATATATCAACAGAAAAGCCAGATTTTCAAATTTCGTCATTCTATTTCGTTTCGTCACACACCAAATGATAAATATTATTTTTACTGGAATTTAACGCTTTTTTTTCTCTTAATAATTAAGCTCAAAGTCTGTCTATATTTCTGAGATGAGGTATTATGTACAGTATTTACATTAGTCGGACTATTGTCCTCATCTTTGTCGCCATATTTGTCACAACAAATTAAGTTAATTTCGAATCAGGTTACAGCTAAAACATTTCCAATCAACCACTGATACAGACTTAAGAGCACTGGTACTGACTTTTATCAAGTCAAATAAACCGCAAAGACTTCGGTATGAGGGTGACAAAATATATTAAAGTTTGAGCTTAATTTACATTAGTCGGACTATTGTCCTCATCTTTGTCGCCATATTTGTCACAACGTTTCGTGGAACTAGAACAGTCTACCCCAGTGATCGAAATAAAGGGTTCGGTTCGAAATTCCAACCACCTGAAGAAGGCCGGAGCGTACAAAATCAAGCAACTGCGGAAATTTAAATATTTTGGAAGTGTTTTAACAGAGGACGGAATGTGTGACACTGAAATCTGTAGACGTATTGGAATAGCATTCTAAAAGCTAAGCAGAGAATTAAAAAAATAGGAAGAATTTGCTAGTAACAAAGAAAAGAGTACTAAATGTGATGTCTGTCCTCCTGTATGAAAGTGAGTGCTGGACGATCACCTCAAAGATTTAAATAGACTTTAAGCAAAAGAGATGTTGTTCTACAGAAGGATGCTGAGAATACAGCGAAGTTTTATAGAAAATGGAAACAAAAGGAAACATAAATAAAATCAGGAATAGACAGTTTAGGTTTCTAGGATACAAAATGAAGAAGGATAGCTTGGAAAATACGATACTCACAGGGAAGACTTAAGGCAAGAAAGAAAGAAGAAAACAACATAGAGCATAATTAAGGGGTTTGAATAAATAGATGGTGGAACAGTGTTTTAGAGAAATAGCAGAAAAAAAAACTTTATTATGAGCTATAGGGGATAGGAAATTGTGGAGAACCATGATCACCTACGCCCTGAATGAACACAGCACAGAAGAATTCGTCAGGATACAACCAACAATTTATGGAGAATTACTGCCAAGCCACATGCGCTCAAACATACTGGGCGACCAATTTTGAACAAAACACACCGTGACCTGTGCTATTCAAATATATTTAATATCGAAATCGCGAAAGAGAAATTAAAAAATAATTGTTTCCAATCAATGTGTCTTTTAGCTCGGGAGAAAATCCGTTCGGGTGTCTTGTCAACAGATTTTTTGAACAAAATCAGTCGACGGTTAGCTTCTTCAGATATTAATACTTTCTCATAAGGTTGCCGCATTCGTGCTTACGTAACCTGATGCCACTATGTAGAGAGTGCAGTGAAGTGAGCGTGCTTCTTTCGTGCTGTGTGATTAATGTGGTCAGAGAAAATAGAGGACGGCTTTTTGTATTTAGCGCTTACAAAGCTAGTGTCACCTGATCGATCCAGACGATTTACAAATAGTTATTCTATGTTCTTGTTGTATTAGATGATTAATTAATCGTATTATCAAATTGATTAGTCCAAATTCCAACAAAATCTGTTGCACAAAACATTGTCAATTATTGTTTTAACCTAGGAATATTTCACGATTTTTCTAGTTTAATTTTCTAATGAATCTTAATATTTAAGTTAATCATTGAATAAGCTCATGGAGAGTTCTACAACAAACAAATATCCGTAGAAATTCACCTAGACCTTCGTTAAATATTTGGACTTAACAACTTTAACAAAATGTTGCAATAACAATCATAAATATGAATGCTGTAAGATGTAAGGGGGTACAAATGAAAAGATTTGACATTGACATCTTTTTTTTCCATTTCATTAAAACAGACGTTAAACACTTCTATCTTCCCTTTTTTCGTTCATTCATTTCCTCACCGAAACCAACTATTGTCCTTTTGCCTTCTTTCCACGCGATTAAACAGAATAGTTCATTATTTAGGAGGCATTGGCAGGGGACGTTAAACATCTCTTCCTTCTTTTCTTCCTTACCCTCTTTCTTTAATTTTGGAAAAGCTCAAAATATATTATCTGTTCTTATCAGATTAATCTCATTCTCTCTCTCTCGCGCGCTCACACACACGCGCGCATACACACACGCACACAACTTCTATATTACCTTTTTCTTACTTTCATTTTATAACTGAAACAAAGTAGTGACTCCCCCCTTTTCCATGGGATCAAGACGGAATAGTCTATTATATAGAAGGTATTGGCAGGGCGTAATGTTTGTGCATCTTACCGAATGCGGGGACAAGCACAAATAGTGCATTTCATTAGTATGTCTTTCATATGATTTCTCAGACTGTTACACATAATAATAATAATAATAATAATAATAATAATAATAATAATAATAATAACCAATAATAATCGGAGCTCGGAGCTCTGGGTCTCGTCAGAAAAGGAATGGATAATTTTACTAATAGTGTCCCAGGTAACATCAACATACAAGTTGCCCAGAAAATTGCCCTAATAGGAACATCTCATATACTACGAAAAGTGCTACCAATTAAATGACTATTCTCTTATAGGGCCTAAGGACATTAGTTTGGACCCGGCTCTACAGGATACAGAACAGGAAATATACAGAAATAAGAACAATAATATTGAAAATCCATTACATTCAATTACGTGCTAATACTCTTGGGAAAAGGTATGAATCCTCTTCTTCTCCCCCAGCTATGAGTAAATAACAGGACAGACCGGGTTTTTTAGCCGTGGATGACGACTAGTCTAGGCAGAAAGACAGGGCAACCTACTGCGAGGAAAAATCTGCTTCATCAGTGATGTATCGAAAGATACATGATCGCCAATGCGTGTATCACGCATGGCACATAACTGACTGGATACTGAATAGATTCTACCATTGCATAGTTTTAACCACATAACATATATGTAAAGGAACTCTTTAGCCTCCTTAGATCTGTTTTTCGTTGACTTTGCGACGGAACGGAAGGGAACAGACGAATTGAGATGAGACTAATTCATTGTTTGACGCAGTCGATTGTTAAAGTCATTCTTTCCTACTTTGAAATCTCTTTCTCTGCATTATTAATCTTCTCTTTTTGAAGATGAGTACAAAGTGGAAAATGTTTATGTCAAAGACGTGTTTCGCCGGAGAAGGCTTATATTTTCTTTAGCATCATCAGTTTCATTAAAAGTCGATTGTATGTGTAAGGAGAATGTCTTGGGATTTCCGAGAATACGTAGGTCTCGTAAATCATTTTTACCCTAAATTATCACTTCCTGGTTTGAGATTTGAAGAGGGCCCACCTGCATCTGTGCTTGTTTGCTTTATCTATATCCGTATTAGATCAGTTTGGTATTGTAGGCGTTTAATTCAGGGACTGTTTATTATATTGTATACACATATATACCTACACACCCATACATAACAAACACAATACATACACACACATATATACATACCTACACGCACACAATACATAGATACTTCTCTTTCTATTCATTCTGTATTACTTTTAATAAATGCGATATTCCTTTGGTATATACGCAGCCATGGCTCTCCATACTTTCCTTTTCTTTATTAAATGTGAACTGACCTGCGTACTTGAGAACGTTAATGAAGTGGTTTACCATAGCTGTATCCACGATATTGGAGTTTTGATTCTCTTAGGCTGGTTGGCATCCAAGGGCTAGATAAGCCAGTAGGCACATTTATTTAACCCACAGGTGGGAAAGAGGTTTTGGATTCATACTTTTCCACAGGACATTTGTGCGAAAAAGAACACGACTACATTAGCCGATTTTATTTCTTAGCTAAAAACTATGTTAATTATTGTTACAGTATTTACATTAGTCGGACTATTGTCCTCATCTTTGTCGCCATTTTTGTCACAACGTTTCGGCCGTTGTACGCTCCGGCCTTCTTCAGGTGGTTGGAATTTCGAACCGAACCCTTTATTTCGATCACTGGGGTAGACTGTTCTAGTTCCACGAGCCATGTTTGATGGATGTCAGTTATCAGTTATCTCCTGCTAATTTTCCCTCTGAAAGTTCTCCACTGCCTGAACCGGGTATTGAACTCACACTCTTTGGGACTGTCACTGGATCTAACCAACGCCTTTATCCACTGTACCATGTGTCCTTGACGTTGTGACAAAAATGGCGACAAAGATGAGGACAATAGTTTCGACTAATGTAAATACTGTACATAATACCTCATCTCAGAAATATAGACAGACTAATTATTGTTAATATTTAAGTAGTATTTCTTCCATCTTGTTTCGCTTTTTTAATTATACCAAATATTAATAGTCTTAAGTTGTGTGATTTCGGTAAGTGACTGTTAATTGTGATACATTTTTTGATAATTATTTCTTTCCTCTTTTTGTCACATTCATATATAGTAGCAACAGTCTTCTTTGATATTCGTAAAATATTGTCAATTATTAGTCACTTTAATATATACTTTTATCATCTCGTTTCTCTTCTATTGGTTCAAACTTTAGGCTGTGCGTTTTGCTGGCTACAATTTTCATTCATTTTTTTCTTACTCTCCTGCCTTTCTGTTGTGGTGGGATCCACCTAATCTGCATAGGTGACTACCAACTATATAAATAATGGTTGATACCGGAAGACGAGGGAAAGGAATCACGAGATCCAACTAGATACTCTGATCGACTGCGACTAGTCAACACATTCTCCAGGAACGTCTTCCCAGAAATATACAGAAATACTATATGTACTTATTGTGTACACTTTCTTGTTATAATACATTCTTGTTCTAAGTACATTTTGTGTTGCATTATTATTCCATGCAATAGGCGAGATTCAACATTGAGTCAAGACTCAACACTTTCTCTCGTTTTTTTTCTCATTTTTTAGTTTTCTCGATCTGGCTGTCATCCGTGTATCTTATGAAGTTTAGATGAATTTCACCGATAATAAATCTTGAGCTTTGCATTAGGTCAAGTTACGTATATTCCAAACACCTTTGCGGTGCACCGATATGTTTCATCTCCTAGGAGACCTAACCAGGAGCGATCAATTCCTAGCAAGTTTCCCGGTGTCTGAAATGAATGCATGAAACTTGTGCAGAGCCATTTTTTTTATTTTAATTCATTTTGATTTTCAGCCAATGAAAATTGCTGTTACAGTTTTTACGGTTACCGTAAACCTATTAAATCCGCTGTTAGTTTCTATGGTCTCTTGTTCCTATTTAATCTCTCGCCCTTTCTTCCGGTAAGTCGTTCAGGCTTTCATTTCTTTTATTTGTCTTTATTATTAATTAATCACAGGGTATACAAACAGTTGTCGTATATAGATAGCAATGACAGATCCGCCATGCTAAAAAATGCATCATATCTCTGAAAGGAAAAAAATATCTTATACTCTGATGAGTAGATTACATAGATTCTTTTTTCATCTCTGTAAAACAAGAATATCTCATATTTGTTTCGGTATTCAAGCGATCAGAAAATACTCGGAATTATAATAAAAATGAAATGCGAAAATAGAAAAATAAAGACACCTGAAAGTAAAATAGAATGACTTCCACTAATCGAATAATGTATTCAATAAAATGAAAGAGAATATGAGAACAGTGACTTTTACTGTTTGCACTTTGTGAAGTGCGTATTATTGAAGATACTCTCACCTTCTGTCAGTTTATTAGCTCAACATAATATCAGAAATTAAATATTGATAGATTATCGTATTCAGAACACAAAATAATAAATAATAATTGAACAATACAATTTGTAAAAAGTAAGGGGAAATATTTATAGTATTTTTTGATAGATTGTTTTGTTTTTTACAGCTTATCAACCCTTTGCAGGTTAGTTACACATACACACACATACATACAGTTGTGGCCAAAATGTTCAGAACGGCATTGTTTCCGTCAGAAAAGTAGATATAAGTTTTTATCAAAGTTGTTTTATATTCAATAATTTTCACAGACATGAATACGATATTAATTGTTATTGTCTGAGATTTTCGTGTAATTTGAGAGGATAATACAAAGGTAATGGATGATTTAGTGATTTACTGCAACACCCATAATAAAAAAAACTTTGATAAAAACTTATATTTACTTTTCTGACGAAAACAATGCCGTTCTGAACATTTTAGCCGCAACTGTATACACACTTTGAAAATTAATTGAAACAAAATAAATAATTCCTTTATTATTTACTTTTATCGTATTTTTCCAATGAAACATGACCCAATGCACGTGGTAGTACTTTGTATGCCGATTGCATGAAGTCGTTCCTTGTAGATTGACCATAGATTTTCGATTGGATTTAAATCAGGAGAGTTTCCGGGCCACTCTCTAGTGCTTGGATTTGCTTACTGTTAAGGCTTGCCAGTATGTTTGTGCATCGTTACAATTTTTGTACGCTTCCTTGAAGTAACGTCCATCGCAGAGAGTGGGCGTAGGAAAACTAATCGATAGTCGAGACAACAGGGCGTGATAAAAATCTGATGCAGTGACCGATGACGCAATATTTTTCAAGGCGAAACAAATTTCATCTATTTTCGAAAATAGATTCATATTACTGCATACCACTGCAAATGAAGAAAAAATAGAAGTCAATGACACCCTGTCACGCTAGTGGCTGTAAAACTGACCCTATGGTGAAAGAAAGGATACTAAAGCGGTTATTTCAATTAATTTACACAAGTATATATATATATATATATATATATATATAATTCGTATATCCATACATAAAATAAACACACACACGCACGTATATATATATATATATATATATATATATATATATATATATATATATATATATATATATATTACAATGAAACATTCATATTCATAAATTAATGTCGTTAATGTAATTAATGTGGAATTCACTTCGGCAACAAATTTATAGAGTATTAACCCACTAACACCTCATTGAATGATGCGATTCTTATTTTTAGATGGCCGTATTTTCCATAAATATGCTAGTACATCTAAAACAAGGATCGCGTCATTCAACGAGTTTTTAGCGGGTTAACACTTTCTAAATTTGTTAGCGAAGTGAATTCGCCATTTATTACATTAACCGTACAAATTTATTCTTTGTATGACTGCTTCATTGTAATAAAAATGATACTGCACCAATCATATATATATATATATATATATATATATATATATATAATGAAATGGATTAAGTCCTATAATTATTTAATATATTATCTGTTTACGCGTTATTTTCATATTTAAAGATAATGTTATTTTAAGAGTATTATTTACATTACTGACGTGAATGTTCGATAAATTTCGGAGAAATTTACAGTTTCAATTCATGACGGAGAGCGCATACTTTCTGCGAAATTTCTCGAACATTCACGTTGGTAAATACAATTAATACGGTTTAATTTCCTTTAATAAATTATATCTATAAGGTATAAACAGATAATATATATATATATATATATATATATATATATATATATATATATATATATATAATATATATATATAATACATATACTTTAAATAAAATACATACATATATATATATATATATATATATATATATATATATATATATGTATGTATGTATGTATGTATATAGTCCCCTCGAAAAGTACTGGAACGCCAAGTCCAATTCTTTTGTTTTTGTTGTTCACGGAATAAATTTCGGTTTAAGATCAAAAGATGAATATGAGACAAGAGTTCAGAATTTCAGTTTTTATTTCCTAGTATTTACATTTTGATGTGTTAAATAGCTTAGGACATATCAACTTTTGTATCAGATAATCACAATTTTAGATGAGCAAACGTAAAAGAACATATAGTCTTAAA
>OZ038477.1:91908271-92015771 GCA_964036315.1 Acanthosepion esculentum | reverse complement strand
ATTTACTCAAGCTCACTAAGTAGGATATGCGTTGTTTTCCTCTGCTCCTCTTTCAATCGTCTTGTGAGTATCAGATTTTACAATCCCTCTTTCCTCATTATGTGCACTAGAAATTCCACCTGCCGCTTTGTGATGTTAAGAATAAAGTTTACTTTTCGTTTCCGTTTTCTCTTATCGTTGTTCTCATGTATGGTCCCTCGTATTCTCAGTATCGTTCTGTAGAACAACATTTCTGGTGCCTCAAGTCTCCTCAATTCTCAATAGAAACATAGTATTGAAACATGAAAGCTTTTTAGTTGCGATTTTTTATTATCATCTCTTATAATAAAAATATAATATTAATAACAATATGTTGCTCTACTTTGTATTGAGTACTTTTTAAAAAGTAAATGCTTCGAACTGTGGATTTTTTATCCATTTTTTCTTTCTCCCATTCAGATATATATATATATATATATATATATATATATATATATATATATCAGGAACGTGTCATCAGTAATTATTCGGGGTAGGCAACTTGTGATATTTATGTAGCAAATCTACAAAAAATATGTTGGAATTAATGGATAAAAACCAGAGTAACAATAATAATTTTGCTGGATTAGATGCATTTTCACATTACTCCGACTATCGTCCTCATCTTTGTTGCCATATTTGTCACAACGTTTCGGCTGTTGTACGCTCTGACCTTCTTCAGGTGGTTAGAATGTCGAACTGAACCCTTTATTTTGTAGACTGTTCTAGCTCTACGTGCCATGTCTAATGGATGCCAGTTATCTCCAGTTAATTCCCCTCTCCAAGTTCCCCACCGCCTTAAGCTGGTATTGAACTCACACTCTTTAGCTCCTGTCACTGGATCTAACTAACGCCTTTGTCCACTGTGCCATGTGTCCTTGAGGACATCTGTGTATAAATTTCTCAATATTATAAGCCAAATGACTTCAGCAACTGTTTTTACCAGTGCTCATATTGCAATTTTTGTTGTTATCATTGCATGATTTTTACTAGGGATCATATTGCACTTTTCGTTGTTATTACTGCTTTATTCTGGCACTCCTTATTACTATTTCCCATATTGTATTCATTTCTATGCTTGGTCGGCTCAGGAGATTTTTGTGGCCTAGCATATGTGCTGATTCCGTAAGTTTACGAATTTTTCAATGGTGTTCTATATCTATGATTTCCACCTGTTCCCACAGGGGGCGGTGAGCGGCCTACCTAGACGGCACGAACCTGATATATATATATATATATATATATATATACATATATATATATATATATATATATATATATATATATCCGATCATACTTTTGGAATGAACCGAATAGAGGGAAGGGGTTCGCATGATTAACCGCACGTTCTCCAAACTATCATCAGATTTTGAGTTCAGTGTTGTCCTTCTCAACCAAAGCAAACTAACTTTATACACTTATTTAACCAATAGCTATGGAGAGGCGTAGATATGGATTCATACATTTCCGATGGGTATTTGCGCATAATTGAATTCGAACCCGACACTCCTACTTCTCTTTCCGAACCGCTAGTCCTTACACCAACCGCATATTGACGATAGATAGATAGATAGATAGATAGATAGATAGAAAGAAATTATCAAAATGTTAGATAGATAGATAGATAGATAGATAGTGTGTGTATGTATAAGTTTGAGGAAAGTGAGAGTGATATACCTTTGAGGAATTGAAATTCAGTTCAGTGAATTATGCATTGCATGACAAGGAAACAAAAGTAAAAAAAAACACTCGTCTGCAATGGGCGTACGGCCACATCAGTTTGAAACACCGATTCTGGTACGATCACTGTAGGTAAGCAACGTGGATCCTAATCAGTAAGTAGATGGGTGACCGCTTGGTAATACCAGCTGTTGTAATTTTGTATTTGCGAGTGGTGCAATGGATAACGACTCAGAATTAAAAATCGGAGAGCCGAGTTCCAGATCCAGTTGGGTACATTATATTCACTCATGGCCGAATGTCCTAAGGATAGGTATGGACCTACCTCTTCTCAACGTCAGTTATGCGTTAATTAGTAAGACTTGTATCACTGAACCATTATTATCTCCTAAAATGAAATAAAATTGCATAAAAACTATTTAGATTACGGCATTAAATATCCGATAGAGGCTGATATGCTGCTAAACAAAATCAACCAGTAATCATTGACAAGGCTGCGGGCAAATTTATTATGTATTTGGATCTTCTGTCCTTGATCTGGCATATGAAACTGTATTCTACGCTTCTGAGTAAATCTGGACGCCATTTTCCCTTGAGCTGAAAAATGTTTAGAGGTGAAAGAAAAACCTAAACGTTGACGCTATTAAGGCGGCAGATAATCATCTGAACCTAAATACTCTGCTAAGTGCTTATTTTCGCGTGAAGGAAATGGTTAAAAGCGATGATGGAAGAAAATAATAAAAGGTTCAGCCAGTGCCAACACGTGTTCTCGGTGGGAAGTCTCTTTATTTACTTATAGCTCAGATGCTAAGAACAGATATTGCAGTATTGATAGATGGTTAGTCGTTATGACGGTATACGAAAAGAAGAAATTTATATGGTTAGATTAGTATTTCCAAGGTAAAACCGGTTGCGAATTGCCTCGAGAAGCTATTCATTATTTCATATAGCTTCTGTTTTTTCATTGTCGTAGAAATACAGTCAGAGTATTGGCGATTATCAGAAACTAAAACCAGTTTATACGTATTACTAATCAAAAATTAATAATGGTTGTTCGTGGTGATTTCTTCTCTCGCATTTCCCGCCTGTGTAACTCTCTTCCATCTTCTTACTTTCCTGTCAAATACGATCTTCAAAAATATAAATGCTATACAATCTTTCTCTTCGGAATCTATTTTACATATTTATAAATCTACCATTTGTTTTGCTTTGATTATTGCTGTCACATCTGGTTTGGTGCTTCTGGTATATATTTAGAGATTCTTGATAAAACTCAAAGAAGAATCTGCAATGTTATTGGTCCTTACCTGGCATCTCATCTTCTGTTACTTACAGCCGTTATGCAGATTCCTTGTGCACTTTCTATAAATACTTTCATGGTAATTATTCTGATATACTTTTCTCTATGTTGTAATTTTAATTCCCCACCCACATAGACAAATATTACATATACGAACTAGTTAGGACTTCATAGAGACCCCGAGGTATTATGTTGACTGCAGTAAGAATGGTAAGTAAGAATATGTTGTTTTGATGTAAGGAATACTGTGATATGTTTGGGTCAGTAATTGTAGCTAGCTATTACTTTCCGCTATGGTGACTAGACTTTGTGACTTTAAGCGCAGTAGTAGATTGGCGGTAAGATCTCATCATTTTCAGTTGAAATGGCTGGATGTAACCGTAAGTTCTATCCTGACAGTTTCATCCCTCGGACTTCTCGCTTGCGGAACTCTTGCTCCCCAGTCAAGTTTGATCTGAAAAAATGTAAATGCAACGTCAACCGTCATCTTCTGTCTCCTTGAATCCTGTTCTTTTCATTGCCTGTTCTACTTGGTAATGTTACGTCAGTTTACTTCTTGCTTACCTGTCAACTAGATATTCAAATTTTAAATGCAACGTTAACCATTACTTAAATTATTTACACATTATTTGTCCTCGTGTTTTTTTCCTTGTTATCACAACGTTTCGGCCATTGTGCGGGCCGGCCTTCATCAGATGCTTCATCTATCCGGGTAACCGTCAGAGTATTTCGAACTGGACACTTTATTTAATCTAACGGGTGGGGTGGGGGTAGATTGTTCCCATTCAGCTTCCCATATCTAGGGATATCTTGTCTTGTTCTTATTTGGCACCGATTAGTTACTGTTGCCCCCGTTAAGTACATTTTCTTTATTAAGTCTCGTAAGTGCTCGGTTGATATAATTCAAACGGTTAAAAACAGAACGTCTTTTAAAACATGGGTATCCATAAAATAGAAAGAAAGAAAGAAAGAACGAAAGAAAGAAAGAAAGAAAAAGAGAAAGAAAAAAGAAAGAACACAAACATATAGATGAACATAAGGAATAGCCTACGCTTGTGTACTAAATACAAGTGCCGGCACAATTAAATTATTTTCTTGGGTTTTACCTTTGGCACGGTGATTATTTCATACAGCACGCATATTTTGTTCCACTTATATTAAACTGTAATATATTGGAAAATGTACATGACTTAAGCTGAAATCAGGAAAACACAAACTTGAAAGAAATTGTCAAAATGCATGGGGAAAAGGCGATAGTTTAAACTTGTGCCAGGAGTATAGGGATTATATGTGCCTGCAATTGGACATGTTTTATACGAGGTCTAATCAAAAAGTATTATGACTGTTGCTATGGTAACGGATCTGAAGTATGCAGACTGCAATCCGCTTGATACAGATAGACATTGGACACTGTCGCGCATACACATTACGTTCTACAGGAAAGTGTATAGAGTGTGGTCTTCTCATCACGCCACAACGATTCTATCAGTGACCATGGCTTGTGCAGCAGATTTTTTTGCTCAAGCACTTTCACCATGTCTGATAATCACCATATTCTCTAGATTCTGCTCGGGGCGACGTCCTTCGCTTCAAAGATCCAACCGCGCTTGAAAGGAACAAGATTTAAAGATGTCAATCTACTGGAATTCGATGATGCAGCTGTTCTTCATCCCCCCACAAAACAAAAGAGTTCTGGGAGTGCTTCCATCAATTGAAATGACGCCGGATAAGGGGCATAGTTTCAGTCGGGGACTACTTTGAAGGCGATTAAATGCCGAATTGATAGGTTTTTGTAGTTTTCTTTTTAAGGAACAAATCCTGATACTTTTTGATCAGATTTCGTATAGATTGGATGTAAGGAATAGCCTACTCTTGGGTATTAAATACATGTCCGGCATAATTGAATTATTTCCTCCGATTTCCCTTGCCTGCGGCTGGATATCCATTACGTACGGCACGATAACTTTTTCCAGATAATTTTCTTCCAGGTAAGACTGTTTAGATCAATGAATTAAAAAATCCTATTAGCACAGACTATTCAAGACGGCATTTGTATTTAGTACAAGACAGTATAGAATATATATATATATATATGTGTGTGTGTGTGTGTGTGTGTGTGTGTGAGTGTGAAATGTGTGTGTATATAAATATAGATATAAATATATATATATATATATATATATATATATATATATATATATATATAGTTTATATATTATATATGCGAGGTACTTATTGGAAAGCGCTCAATATCAGTGATAGACCTAACATAGAGCTGACGATCGCAAAGCGTGAAGCCCAGGCTCACAAACTCACATCACCCCAAATAAACAAATATATATATATATATATATATATATTATAAAGATTTTACATACAGACAAAGAAGTACTCACGACAGGATGCATTTATAAATAACTATTGCTCGACTCTTGGTACTGAGTCCTCTTAATTTAATGCTATGAACCTTTGAATTTATATTCTTTTCGTTCTTCTTACATTCGAGCATATATATATATATATATATATATATATATATATATATATATATATATATATATATACGAGAGTCATTCAATGAATAAGGTGAATTTTTCGGTATAAGGACTTCTAATACAGATAGAAGTTTACTTTTTTTTTCAACGTAGTCTCCCAGCACTGTCACACACTTTTCCCATCTGTGCACAAGCTTCCGTATTCCCTCAGCGTAAAAATCTTTGGATGTCTCAGCCAGTCGCTCACAACACTTTTGACTTCATTGTCTCTTTTAAACTTTCAACGCTTTCAAGGGACCAAACAGGTGAACGTCTGAAGGGGCAAGGTCTGGGCTGTAAGGGGGATGAGGGAGCAGTTCCCAGCCCAGCTCGTTTATGGTCTGCACCGTTTGGGCTGCTCTGTGAGGCCTTGCATTGTCATGATGCAAGATGACTCCTTCTGACTGATGACCCCTGCGTTTGTTCCAACAGATAAGCTCAAAGTCCTTGAAATGTCATCCACTGTCACCCTTCCGTCAGACTGAATGAGGTCATTGACTGATTTGATCACTTCGGGAGACCTCACTTCTGTAGGCCTCCCAGGCCTGTCTTCATCCTCAACACTGCTCCGTCCTTCTTTAAACAATTTAGCCCACTTGTAGACATTTTTTGGCTGAAACATGTGGCACCATACACATTCTCCTATGAATTTCAACTGGTTTGCACACTTCAGCAACCAAAAACTTGATAACCGACCGCTGTTCAATCCTGGAGCATGCTTCTTGGTCGGCCATCTTTGTTAATCGCTAAAACTCTCAAAGTTTTTTTTTAATCTGCAAAAGAAATTAAATCAATGTGAAAAAGAAGTAAAACAAAAAATATAAAAAAAGAGTAAGGTTCTATCTATATTAGAAGTCCTTATACCGAAAAATTCAACATATATATATATATATATATATATATATATTCTTTTCGTTCTTGTTACATTTGAGCATATATATATATATATATATATATATATATATATATATATATATATATATATATAAAGTTAATGGTCGGAGTTGAATTAGACCAGGAAGCAGTAGTATTTGAGTTCGTATGAACGAGGATGAAATGAATATATGTACATTTCATACTTACCGCCCCCACCGATACATTTCCAATATGCGTGTTTTTCTCCTCCACCTCCTCCCCTTCTATCACACCTCACGTGTTGCGTTTTTTTTTTTATTACTTTTAAATAATAAACTGTTAGGAAATCAACTGACCAGAATCGCCTGAAGATACCACCGGAAGGTCGAAACTACGGTGGCACAATCTTCTCATCTCCCAATATTATATATATATATATATATATATATATATATATATATGTGTGTGTGTGTGTGTGTGTGTGTGTGTGTGTGTGTGTGTGTGTGTGTGTGTGTGTGTGTGTGTGTTTCAGGTTTCTCCCATTACCTTTGTGAAATAAACAAAACAGCCAACTTTTATTTTATTTATATATCTATAAAAGACATTTATGAATGGAGAAGACTGTTAATCCCGTGACATCCAGCTCGAATGGAATGCTTGGTGTAATTTTTCTGATTCGAAGTGAAAAGCACACCACCTCTGCTGCGTTTTATACTTTAGAACTGAAGAGGAATATGATTGGTTGACATAGTCAGGAAATAAGGAAAGCAGACAGGCAAACCTTCGCCAAATTGTCTCGCCTCGGTGACAACGTTCCTCTGAATACTCTATCGGGCGAGCGGGGGGCGGGGGCAATGAGATGATGTACAAGGCGGGAAAATATCTGACAGCATTGGATAACCGCACACGCGATGCTCTGTAATTACTATATCAACTAATGCTTAACGAGAACTTATGTGTATTTTCAAATCCCTCTCAAATGTAGACACGCACACACAAATATCTTCTCCCTCTTTCCCTCTCTCTCGTTCTCGACACACACACACACACACACATATATATATATATATACACATATATATATACATATATATATATATATATATATACATATATATATATATATATATATATATATATATATATATATATATATATATATATATATATATATACTAGACTAGACTAGACTAGACTAGGCTAGGCTAGACTATCCTTGGCCCAATGGGTCACTGATGATTCAGATTATAAAACACTGATGTTGATTTCAGCATTAAAAATTGTCTGTTGGAAGAAAGTTGAATTAAAAATACTTATTTTATGAACAAAAGCTTATTCACTAAAACATTTCTGTAAAATCAGATTAAATTAAAAATATTTTAGAGAGGGGGCTATCTAGAATTTAAATTTCGCCCTAAGTTTAGACATGAGTTACATGAGCGAAAAAGACCTAACATTTTAAGGAAACTTTAGTCAGTAATGGGTTAATATCTTTATTCCTCTTATTCTTCTTCGTCTTCTTCTTATTATTTTAATTTTATTTTTTATCTGGCGTTTACACATTTCTTTCCGGGTCCCGCCCAGGGACCTAAGGTTAGAAATGGCGTCATGACACCTTCTACTGAAAAAAATAAAAAAAATATTAATTACATAGATAAAGCCCTTCGTAACGTGTGGGCTGTACTTGTCAGAACATTTTTTTGTATCTCTTTGAGGTATGGACTTCCAGGGATCCCTTCAATTAGTCTACTGGAATCTTTTTCAACCAGTCCAAGGGCTCCAACTACAACAGGGATTGTTGATGTTCCCGTGTGCCACATTTTTGAGATTTCTATTTCAAGGTCCTTGTATTTTGACAGCTTTTCGAATATCTTTAAAGATACATTGCAGTCTACAGGGACTGCCATATCAATAAGGAGGCACTTATTTTGATTGTGGTGTTTAATAACAATGTCTGGGAGGTTGGCTTTGATTGTTCTGTCAGTGTGTATTGTGTAGTCCCATAGAATTATTATTATCAATATTATTATTATTATTATTATTATTATTATCATCATCAGTAAAAGTATTATGTAAAATTCAAAGATGAATAAAATATATCTGTAAAGACAATATGATCGTCCATGTCGGCTTTTTCTCTCGTATCCATGAATTTAATTTCTTCTTTCGCTTCCTTGATGGTGATGGCACTGATGATAAAGTAAACCAATACTTGCAGTGTCGATGGTATTAACTGCGTGGTAAATTTGGTGGACGACGTGACTGATTTTATCGAACCATTCTCTCTTGCCGTGTGGTTTCTTGCTTGTCTGGTGGCTTCGAAGATTTGGGCTCTGATGGCGATGGAACACTGCCAGTTGGTACGGTCTCGGGCTTGTGTTTCAAAAGATTTTATTTTGTACTCATACACTGAACTGTACCATCGTTACGTTTTCGAATTTTAAATTTCATAATTCTCTGAGATATTCGTAAAGCTATATGTGTAATGAAAGGTTATATTAGGTCATCCAATAAGTTCTGTCCGAATTTTAACTTTTTGTTAAAATCAACGAAATTTAAAGAGTATTTTATAATGTCTAATGGAGCTGAACATTATTTTTATGTTTAGATGCATTTAAACTGATCAAATTTTATTTCAGAGAACAATAAAATTAAATTTTGTTTGATTAAAACCCTGCTAATATGCAGTGGTTCTCAGTTCAAACCATACAACTGTTCATCGTCATCTTCAACAACTTGGAAAAGTTCCTGAACTTGGAAAATTGGTGCCTCATGAATTGACTGGCGACGAAAATGGACGTTTTTTCGAAATGTTAAGCGTCGTAGACAGTGGGTTGGTAAAGGGGAAGGACTCCAGCCACAGCCGAGAAGGAAACTTTCTGGGCAAATGTTCTTCTTTCAATCTGCTTGTATTGCCAAGGAATAAACCACTTTGAATTCATACCACCTAATGCAACAATTAAGGCTCAAATATACTGTCAGCAATTAGAGCGTTTGGACCAAGCTTTGAGGAAACAAAGACCTGCTCTAGTGAATCAAAAACGGGTGATGTTTCATCAGGACAATGCGTGACCACACACCACAAGAATCACGTCACAAAAGATCGAAGAACTTGGTTGGGAGAAAATTCCTCATCCACCTTATTCTCCCGAACTTGCTCCTTCAGACTACCATTTGTTTCGTAGGTTACAGAATCATTTCGAAGAAACAGCTTTTGTAACACAGGAAGAGGTTAAAACTGATATTTGTGAGTTCTTCGAATCAAAGCCAAAAGAATCTTACAGTAATGGAATTAGTAAGCTTGTTAATAGATGGAAGGAATCATAGATAATCAGGGAAAATACATCTTGAATTTCATTGAATCTGTAATTAAATGTAACATTTGGTCACTTGTTTTATTTATTCAAAATTCGGACAGAACTTATGGGATGACCTGATAGTAAATGTGTAATTTACTGCATAATAAATGAACATTAGGAAATATAATTGCGTTTTTATTTCATTATTGATTTCTTTTAATGTAATTATTATTTTATTTTGTTTAATTTTTAATTTATTCAATTTAAAACAATGTTATACATTTTATTTTAATTTATTTTTATTCATTATTATTATAATTCATGTCCATGTACGTTGCCTAAGAAAAGGAGTATATCCGTTAAGAAAGGAGATTTTTTGCATTGGTAAGGGGAAATTTTCCTTTTGTCATATATATATTTACCAGGTGTAACAACAAAAGTTTCCAATTGTTAGATTAAGCTCTGAACCGTTGTATCTTAGAAATGATTTAAAGATATCTTCTCCGATTTTTTATAACATTCTTAGACTATACTTTGAGCAATAAGAATATATAATTACTCTCTAAGATTAACAGAAGTATCGTGATGAAATCGATCATAAACGAAAATGACATGTTTATCATTAATTAATCATAGCTAAGGATCGGAAGATCATGAAGGAGTAAAATAAAGTTCAAATATTTGTGTATATTATGTATTATTATTATTATTATTATTATTATTATTATTATTATTCCAACTTATTCAAGATGATCTTCGCCCACTCTAACCTTCTAATTTTCTGCAGTTACAGAGTTTTCACGTACGATTTCATTATCAAGTCTTTTTTTGATTGCGCTTTGGAATGTCATATCTAAAACTTCTCTCTGCCAAACGTCTCATGAAATAAGTTGGATTTTTATAATTTATCGCTTTAGCTCTTTCTGATCCAGATTTCCTCTGTACTCTTCCCTCTTTTTTAAATTTATTTACCGTTCTCTTGATGGTCTTGAATGGACATTGGTACTATTACTAAAGGCCTGAATGTTTTTTTTTTCATTTCACCAATGCTCATTTATGAAAACGATGGGTCTGGTACAAAACAATTTTAACTTGCTCTCTTTTTAGCTGAATAACTCAAAGGGTTTTTCCATGATTCTTACGACAAATGGTGTCAAGATGGCTACACGTATGTATGTGTGTTCGTAGTATGATAAACAATACACTATTTAAATTATAAAATTTGGAACCCCTAAATAAACTATAAATATTTCAAATGTAAACAGGGAAATTGCCATTTAAACGGACAATGCTAAACCGACAAGATTATATATAGAACAGAAGTTGAATTCGAAAGACTCCATGCTATGAACTACATTGTGCTCCACATAATGTAAAGTTAATAATAATTTAAAATTTATATTACAAACATATGATATGAATAGAAATATAACCTGAAATTGCATACAGATTATATAAAGATATATACTGAAAATGTTAATAATCTGCGTTGAACTTGTGATGGAAGTTCCTAACATAATAATCCCGTCACATCATGATTGGCTAGACTTTGTGAAGTGATTGTTCATTTTTAACGTGGAAAACCGCATATGGACATTTGTTGGTTTAGAAATGAAAAAGAAAATAAATGACGCCATTAGGCTGTAAAAAAATGCAGACGGACAGCTCAGTGACAGACATTCTCTGCGTCTCTATTGTGCAGCAATGAAGTGGTTATACACAGGACATCACATCTGCGCCTATAAGTACAAAAATAAAGGTGACTTAATCTAGTCAATGTGTTCTCTCTAAAAAAATTTTCTTTCTTTCTTTGTCCTTCTCTCTCTCCCCATATATATATATATATATATATATATATATATATATATATATATATATATATATATATATATATATATATATATATATATATGTGTGTGTGAGTGTGTGTGTGTGTATGTATTTGTGCGTATTTCATTGAAGACGACCGACAAGACACTGCGATTAAGCTTTTAATTAATTTTTTCTGACATTCTTATAAGTTTTTGTGTTTTCTGGAGATAAAGTGTGTAAAAATTATTCAAATTCTCTATGAATTCAAGTGCTTGAAGCTAATCTATTAAACATTATCAAAGTTGATTTTAACTGAAATATATATATATATATATATATATATATATATATGTGTGTGTGTGTGTGCGTGTGTGTGTATGCTTGTTTGTTTGTGTATATGTCTATAAGGTTGGGAATGTGTTTTTTTTTATTTCCGATTACGGTCAGCATGTTGTGTCCGTGTTCATAGTTGATATTATTGCCAGTTCGGTTCTTTTTATTATTTATTATTCTATTATTTTTAATCGTTTTGTGTGTGCGTGCGTATATGCGTGTGAATGTGTGTGCACGTGTTTGTGTGTGAGTGTGTTTGTGCATCAGTGTGTTTGTGTGTGAATGTGTGTGACGCTATTCAGGTTCTATATTGCACAAATAGGTTGCAAATATCGGTTGGTAGGTCTCCATGTGTATTTAAGTGGGTCATAATGCATCTATATGGGCACGTGGCCGAGTGGTTAGAGCGTTCGCTTTATGACCATGAGACCCGGGTTCAAATCTCACTGTAGAAACTTCCTGTCGATATGGGAATGGAGTGCGGCATTTTTTGGAAAGTGCCTGAAATCCATACCACGGGTTGGCCCAAGCCTTGTGAGTGAAAGTCGATAGCTGTGCTAGCATGAAGTCATCGTAGCCTTTTTCAAATTGTTGATCACGCTAGATAACACGCTCTCTCCTAGAAACTATGACTAATGTCTGCTTAGCATAGTTACAGACGGGTATCCTCGAATACGAGTGTCCAGCTGTGTACAATGTAGATATTATCCAAGAGATGTGAGTCTTCTTGATAAGTATGTAGTGTTATGTTCAATTATAATTATTATTCCTGAATTTGTTTTGATGTTGAATGAAGGGTGTTGTAAATCCATAAGTAATACTGTCCCTCTACTGGATTAATGTTGAGGGTGAGCGTTGAAACAGGAGTTGTGTATTTTTTAACTTGAATTTTAAATTAGAAAAATAGAAATATTGAAAATATATATATATATATATATATATATATATATATATATATATATATATTAGTGAATGTACAAAATTTTCCCACGTTGATAGCACGACTTGGAGTTTGTTGTGGTAGGATCCACCTAATTTGCATAGCGGAGTACCGACGATATAAATATGGTTGGTACCGGAAGACAGGGAGGCGAATCAAGAGATCCCACTAGAGACTCTGCCCGACTGCGACTTAGTCAACACATTCTCCAGGAACGGTCTTCCCAGGAATATGCAAAAGACTATATGTAAATATTGTGTACATTTTCTTGTTTCAATACCTTTTGTTCTAAGTACATTTTGTGTTGCATTATTATTCCATGCATTAGTCAAGTTTCAACAGAGTTTCATGCAAACACGCAATATTCAGGTGCAGAATAGTCACTGAGCGTTAAACGTTATGAAATTTGCGTTCTCGTGGTGTTGATTTAAAATTGTCTGTTAAGTTTTGTAAAAATGTTTAAAAGATAAATAGACCGACAATAGCCTATAAATTAATTAGTATAAGTTCAAAAGTCTTATGTCAATCAACTCCATATATATGTCTGTGTGTGTGTGTGTGTGTGTTATTTAAACTATTTATATTCGACTAATTTCTTAATATTTGTTGTTATTATCACAACGCTTTCTTCAACATTTCCTTCGCGTTTCATCAGGAGTATATCGATCTGGTTAACCTGCAGGTCATTCTGAGCAAAACCCATTATCTTATCTACGGGGGTAGATTGTTCTTTCATCATTGCTCTGGTCAAGAAATATCGTCTAGCTCTTATTTTATTTAGTGCTCGTCCATTTCCACATAACTCAAATCCATATACATCTTATGAATTTTGGGGGCCACAACGGCTACAAAGATGACAGCATCATCAAAGACGAAGACAATATCCCAAATATAAGTAATGTAAATAATCATAACCAGAATTTCAGACAGATATATAAGAATCAGTGAATGTTTTCAGAACATCAACAACTTTCAAGACTTGACTTATTTATGCATCATATGATCAATTCATTACTTTCAGATCCCGCTGTCAGCTTAGAATATTCCGTCTAAATCTCAGAAAAATCAAAAATTATCATTAGGTGGAGGGCTGAAGGTTGAATGAAATAAACTTCAACATAGCCGCTAGATATTTATATGTTCTTTCTACTTTCAAATATTTCTGTTATGTGCCGCGCTAACGAAAATATATACTTGAAAAACAAGGTTGATAAAATAAGTAAAGGTTTATTGTACAAAATCAGTACAATAAGAATAAAGGTAACAGTTATGCGCAAGGTCGTCGCAAGTCAATCTAGTAGTGACTGCTACTGTCTGCCTCCCCAAATGAGACTCTATCCTTCGGCATAGCCTCGTCCGGGTTCCTCCGTCGGAATTTAATGTGGGGTTTCCGAGCCAGTAGTCTCGGTCAAAAAATCCCCGTAGACCCCGCATAAACGGGATCGGGTCGGTCTACCTGAGCCTCGTTCGGGTTCCTCTCTGCTCAGAGACAGAGAATTCGACCGAATAGCCGAAAAGATTTCGGGTAGAATATTTAGAAACCACCCACCCCCGAGGGTTGCAAGTGGCACAAAGCCAGGTTTTACGTGGGATCTCCGAGCCCGTAGGCTCGGCCAAATATGCCCGTAGAACCCACATAACGGGACCGGGTTGCTCAACCTCCCCGAACGAGACTCTGCCCTTCGAGTGTTTGCCCGAGAGCCGAAAAGATTTCGGGTAGAATATTTAGCACCCGCCACGAGTGTTGCATGTGGCACAAAGCCAAGTTTTTAAGTGGGATCTCCAAGCTCGTAGGTTCGGTCAGAAAATGCCCGTAGAAACCATATATCGGGAACGGGTTGGTCAACCACCCCGAACGAGACTCTGCCCTTCGGCTGAGCATCGTCTGGGTTCCTTTCTGCTCAGAGGCAGAGAGTTCGACTGACTAGCCGAAAAGTGTTTGGGTAGAATATTTAGCAACCCCTCCCACGAGATTTCCATGTGGCACAAAGCCGAGTTTTACGTGGGATCTCCGAAACCGTAGGCTTGGCCAAAATTATGCCCGTAGAACCCGCATAACGAGACCGGGTTGGTCAACACCCTCGAACGAGATTCTGCCCTTCGGTTGAACCTCGTTTAGGTTCCTCTCTAATCAGAAGCAGAGATTTCGACCGACTAGCCGAAAAGATTTATGGTAGAATATTTAGCACCCCTCTACACGAGGGTTGTATTTGGCACAAAGCCGGGTTTAACTTGGGATCTCCGAGCCCGTAGGCTCGGCCAAAAATTGCCCGTAGAACCCGCATAACGAGACCATGGCAGTAAACATCCCCGAACGAAACTCTGCCCTTCGGCTGAGCCTCGTCCTGGTTCCCCTCTGCTCTGATCAGAGAGTTCGACCGTCTATCCGAAAGGGTTTCGGGTAGAATATTTAGTAACTATCCACCCCCGAGGGTTTCATGTGGCCAAATCCAGGTTTTACGTGGGATCTCCGAGCCCGTAAAACCCACATAACGGGACCTGGTTGGTTAACCTCCCCGAACTAGACTCTGCCCTTCGGCTGAGCCTCGTCCGGGTTCCTCTCTCCTGAGAGACAGAGATTTCGACCGAATAGCCGAAAAGATTTCGGGTAGAATATTTAGCAACCCCCACCCGCCATGAGTGTTGCATGTGGCACAAAGCTGGATTTAACTTGTGATCTCCGTGACAGTAGGCCCGGCCAAAAATGCCCGTAGAACCCGCATAACGGTACCAAATTGGTCAACCTCCCCGAACGAGACTCTGCCCTTCAGCTGAGCCTCGTCTAGGTTCCTCTCTGCTTAGAGGCAGAGAGTTCGACCGACTAGCCGAAAACGATTTCGGATAGACTCTGTTTTCCATTGACTTACAGATACGTATACCTAGTAACTATCTATAGCGTAGTCACTCATCACTCATGGGGGTGACAGGTTATTCCATCACATCAATTTCAAACACCATAACTTGTTCTTGCCTAAATCATCGAGGGTGGAATCTAGTATCTGTGGACCGTGTATGTCACAGCCTCTTCCATCTTCTCAGTGTCTTCAAAACGACTATCTTTGATGATCGCCTTCAGTTTTGTAGTGGTTATGTGCATGTTCTAATGTTAGATATCTGGGTCCCCACAATATCTTGTCCTTTTTAGCGCCTCGTAAAGTTTTTCTTTTTGCTATCCCTACAAATCCCCTGAAAACGATTTGCAAAAGAATGTTAGGTACGTTATGCGCTGCTTTCCTCAGCCCTTCTTGCCTTCATTACATCAATATGTAAACTGTTCTATGCCCTCTTTCCTAATTATATACTCATTAAACTGTCTCTTTCTAAGTGTCCTTTTCGCTTTCATTTTCTCTAAACTTTCGTAATTACACACGTTTTATTGAAGAGCTGCCTGATACGTGGCAGCCGGTCATAGTAAGGAATATATGAGTATATAATTGAATAAAATGTAATTGTACTTCCATTTTGAAGAACAATATTAATAACGGAAATAATTTATGACTCAACGTAATACTAATATCTTTGTAAAAGAGTCCATAATACAATATTTTAATCATTGTAGAACTAAAGCAAATTCAACAAATAGTGTTAAATATCAGAGAATCTCGACGTGTGAGGCACTTTCGTTCTGAAATATTCACCAAAAATGCTACAGATCTCGTCAGCTAATAAATTATTGTCGCCGACTTGTTCTCAGGCAATAAATGTTTTCTTTACAGAATCCATGTCTTTTGTTACATTTTATGATTTTATCGGAGATTATGTTTAGAATTCAACAAACGATTTATGAGTTCACAAGCTGTTCGCGTACGGCAGACACAGAAAGATAGACGCGGGAACGGCGAAAGAAGTTAGTAAAAGAAAGTAAGAAGAAAGATCTATGAAGACAGAATATACGGTCGTTAGCAAAAGAACCGCCTAAAAAGACAACTGAAAATTGGAGATTCCAGAATCAGGTGTGTTCAAAATATGTTAATATCTGGAAAGTGTACTATCGGGCGAGAGAAAATGTGACTCAAATAGTCAATGGCACATCGCAATAGTGAAAGTGGCATGCCAAAGTTATAGCGTATTAAAACCAGAAAAAAGTTAGAAAGAAAACAAAAGAGTATTGAAATTCTGTATAATATAAATCTTTTTACATGACTGTGAATACAAAACCATTTCCTCTCAGATTAAACTCGAAGCAACAGAGGTATTCTTCTACATAAGAATGTTATTAAAACGCTTGATGACGTTTATGGTAAACACAAAGAAAATGGACATATAATTAAAATCAAAATGAGACATCTCACGTTTGTGGAACACATACTGAGGAAAGGAGACTAGGAAAACTAGACACTCACATAACATATTGAAAACGAAGGCGGAAGTGATAAGCCTTAATTAAGTTGATTAACGAGTTTGTAAGAATTGGTAGATGAAGAGATATTAAAGATAGAAATATTGCTAACATTTACAAATGATAGAAACTCAATGAGATTCTATCATGAAAGGATACTGTAGATCAGTCGTTATTTCCTGGTTGCTCCAGATTCTGTCTCATGTTGTTCTCAAAGTCCTATGGAATAGCAGTGGAGGGACACTAGTACAACGAAACAATACAAATTAAATTAATATGAGATAATAATATTTGAAAAAAAATCTTCTTTTATGCGCCGTGTCCCTTCAGGACGAAGCCGATCATGTCTCTCCACATCCTCTTGTCCCTTGAGCGTACAACGGCCGAAACGTTGTGACAAATATGGCGACAAAGATGAGGACAATAGTCCGACTAATGTAAATACTGTAATTAATTATACATTTGACGTAACATAGTGAGAAACACGCTAGCTTCTTTTTACTTCGCTGAAACCTATCAGATTTTTGACTTTAAATATTGTTTCGCGTTTTGAGCTTTTGCAACAAGCGATATCTGGAAGATTTGAATGGAAAGCAAATGACAACTGATTCGGATTCAACGCAGTATTCTTGTCGATCATAGCAGTGCATTTGCCTGGGCAGTTTTATTCAAGTTGATTTCAACTTCTTTCAGATAAAGTAAAGTTAGTCGAAGATCTCTCGTAACGGGCAGAATTGGCATTCTCATTATCCGCATTAGCTTTTCATAAGATTTCAGGGAATAACGAAGTCGATGATCTGACAACCTTTCTTTTTGATTACAATTTGATGAGACTTGGAGTAGATAGAATGATTTTAAAATTCTATATAATGTTGCATTTTCTATTCCTTATAACACTAACTCCTCATTGTACAACTTTCTCTGTCGTCTGGCCATTTGCACAGTACCTTGCGCAATATTGTTCCTACCCAGTCATGTCTTGAATTTCTTCTAAGTCAGTTTAATAATTTAACTACTTACAGTATAAGTTATGTCTATACACAGGTGATACCTGTGATACTTTCAATAGAAATAACATTGTCTATGTTACGGATAAGAAACAGAGCAGACATGCCTTTCGAGGAAATCGGCACGAATGAGTCTGCTTTAAAGGCAAATAGAACATGGTTTGATTGTGAAGATCTTCATAACGGAGCGTTTAAAGCACACCTGATGCGACGGTGATTTATTCTGCAAAGGAGGTAAGATTATCTTTTATGTGTTTTTTTCGAGTGTGCAAGCCAGTAGACTAAAAAAATACTGTTTAAAATAAAACAATGGAGCGTCTTCTCAAATGTGAGTATCCATTAAAAATAACGTTTGAAATAATAAGAATATACGGGATTTTAAAAAAATTCATAATTTATATATATATATATATATATATATATATATATATATATATATATATGTATGTATCAGGTCATTCCATAAGTTCTGTCCGAATTTTGAATAAAGAAATCAAATGACCAAATGTTACATTTAATTACAGATTCAATCCAGAATGTATTTTCCCTGATTATCTATGATTACTTCCATCTATTAACAAGCTTACTAATTCCATTACTGTAAAATTCTTTTGGATTTGATTCGAACAACTCACAAATGTCAGTTGTAACCTCTTCCTGTGTTACAAAAGCTGTTTCTTCCAAATGATTCTGTAAGTTACAAAACAAATGGTAGTCTGAAGGAGCAAGATCGGGAGAATAAGGTGGATGAGGATTTTCTCCCAACCAAGTTCTTCGATCTTTTGTGACGTGATTCTTGCTGTGTGTGGTCGCGCATTGTCCTGATGAAACATCACCCGTTTTCGATTCACTAGAGCAGATCTTTTTTCCTCAACGCTTGGTTCAAACGCTCTAATTGCTGACAGTATATTTGAGCATTAATTGTTGCATTAGGTGGTAAGAATTCAAAGTGGATTATTCCTTGGCAATCCTACCAGATTTAAAGAAGAACATTTTGTCCATGAAGTTCCTTTCTCGGCTGTGGCTGGGGTCCTTCCCCTTTACCAAGCCACTGTCTACGATGCTTAACATTTCGATAAAAGATCCATTTTCCGACGCCAGTCACAAGTCTATCCAAAATGGGTGAAACAAGTTGGCGAGAATGGAAAGAAGAGCAGATGTCAACTCGGGATTTGAGGTTGTTTTCAGACAATTCATGAGGCACCCATTTTCCAAGTTTAGGAACTTTTCCAAGTTGTTGAAGATGACGATGAACAGTTGTATGGTTTGAACCGAGAACCACTGTCAATTCCTCAACTGATAAAGCAGGATTTTCTTCAAGGGCTGCTTCAATTAGCTTTTCATCAAACTCAACTGGACGTCCGGTTCGATGTTCATCTTCATGGGTGAAATCTCCACCTCTGAATTTTGCAAACCATCTTCTGCAAGTTCTTTCATTCACACATTCCTCTCCATAAACTTAGTGAATGTTTCTAGACGCTTCGGCTGCTGAGTTTCCTTTCTTGAACTCAAAGCATTATGTGCCACAAATGATTCTTGGATACTTCCATGTTAGCAGGGTTTTAATTAAACAAAATTTAATTTTATTGTTCTCTGAAATAAGATTTGATCAGTTTAAATGCATCTAAACATAAGAATAATGTTCAGCTCCATTAGACATTATAATATACTCTTTAAATTTCGTTCATTTTAACTAAAAGTTAAAATTCGGACAGAACTTATGGGATGAGCTTATATATATATATATATATATATATATATATATATATATATATATATATATATATATTATAAATTAATAGATTTAAAATATGGTTTTACCGCTACACAGTGATAACCATGTTTCAGAAATGGAAGCTAAAGCCCCTGAATTTAATTTTGTTATTAAACCAAAGACATTAGTTTTCACCGTTTTCATTTTTAATATAAGTTAGTTTTAGGTTTTTTGTGGCTACAAAAACCTAAAACTAACTTATATTAAAAATGAAAACGGTAAGCATAGGAAAAACAGAAGTAGGAAAATAATTTGGTATACACCCCCATACAACCAAATGGTAAAAAACAAATTGGGACAAAAATTCCTTGAATTAATACTCAAGCATTTTCCCGGTGGAAGTAAACTTAGTACTATTTTCAATAGAAATAAATGTTGCATGGAATCAGTAGTATACCAATGTAATATATCTTCTATTGAAAACCCTGAAAACATAAAAATTTATATAGGTTGCACTAGCCATGAGTTCAAAAAGAGGTTCAACCAACATCAATCCTCGTTTAGGATAAATAAGTATAAAAGTCAAACATCTCTCTCGAAGTACTTCTGGCACCTAAAAGAATCCAATAAAACACCTACAGTGAAATGGAAGTTAATAAGAAGGGCTAGAATATGTAGGTCATTAAATGACCCATGTCCTTTATGCATACATGAGAAACTATATATTACTAAGTTTATAAAAAATAAAAATTTACTGAATCAGAGAAATGAAATAGCTATTTTATGTCGTCATTGCCAAAAGTTTTCTTTAAATAATCTTTAAATAATCTATAAAAAAAAAATAAAAAAATTACCTGATAATTAAGCATACTCATATTTGATGGGTATAAATAATTTTAAATAATGTAGGTAATTATATTACATTTACTTGGTTTATAAAGAAATATAGCCGATTAAATTTAAAAGTTAAATTTGAAAGTAGAATTTTTTAAAATGTTTTAGAATTGAAATTAAATAAAACAGATTCTAACCTAAACATCTTTTAAAATTGTAATTAAATAAAACGTACTCTAACCATAACACCTCTCTCAAAGCAATTCAAACACTGAAAAGAATCCAAGTGAACACCGAAAGTCAAATGAAATTAATAAGTTAGAATATAATATTAAACATTAAATGTCCTTTATACATACATATATACATTTATAATACTAAATTTATAAATAAAAGTTTATTGAATTAGTGAAATAATTTAACCACCTTTGCCGTCATTGTCATAAAGTTTACATAAAATAAAATAAAATAAAATAATATTTACTTATACTCGATAAGAATAAATAATTTTAAATACTGTAAGTAATCCTAATAAATTTACTTGGTTTTTAAATAGAAGTATAGTATATTAAATATTAAAAAATAATTTTTTAGAAAGGTGGATAAAACATATTCTAACCTAAACAGTCCCTCAAAATATTTAAATATACAAATAGAAAAAATACCATAAGAATTTTTGCCGTTAGAAAAAAACCCAGATGACATGAATTTAGCGGATGTCAGAATTTGTTAAAAGATACATCCCTACCCATCCCTAAACATAACCCCGCTTTCAAATGTAACTATTAACTGATACAACGAAAATTAAAAATTGAACCCTCTACCACCCCTTGTCTAGATGAATGGATTTATCGGTAACCTTGGAAACCCTCAAACTATGAATCTTTCCTGTGCCGTTAACAACCGTAAATTTTAAAAAGTAAGTTACACCAAAACTCGCTTGATGAGGAAATGGATCTAATGTCTTTGGTTTAATAACAAAATTAAATTCAGGGGCTTTAGCTTCCATTTCTGAAACATGGTTATCACTGTGTAGCGGTAAAACCATATTTTAAATCTATTAATTTATAATTTAAATTTAAATTTACATAGAGCACTATTGTGTAAAAATAAAAATAACTATAAGAACTCCGGATTTTATATCTTACTGTTCTTTCCTTTTTATTTATATATACATATATATATATATATATATATATATATATATATATATATATATATATATATATATATATATATATTAGTGTGTTTGTGTGTGTGTATACTTAGGCAGAAAATTCTCTTTTAGTCATGTCTGATTGAATAAATTGCAGACATCATGTCTACTAATTTTTAATAAAATCCGCTCATACTCACGAATAACCTTCCGTGTATTGATGTTAAAGGATGAGAGAAATGGTTTGTAGTTGTTTAAAATTCTTTTATTTTCATTTCTCAGACACTTTCTATCTTCTTCCAACACATCTTCAGGAGTGAAAGTAGTACAAAACTATATGTTGTTCATTAGTACAAGTATTTATACAAAGTTATGCGTTGTTATCCATTACCGTAATTTTTTCATTATGCTTTTAAATGCAAAACGGTTGCCAATGTGCTGAACTTGAAAATAATATCCATTATGGAATTTTTTCATGCTATAACGTCATGGTCATGCACGCATTAAAGCGTGAAAAACTGTTCCTTTACAAGCATTTCAGAACATTGCATATATTTATCGTAGTAATACTCTGACACTGAGTTGAAGGTATCCCAGATTTTGTTTCCCTTTTGAAGTGTCCTCTTCTCATCATTATCATTATTATCATTATTATGTTAAGTCTTTTCACATCAGATCAGCATTGGATATTGAGTGAACATAAATTTCCACAACCTTCATCATCAACACCTTTGTCGATTTTCTCAGAGAAAACCAGCAACTTCATCAGTTCTTCCTCAGGCCGAAAATGCAATTAGCTGCAACTCAAGTGTTTTTCCTAAGCCCTAAGTGCAACAGTCAATATAATCACGAACTATGAATTTCGTGTTACACTGTATTCAAAACTCTCGGGTAAGGTGCTGCTATTTTCCCAGTTTTCCTACTTCGATTTCAATTTCCTTTCTCTGTGTGTAGCGAATTCTACAATTTGGCACGTATTCGTTTCCTTTATTACGATTGTCATAATTACCATATTACATTTATGTGTGTCGTACGTCATTTAGCCCAAACATTATATCAGATAAATAATGAACACTTCCGTTTTGATTGCAAGGAAAGTCGCAAGAAAATATATATCAAATATGCAATATGGTTTTATTGAGAATCCAAAGCAAACATAAAATAAGGATATAAAAAAGAATGGATGAAAGAAAGAACGAAAGAAAGAATGAATAATACAAAGTTAGGAAACATACATAGTTAGAAATAAATAACGATAGAAAGAAAGAAAGCAGAGTTGGAAAACATAGATAAGAAATAAAGATATAAAGAAGTATGAATGAAAGAAAGCATACATTATAAGAAAAAATATGGAAAGAAAAATGAAAGAAAGAAAAAAGGTCACATAATGAGAAATAAATACCGAAAGAAACAATGAATGAAGGAAAACATACGTAGTAAGAAATACAGAAAGAATTAAAGAAAGAAAGAAAGTATACATAATAAGAAAGAATGAAAGAGAGAAAGTATAGATAATAAGAAAGAAATACAGAAAGAAAATATCATACAAAATGGGAAAGAAATAGAGAAAAAAGAATGAAAGAAAAGAAGGAAAGCAAACAAGCATACATAATAATAAGCAAATACAGAAAGAAAGTATGGAAGATGAAAGCATACATAATATGATGGAAAGTATGAAAGCATATGTAATAAAAAAAAAAGAAATACAGAAAGAAAGAATGAATAAATGAAGGCATACATAATAAGAAAGAAAGAAATAAAGAAAGATAAATGAAAGATGAAAAGCATACATAATAATAAGGACCTACAGAAAGAAAGGATGAATGAAAGGAAACATATATAATAAGAAAGAAAGAATGAATGAAATGCAGAAATAAGGAAAGAATATACACAATAAGAAAGAAAGAATGAACGAAAAAGAAAGAAAGAAAGAAAGCATACGTAATGAAGAAATACAGGAAGGAAGAAAGAAAAAGGAAAGAAACAAAACATACATAACAAGAAAGACATGCAGAAAGAAAAAATGAAAGGATACAGCATACATAATAAGAAAGAAAGAAAGAAAAAAGAACGAAAGAAAGAAAGAAAAAAGAACGAAAGAAAGAAAGAATGAAAGAAAGAAAGAACGCATACATAATAAGAATGAAATACAGAAAGAAAAATGAAAGCAGAATAACATACATAATAAGAAAGAAACAAACAAACAATGAAAAAGAAAGCGTAAATAATAGTACAGATATACAAAAAGAAAAATGAAAGAAAGAATGCGTACATAATAAAAAAGACATACAGAAAGAAAGAATGAAAAAAGGCATCCATGATAAGAAAGAAAGCATACATAATACGTAAGGAATACAGAAGGAAAGATTGAAAGAAAGAAAAGCTAGCAAACATCATAACAATGAACGAAGGAATGAAAGAAAAAAACATACAAATAAGTAAAAAAGACGGGAAGAAATAAATGGAATCCCTACATAATACCAGACAATTAACATCTCCTTCATTGAAATGGAAAACACTGTTAATTTTTAATCATTTCATTTGTGCCCTCTTACGTCTTTAAATAATTACCTGCTTTCATAATTATGATTGCTATTGCAATATTTTTCTTAAAGTTGTTAAGCTGAAACATTTAACAATGCAATAGTGGAATTCCCAATGGTAATCAGTTGTCCTGGGCATCACAAGGAACGTATTCAATATTTAAATTAAGAATTACGACTAAGATGTATACAAAAAACAAATGTAAACCATGTCATTTTCACGAGTATTATAAGTTATTATGATTGCGATGATAATTGTTAGTATTCGTTGATCCATTTGTTGTTATTGTCAGCATTATACAAGGAAGAGCTGAAAATGTCTCGGCTCGAGAGATATTCCGAAATATCTGTATAGTAAGCCGAGACGACAACTTTCAATTCACCTAGAAGTACTTTATTTCGACTTGGCGGTTGAGGTGAAAATACACCTACTGTATAATCTTGTAGAAGATAAAAAAAAATCCCTCCAAAATGTGTGCAAACTAATCCTGTGTCTAACTTTTTGATTCTCATGTAAGCCAAATCTATGTTTCTATTTTTGTCCCTTGTGCAAACCAAATCTGTGTCTACATTTCATTCTTTTTTTACTCTCGTGCAAACCAAACCTATGTCTACCTTTTTGATTCCCGATGTAAAACAAACCTATGTCAACGTTTTTGTCTTTCGTGGAATTTGTGTCTAGTTTTTATTCTTTTTTACCGTCAGACAAACCAAACCTACGTCTACCTCGTCGATTCTCATGTAAATAAAACCTATGTCTCCGTTTTTGTCTTTCGGGCAAATCAGATTTGTGTCTAACTTTTATTCTTTTTTTACCGTCAGACAAACCAAACCTATGTCTACCTCGTCGATTTTCATGTAAACAAAACCTGTCTCCGTTTTTGTCTTTCGGGCAAACCAGATTTGTGTCTAACTTTTATTATTTTTTTACCCTCAGACAAACCAAACCTATGTCTACATCGTCGATTCTCATGTAAACCAAACCTATGTCTCCGTTTTTATCTTTCGGGCAAACCAGATTTGTGTCTAACTTTTATTCTTTTTTTACTCTCAGACAAACCAAACCTATATCTACCTCGTCGATTCTCATGTAAACCAAAACTATGTCTCTGTTTTTGTCTTTCGGGTAAACCAGATTTGTGTCTAACTTTTATTATTTTTTTACCCTCAGACAAACCAAACCTATGTTCACCTCTTTGATTCTCATGTAAACAAAACCTGTCTCCGTTTTTGTCTTTCAGGCAAACCAGATTTGTGTCTAACTTTTATTCTTTTTTTACCGTCAGACAAACCAAACCTATGTCTACCTCGTCGATTCTTATGTAAACCAAACCTATGTCTCCGTTTTTGTCTTTCGTGCAAACCAAATTCGTTTCTACCTTTTATTCTTATTTACCGTCATGCAAACCAAACCTATGTCTACCTTTTTGATTTTCATGTAAATTAAACCTATTTCTCACTTTTTGTCTCTCGCGCAAGCCAAATTTGAGTCTACATTTCTTCTTTTTTTTTTACTCTCTTGCAAAGCCACCTTATTTCAGCTTAGTTATGTTACAAAACGTAGAAAGCAGTAAAATGTCATTAAAACACAACAAACTCACCCAAAGATCACATTATCATCCTTCTCCTAAATTATATTTTGATCTTCATGTCTTTTCTATAATTTTTAGCGACTGTGATGTGACCCTGAGAGAATCTGTTGTACCAGGATTTATTATTGGCGATATAACAACAACATGAGGTATGCATATGACACAGGGGATGATATCAAACACAGAAAAGAAACTACAGACACCCCTAAAAAATAGAAAAGTTAAGTTAGAATAAAAGCCTAAATGACAATTGTAAGAAAACGGAAGTTATGATTGTCAGCAAAAGAGCATCCCAAAAGGGCAAAATATGAATTGAAGATACCAAAATCAAGTCCCAAAAGTTCAAAATATGAATTGAAGATACCAAAATCAGGCCCGTATGAAAATTTCAACTTACATAACGTGTTTTAACAGAGGACGGAAAATGTAAAACTGAAAGCGAAGTCGCATTGGAATAGAGAAGTTGCCACATAAAATTAAGCAAACTATTAAGAAACAGGAAAAGCTCCTTAGATATAACATGAAAATAGTGTCGATATTGGCCCTTCTGACGAGCAATGGACGCTGGATGATCTCCTCAGAGACGATAAAAATGATTTGGGGCAACAGAAATGTGGTTCTACAGAAGGATCTTGGGAATAGCACAGACGGAACATGTGAGTAACGAAGAAGTCTTAAGGTAAATAGAAACACGTGTACGTAGAATCGTAAAGTGATAGGTGAATTTTCTAAGGCACATCCCGTGGAAAGAAGGCTTAGAGAATTTGAAGCGTACAAGACATATATTTAAAGCAAGAGGAGCTGTGAAAATCAGCGAATAAACTAGCTAACGAGCCTGGATAAATGTTTAGCGGAACAGAGATGAGGATAGATAGCCAATCAAAAACTTAATAACTGCGACAATGAGAACTATAATCAGGCACGGTACATAATTTGGCGCTTCGCAGTGGGATAAAATTTAGCAAGTAACACGAGCATATTATAATAGTATGTAGCGTGTTCAATCCGCGGTAGTCGCTTTAGACTTATTGCTTTGGACTAAACATTCTTACTAGCTTTTTCATTATTTCTTTCGTTTATATTTAATTTCATTTAGTCTTTCTTTGTTTTCGTTCAATTATTTTCAAATCAAGTGATGGTTGTCTGTTTTCGATAACATTAAGCAACAGACAAATGACAGATCCTAAGTCGTAATTCGAGAAGCTATGGGCGAGATATAAGGTTGTAAAATTTTATCTAACTTATCAAATCAAATTAAAAAAAAAAGCCACGTAGGTATCTTATCGGTATCTGCCAATAGCCATTTTCGAAAAAATAATTAAAGATATTTTAATCTTGATCGACGTGTCAAGTGGACGTAGTGTAATGGTTATCAAGCTTGTCTCGCAAGATACATTACAAATGGGTAGTGAGTTGATTCTCATGGTATTCTCCATACCTTTGATAAGGTGCCACACCCAAACTACACTATGAAAATCATTTGGGGCGCTTTGATGTGGTGTAATATTTGAGAAGCTTGTCTCGCTAGATACATTACAATTGTGTAGCGAGTTCGATTCTCACAAAGTTCTCCACTCTTTCGATAAGGTGCCATATCCAATCTACGCTTAGAAAATCATTTTGAGAACTTCGATATGAAATGGTTGGCAAGATTGTCTAGCTAGATATATTACAATTGCATAGTGAGTTCGATTCACACGGTTTCTCCACACGTTCGACTAGGTACCACATTCAAGCCACGCTTAGAACATCATTTTGACCGCTTCGATGTGGTGTAAATGTTGTCACGATTGTCTCGCTAGATATATTGCAGTTGTGTAGTGAGGTCGATTCACACAGGTTTCTCCGCACATTCGACTAGGTACCACATTCAAGCTACGCTTAGAACATCATTTTGACCGCTTCGATGTGGTGTAAATGTTGTCACGATTGTCTCGCTAGATATATTACAGTTGTGTAGTGAGGTCGATTCACACAGGTTTCTCCGCACATTCGACTAGGTACCACATTCAAGCTACGCTTAGAACATCATTTTGACCGCTTCGATGTGGTGTAAATGTTGTCACGATTGTCTCGCTAGATATATTACAATTGTGTAGTGAGGTCGATTCACACAGGTTTCTCCACACATTCGACAAGGTACCACATTCAAGCCACGCTTAGAACATCATTTTGACCGCTTCGATGTGGTGTAAATGTTGTCACGATTGTCTCGCTAGATATATTACAATTGTGTAGTGAGGTCGATTCACACAGGTTTCTCCGCACATTCGACTAGGTACCACATTCAAGCTACGCTTAGAACGTCATTTTGAGCGCCTCAATGTGGTGTAATGGTTGGCAAGTTTGTCTTGCTAGATCCATTGCAGTTGGGTAGCGAGTTCGATTCTCACTGGGTTTGGCCTTCTGTCACAAGTAAACTAACCTGAAATAATCATTTCAGACTCTTCAATGTGGTGTAATGTTTAGCAATATTGTCTCGCTGAATGGTCAGTTCTTCTGGCTTTGTGCTACATCTAAGCCATACTTAGTTAATTGTTTCGTGCATTTCGACGTGTCGTAATGTTTTGCAAGTATGTCTCGCTACATCAATTACTACTGAGTAGTGAGTTCGATGCTCACTGGGTGTACATCTCGCTTTCGGCCTTGTACCACATCTAAGCTATGCTTAGTAAATTGTTTCGGTTACTTCAACGTGGCGTTATGTTTAGCAAGCTTTTCTCGCTAGCTCAAATATGACTGAGTAGTGAGTTCGATCCTCACTATGTGCCCCCTACCTTCGACCTTATGCCATATCTAAACTATGCCATATCGACTGGAAAATATAGCTGCATTTTTCTCTGTGCACGCGTGACTATCTTTTGAAATATTTAGAGTTTCACTGCAAATATTTATAATGATTGGGGTGTGATACGAAAGAGTAGATGGTTGGAAGCTAATATCATGGGGATCAGGATTTATGTTAAAGATTAAATCTTGGCTTTCAAGGTTAATATTTTAGCGTGATTCTCAAAGACCACAGAAGGTATTTGTTATTATTAAAAGGGCTATAATGAATGGGAGTGGTGAAATTAATGAACGAGAGGTGGTAGGAAGTGACGATTGTGAAGAGAGGGAGTACAGATATCGAGTGAGATTGGAAAAGGTTGAGATATTTTTAAAGGAAGCATCAACGAGGGTATGTTTTGTGAAAAAGCTGTCAAAACGATAACTTTCTACTTACATTTGGAATACGGAGGAAATGAGGATGATTCGATTCCGTGGATGTAGCACGACGTGTCCCAGTTATAATGGTCTGACGATTCGAAATAAACAATGGCGATCATCTGAATAATTCAGCCGACGAGGTAACCATTGAGCCCCTGAGTAAGAGGTAAGAAATAAGACGCAGACTTCTCCTTCAAGCCCACGTAAACGATTTTAGATTCTAACAAGATGAGCAAGTAAATTTTGAACATGTCCATCCTGAATATTTTAGCAATATTTCATTTTTCGTCAAATCTGATTTTTGGAAACTTAATTCAAATGTAATTATTCTTTTTTTTGTTTTCGTTCAATTATTTTCATGTGAAAAACCGACTTGCATTTAATTGCTGACTGTTCGTATCCCTCTCTACGAGACTGGCCAGGTACATTTGTGTTTGTCTAATATCCACAGAGTCCACCTGTGGTGTGTAATGCAGCCATGCCGGGTGGCGCTTACTTCACAGTTTCTACATGATCTACAGTCTGAACAAACCCAGTTGACACAAACCTTTGGTTACGGCTAGCACAATCATTGACGGCACCCAAACTAGTTCAACCCTATGTCACTCACTCCGCAAAGCTCGGGTCAACCCGTGCTACGCTTTCCAGTCACTTTCTAAAGATGTTGCACGCTGCGATCGCCCCCGGCCAGGTCCGAGAACATCAAGAAATCACCTTCCTGACAAATAGACCAAGGCAAGAAACGAAACTGAGTTTCAATGTTTAGAAAGCGAACGTTCTCACCACTCTCGACAGTACTAACTGGCAGTCTTCGTCTTCTTCTGATGCTTTTTATTACTTTCTCATTCATCTTTTAATTGATTCTACTTCTTCTGCTACTCCTGGTGCACCCTTCTTCTTCTCTACTACTACTACTACTACTACTACTACACTACTACTTTTTCTAGTTCTTTTTCTTCTGCATCTCCTTCTACTTCTAATGGTTCTTCAGATTGTTCTATTTCTTTTTCTTCTGTATGTTCCTCCTCTTATTATTCTTCTTCTTCTGTTCCTGCTGCTTCTACTTTTCCTGGTTCTTCTGCTCTTTCTACTCCTATTTCGTCTTTATCTTCTTATTTCTCTTCTGATTTTACCTGTGATTCTTCTTCTTCTTCTTCTTCTTCTTCTTCTTCTGTATCAGCTATTACTTACTCTTCTCTTTGTTGTTGTTGTTGTTATTGTTGTTGTTGTTGTTGTTGTTCTTCTTCTTCTTCTTCTTCTTCTGCTTATTCTCCTCCTCCTTTTACTTTTGCTTCTTGATTCTTATTTTTGCTTCTGCTTCTCCTTTTTCTCTTTCTGTGCCCTCTTCTTCTTCATCTTCATCTTTTTATTTTTTTTTTTTACTTCTGCCTTTGCTTCTTCTACTTATTCTTCTCCTTCTTCTGCATCTTCTTTTGCTACTTTTCTATTTCTTCTTCTTCCTCTGTTTCTATGTTGCTACTTCGTTTTCTTCTGCTTCTTCGTCTGCGTCTCCTTCTCCTCCTTGTTCATCTTCCCCTACTTTTTCTTCTGCTTCTTCTACTGCATTTTTCTTCATCTTTTACTTCTACTTCTTCTGCCTGATTATTTTTTCTGCTACGTCTTTTACTTCTGTTTCGTCTTCGTCGAATGCATCTTCTTCTTCTAATCTCATTTTTCTTTTGATTGATTATACTTCTTTTGCTTCTCCTTCTTTACCTTCTGCTTTTTCTTCTTCTGCTACATTTTCTAATCCTTGATCTGCTTCTTCTACTTTTTATTCTGCTTCATTTTATTCTGCATCTGTTTGATTCTTCTTCTGCTGATGTTCTTCTTTTTCTTTTTCTTCTTCTTCTTCTTCTGCTTCTTTTTTATTTTTTACTTCTGCTTCTCTTTTTCTTGAGTTTATACTTCTGCTTTTATTTCTGTTTCTTCTTTTTCTTCTTCTGCTTCTTTTTCTTCTGCTTCTGTATCTGTTTTTCTTCTTCATTTCCTTCTTTTCATTTTCTGCCACTTCTGCTGAAGAAGTAGAATTTCTGTATCTTCTTTTTATCCTTATTCTTCTGCTTGATTCGTCTCTTCCTCCTCCTTCTTATGCTGCTTCTTTTTCTTCCTCTGCTACTTCTATTTTCTTTTCTTCTGCTTCAGGTTCTTCTTCCGCTTGATTCTTATTCTTCTGCTGCTTCTTCTGCTTCTACCTCCTCCGTTACTTTTATTTTTTTTTTCTTCTTCTTCTCCGCCTTCTTTTTCTGCTTCTTCTTCTTCTTCTTTTTGATACTTTTTTCTGCTGCTGCTTTTCCCTTTGCTTTTGCATCTTCTTCTGCTTCATTTTCCACTTCTTCTTTTTCTTCTACTGCTTCTTTTTCCCATTATTTCTTCTTCTTCTTCTTTTGCTTTCTCTTCTACTTCATCTTTTTTCTTTTTCTGCTCTTTTGATTCTTCTTCTGCTTCTTCTACTACTAATTCTGCTTTTTCTCATTCTTCTTCTTGTTAGTCTGCTTCTTCTTCTGCTTCTGCTTCTTCCACTTCTGCTGTTTCTTCTTCTTCTCCTAGTTCTCCTTCTTCTTCTTCTTCTTCTTCTTCATGTGTCATGTCTCTTAAGGACGTTGATGAACATAACTCTCTTTTGAAGTTCTTCGTAAATCTTCTTGATCTCGTATACCTTATTTTGTCATTAGTCCGGTTATGTGCTCTACTCCTCTTCCCCCTGTTGCCTTCAATGCTGTCAGTTTCAAATTTTCAAAGCCCTTTTTCAGCATTATGTGTCCTATGGATAACTCTGAATACTGGAAAATCTCATCAGAGAAGCAGAAAATACTTGAAGCAATGGAAATGTGGTTTTACACAAGGATTCTGTAAATATCATGGGCTGGACATATGAGCAACGACGGCATTTTAGCTAAAATAGTAACAGAAAGGACACTTACACTTAACATCAGAAACTAAATGAAATCGACTAGACCATGTACGCAAAATTAATTAAAAAAAAATGAAATCCAAATTTAAAATTCTCAGCGTCCACGCACCTTCCAGCACATGTCTCGTTGCATCAACATAAACAGTCTGATGAAATTCTAAATGACTAAAGCATCATAGAGTCGAAGGTTTGTGCAATAGCAATGTTACTTTTATGGCGAATCTTATACAAAGAACTGATGCACCGCAAGGTCTACAAACGTCTCTCCTCAGGTTTTGAATTTAGAATTTTCTTTCTCTTATACTGGTAGTCAGCCAAGGTAATAGGGTCCCGTCTTTCATTCTATTCCTTCATATATAGTGAGGACACGGGAAGCGATTAATTCCCAAGGGTATTTGCGCACAAATAAATGTAACGAACTTGACTAGAAATCAAACTGCACTCTCCAATTTATCTTTCCAAGCGGCTATCAATTACACCGACACACACACACGCACAAACACACACAGGCATACACACACACACACACATCTTCAACACAGTATATTACGATTCAATTCAAGCAAGACAACAATGACTGTCACTGGAACTTATTATGCTCAGATATTTCCGGAGCTAAGAAACAAACCACCTCCTTCAGGATATTTTACAGCGTGTGTCTATGACAGCTCTCCAGCATTTCAATACGTGCATTCATATCAGAGGCGAACCTGAGATGGTGTTCGCTGCGACTTATCTATAAAAAGGTGTTGAGTTTGCACAAAAGGTGCCAGTGTTGACAGTTAATCGTAGACGCAGACAAATATATCCCAATTGACATTTTTGTTTTTCATCTCGTCTGCATCTGTGGGCGAATTAGTCATTTTTTCACTGAACTGGCATTGTGGAACGATTTCTTCGAGCAGACGTTTGCGTCGTTCTCATCGGCACGTGCATTCATAGCTCGAGCCAGTGTGAAAGGTGGGAATTTAAATCGTCATTTTCAAAGTGATCATCACTTGTATTACGGTATAGAAACCTCCTCGTTGTTCTCCTATTCCATTCATCGTATTCCCAACACGCTTCTGTGGAAACACCTTTCCGTTGTCATAAGTCTCCGCTTCATCTGAGAAGAAAGATTAATATCACGAATAACGGCTTGAAGGGGGCACGCTCTTATGAGCCGATAAGGACATACATAAAAACATGAGTCACAGGTGTCACCGACATCGGTCAACTGATCCCAAAATTGATTTAGGGACATGGAATAACAAAAAAATAAATCAAATAAATATATCTTTTTACAGTATTTAATTAATTAATGTCCACAATTTTAAGTAATAAAAGGATTCATTAGGGTTGTTTTAGTTTATTGGGAAAATAATGTCTGATTTAAGAATAAAACCTTTTGTGTTCGAAATATATTATTGCAATAGATTCACAAATATATATATTGTTATTACTATTAAAGGGTCATCGTTGTTATAAATACATATATAAATATCTATATATAATACACATATGTATACATATATATATGTGTGTGTGTTGGTATATATATATATATATATATATATATATATATATATATATATATATATATATACAGGTAAAAAACCGTGGTACTCATCCAAGTGAATCTTAGTAATATAACATATTTAAACCGATCCACAGAAGAGAGTTCAGTATATTTATTATAGACCATATATGAATTACAAGTAGATAAAACCCAATAACCGATATCATATATGGCCAGTTTGCCCAGAACGGGTTTTTCAACACCAATGAGTTTATATATATATATATATATATATATATATATATATAGAGAGAGAGAGAGAGAGAGAGAGAGAGATGTCAATGTAAAAGGCTCAATAAATTATATAGTTTATCCAGCAACTAATTATATTTGTTCAACAGACTTTTTCTAAACAAAAAGTGGACGTATCAAAATATAAATATGCATAATATATATGAATATAAAAATATTCTTGCTCTAGATAAAGTAAATGCGCTTCACCTGTAATTTATATATATATTCATACATGTTTCATTAAATAATATAGATAAGTGTTGTCTATATATTTTATGTAAGTTCTTTTCATATCGTCTGATTATCATTAAACAATGAAAGAAAACCACAATATTGATACATATTTTTAATCCAATCTAAGCTTTCGGTTTACATAAGCCATTATCAAAGATGACAATTACACAATATATTAAGCAATACACGAACAAGAAATTGATGATAGTCTGTTTTTGTTTACATGGATGACTTCCAAGCAACGATAAACACGTGCATATAAGACGCTGAAAGCGAAAATCGCACAACAGCTCATGACGTTATATATATATAAATTTTTGAATACAAGCACTGACTGACTGGCGTTTGTTTACATTCAACTTCTGTAAACAATATTCGAACAAAACACACGTCATTAGCATCTGAGAAATGTTTCAGATAATGGGTGTCGGCTTTTGAACAATATCGGGCCATCTAAAGAAAATTGCTAAGACGAAGAAACTCGTTAAATAAATTCCACATATAATCAGTAGAAATCAAAAGGTTCGATGTTTTGAAGTCTGTTCATTGCTGCATCAGAGAAATTCGAATGATCTAGCTCTTGATCCGATAGTTTCTTTTGATTAAAAATGGATTTCTTATTACAATAGCAAATGATCATCTCTTCTTAACTGTATTTTTCTATTAAGTTTCTTTCTGATAGGATCGGCTTCCACAAAGGTGACTCAGATAGGTTACTTTACTTTCGCTTCTATGCTTTTCCTTTTCATAAACAATTTCCTTTTTCAATTTAAGGTTGAGCCAATCTTGAATATCGCGTATTCAGGCGGAAGTTATTTTGTTTTTTTAATTTCCAGCGAGTTAGAACATCATCAGAATGAAATCTTTTGTTAGGATTTTTTATATCAAGGCTCCCCAACAGCTTGTTAAAAATTCAAGTTCAGATCAAAAGGCAGGAATTTTTTTTTTTTTAAATGTAAGTAAACATATGTCAAATAACATTCCGGGTGATATTAAGTTGGGTGGGGAGTAGATATTTAAAACACAACAACGAAGTTGCTAAATTCACGAAAACACCTAGACTACACACAGACTTCAGATACAAAAAAAGAAGTGTCCTCATTATGCAACTCTGCTCCTCTCACTGATTGGAATCGTGTACTCATTGCTTTCTTCGGCAATCCTAATTTCTAACCGCTGATCAATCCAAATAATACTGATTAATTTTAACTGTTTTAACTGACTGTAGACCTCTTGAAATCATCCTAAATATAGGGTGTTTCATTAAGACGGATCAAAGTGCGCAGTAAATAAATCAGTGTTATTGGTGAAAATGAATTAATTTCTGTCTTGGATCATGTTATTTAAGTCATGGCAATTATGTGTGAAAAATAAATAAATGCCCAAATGTCCGCCAAGGCTTCAGCGGCACACCTCCACTCGATGGTCTAGATTTTTGATGCCGTCTCTCCTCGATCTCACTAATATTCCTTATTATCTCAGCCTTCAGCTATTGAATTGTTGTTGCCTTGTTGGCATAGACCCCAAAGGAAAACAAAATCTAAAAGCCTCAAGTCGCACGATCGTAGTGGCCATTTGACAACCCTATTTCGAGAGATGATGCGACCTGGGAACTTCTCATTCAAACTCTGTTTGAACGTCCATTTTTCGAATAGGCTTCGATAACTTTAACATGTTGTTTGATTGTTAATCTTTCCATGATTGAAATTGCCAAAGACTTAAGTTGTTAAATCAGAAAGAAAAAAAAATCATAAGGTGCTTAAACTTAATTCACATTTAAAATCGGTCCAAGTTATTGGAACACACTTTATATATTGAATTATCACAAGTAATTTCCGTTTTGCGGAACGAAGTATAATAACGGCTTTATTATCCTAACTACGCATCATGCGTGGTCGTTATGAATAGATGTTATAGAGTAAGCTAACATCAGCCTGTTCTCAAGGCAAAATTCAATGGTTTGACGAAGATAAATCTCCACAAGCGACCTCAAAGGAAAGGTCGTGTTTTGATGAGTATCGACGGGGCATTATTCATCTAGAATTCATAAAAGGCAGTGCCAACCTATCTGCAAAGATCTGGACGAAAAGTGTCATCCGATCATCAATAGAAAATAGCTCCTCGTGACAACCAAGACTGTGTACAACAAGAAAAACAAATGGAACTGACTTGTTCTGTCCTACTGCAACCACCATATTCACCTTACACTAACGTATTACTAACATTTTCGATCAAGTAAAAAACGATCTAGGAAAAATATCAACTTTGTGACCAACCATGCATTTTTGACAAGTCAATATGTGGAAATAATAAATACCCTTTTTATTTCTATTTTTGTCTGATCCTAATGTTCGGATGAGCTTCTCGTGAGGGTACCTAGACATTTTTATTTAAGAGCAGTACTAGACTGATATCCGGGTCTCACCTATATACAATTCAGTTGGATATATATATATATACCCGTAATTTCTATGCTAACAGTTTCTTTTGTCGCACTTCACGATTGTGGAAATCCCTTCTGGCTCCAGGCTTTCCAGCCAACTGTAATCAGGAAAAATATAAATGCAATTTCGATCACTTTCTACAGTCTTTTCTTTTGTTCTTGCTCCTTAGGAAAGTTTCTGTTTTCTAATTCTTCCACATCCAGTAACCCCTTGTGTTCAAGTGGTTTTAGGGGTAAAATCGATACAAAAATAGCAAAGAAAAAATTGATGTTATTTAATATTGATTTTCCATGAATAAAGCATTCGACTTAACAACTATAACAAACGTTATGAAAAAAAAAAAAAACCTTGACATATTTGGGGTGGGGTTTTGAGTACCTCCAGTATAAGATTCCATAAAAGAAATCGAAACAAAATTATTTGGATAAACTAGTGAGGACCGGTTTTCAGTGACAGGACAAACCTTTTATTTTCGGGGGCCCGAATGCTTATTAATTGCTCTATCTGAACTGCCATATTGTTGTGGTAGGATCCACCTAATCTGCATAGGTGACTACCAACTATATAAATAGTGGTTGGTACCGGAGGACGAGGGGAGGAATCACGAGATCCAACTAGAGACTCTGATCGACTGCGACTAGTCAAGACATTCTCCGGGAACGTCTTCCCAGAATATACAGAAATACTATATGTACTTATTGTGTACACTTTCTTGTTATAATACATTCTTGTTCTAAGTACATTTTGTGTTGCATTATTATTCCATGCAATAGGCGAGATTCAACAATGAGTCAAGACTCAACACATATGATAGTAAATGCTGGATAATTTTTCAGATAATTTCTTTCTGGATTTCTGGAATGAGCAAGCAGTGGTCATTATTTATATTCAGACAATTATTCTCATGCTTTTTGTTGTTATCACAACGTTTCGGTCTTTTTACCCTCCGGCCTTCCTCAGATGTCTATCGATCTGCAGGGAATTCTGGAATGAACCCTTTATTTAATCTACGTGAATAGACTGTAGACGAGAACAATCTACCTCCGTAGATTACATAAAGGGTTCATGCCAGTATTCCCAGCAGATCGATAGACGTCTGAAGAACGCCGGAGGCCACAACTGTCGAAACGTTGTGATAACAAAAAAAAAAGATGAGGACAATATTCCGAATATAAATAAAGTAAATAATTTCTTTAGTGGTGACGAATGGACTTTGGGCATCACCGGTGTAATTCTAAAGACGGATAATGAGGCCACTGTGGATGAGGCACGAGAAAACGAAGTGAGCTTTAATGAAAACGAGAAGAAAACTAAACGAAACCAGGGCTTAGGATCGGAAAGAGACTGTTGAAATGTTTAGAACATATAATGAGAAAAGGGGGGTTCAAAATTTAACACTCACGGGCTATGCTGAAAAAAAGAGTGAAAAATTGAGTTTCCTGCTGAATTAGCTTGTGTAAATGGATGACAGATTTTGGACTTGGAGAGATAGTAAAGACACAAACATTGGTGAGATCTCCAAAGGTGAGTAAATTGCGGAGAGAGATAATCTGAAAAATGGTAATTAGTGCGCGAAAGGAGGTGTGAATATAGTGAATGTGGCAAATTCTAGCATCCCAGTCAGTGATATACGGCAGTGTCATTCTGGCCGAGGACTGCCATGAAGCGGAATTGGACCCCGTCGATTAAACAATGCCGGTCACATCTTGCTTACCTGAACGCGCATTTAATTCAGTTGCTGCCAGTAAACCTCGCTAGTGACGCTCTGGTTATATTCCAGAAAACTGTAATGGATAATACCAGTGATGGACAACCAAACAGTTTTCTATTTGGATCGTGTTTTGATCTTTCGTCATGATAAAACCATTGAGCCGATAGTTTTCGACGCTCATGGGAATCTATTTTTTGTCAAAAAAAATTATTCGATTAAGAGCTGGTTGCAGCATCGAACCCACTTCAAAACGTCGAAATTTTTTGACTTTCACTGATTTCATGTTGAAATATTTTATCGAATTTCTTCAAATTCAAGTCCAATTAATAGAATTTTTTTTTTGGCGAGGGGGACTCAAGTAAAACATTGATCAACATTACATTTTTATTTAATCCAGCTATTAAATAAATAGATTGGTTAATGAATATAGAACTGAATTTCTTACTTGTCTATGTAACTTTTTTTCTGTTTTTTTTTCAACCGATCACAATAAGCAGAAAATCAAAAGTTTTAATTTTTCAAATTTTGTTGTCACATAAGCAACCAAAGCTAAGATCTTTTTTTTCTACTTAAAACCCTTTGGTCAGTAAAAACCTAATAACTTTCCCCTTAAATAAGCAATGAAACATCGCTAACCAAACAATGATTGCAATGTGGTTATAAGTAGTCTTAAAATTAAAGATTACCCAGTACTGGAAACGAAACCACTTCTCTACAGATTATCAGTGCAACTTGGAAATTATTTCATTTTTTGTGTGTATATTTGAAAGTTTATTAATTTAATTAGAATATACTTAAAGTAATATCATTGTTTGCACGGAATTAAAAGTTTTCCTGCTATGAAAATGTTGTTCAAAAGTGCAACTAACATATCATTAATTAACAATATACGAGATTTGTAAGGTTAAACAGCTGTAGGCTTTCAAATCCGTTTAAGTGGACAAAGAACTTTAATGAATAGTTGTGAAGACACCCAGGGATAATTGTCTACAATTATCTTCGATAATATACAAGCAGATGTGATGGCGATCGACTGTCACGCTGATATCGAAAACAAAAGTTAATTTACGCTTCTCAATAAATACGAGCCAGTTTTTTTCTTGAATTATATAGATTGTCTGTCTTTCTCTCATTTAATAATCAGATCAGATATAAAATATTTCACTACTATTTCCTTATTACATCAATTTTACAGAAAGTAGTTAAAATAAATATGTTAGAATGGGAAAGGAAAGGAGACATCAAATACAGTGTGAACAAAAAACAATTTCTTTTCTACCTTTTAATTGCTGTTGTTCCCAGGTCAAACCCAGATCCTAGGTCGTAGCACCTGTTAGGGTCTCGGCTGTGTGCAAATAGTTAACCCCAAAAATTGGAGTCTAAACACAAATTATAAAACTAGATTTTTGCAGTAAAAATATCAGCAATATATTTTTGAAATAAAAAAAAGAAAACATTACCAACAATATATTTTTGGAAAAAAAGAAAAATGCATTTGTCTCTCGGAAAAAAATAACAATTTACAAAAACACGTCAAGGAAACCTGATCTACAAGCTGATTTCTTACAAAGAATGCATATTATATTCATACGAACGTATCCTAAAAATCTTGTTGGCATTAAATGATTCATTGAGGATGATATGCCGTAAAGTAAAACAAACCAAACCATTTACTTTCAACCCATTCTGAAGAATTGTGTGAGGATTTGACTTGGATTCATTTCAGAAAAGGCTAGATGAATTTCTTGCTTCCGAACCATTCTGAAAATACTACGAGGATTTACCTTAATTCGATACAAAAAAATGGGAAAAATATGTTAGTATTTTTTTACCTCAACTAATAATTATAAAGAAAAGATACAGAATAAATAATAACGTCTTTTTTAAAAGTCACTCATTTTCTTCTTTAATGATGAGAAACATCAGCTTAGGGGAAAAGAACTAGGAATCATTATTTAAACATACACAAAAATACACACACATTTCTCTCTTTAGTTTTTAGATCTGATGAAGCCTAGTAAGGCGAAACGCGTAATCAAATCTAATTTCAATCACACACACACATATATATATATATATATATATATATATATATATATATATATATATATATATATATATCAAGTATCCGACAACCAAAATGCTACTAGGTTTGCCAGATTGCGCATGTCTCCATCCACATTGATCCGCGAGTGAGACTCTTTTTACCAATTATGTGGACTTCGCCGTCGCAGAGAGTTGTCCACCAAAATCAAATTCACTCAAATGGATTCTCCAAACTCTCTTTGAGACGACACTTCAGGTGTATACTGGACCTTCACAGCCATTTCTGCCACTGCCACCAGAGGGGAGAAAGGAGAGAGGAGGAGGATTTCAGTTCGAGGGAGTGACGACTACTAATAAATGCGCGTACACACACACAGAGACACACATATATGTATATGTGTGTGTGTGTCTGTGTCTTTGTGTGTGTCTGAATAAATTACAGAGATTATGTCTGCTAATTTTGAACAAAATCTGTTCATACTCACGAATAACATTCTGTGTATTGGTGTTAGGGATAAGAGAAATCTGCTATAGCAGTTTAAATTGCATTTATTTTCCTTTTCCGAGTAAAACAGCTATAATACAGTTCTCTCATCTTTTAACATCAATAGACGAAAGGTTATTCGTGAATATGAACGGATTTTGTTAAAAATTAGCAGACATAATGTCTGTAATGTATTCAGTCAGACAGGCCTAAAAGAGAATTTGCTGCCTAAATACACAAATTATATATATATATATATATATATATGTGTGTGTGTGTGTGTGTGTGTGTGTGTGTGTGTGTGTGTGTGTGAACATTGTGGGATGACACTACATAATCAAAACAAAGAACGGTACGAAAGAATAGAAACCGAGGATTACCAACATTTGCAAGGAATAAAATGGATAGCACATAGAACATGAAGAGAAAATAATGACATAATTAAGATGCACTTCTTACCTGATCTTCCGTTCATGCAACAACCGCATTTAATAGCCATTTACCATGTATTATGAGTTAAGAAACTCGGAGAAGAAAAATATAATTTACATAACTCTCAATAAGGAGCAAATTCTGATGAATACGGCGTTCATTTAGATAAAATGTATTTTCAATCAATTTCCAAGTTCGATTCTTACGATTTAAAGTATTCGAAAAATAAATCAAACATTAAGAAATCTTAGGAGGCATTGTAAGCGATTTGAAACCATGATTTCTTGACACTAAGATAGTAAAGATTAATGTATGTATTCTGTGTTCATAACTTCAGAACCAATAAAGAACGGGTTAGAGAAAAGGGAAATCCTACCCCAGGTGAAATACAGAATGTATGAAGTGCCGAATAATGACATGAAAAGTCAGGTCAAGTGTTCGTAGTAAAAGTAGTAATCAGATGCGCAACATGATATCAGCAAATAGTGAAAACAAAGCAATGAGGTTTTCTATGAAGAACTAGCCAGCGGTGAGAGATTTTGATTGAAGACTATACTTCAATACGTACTTCAGATTTTAAAGAACTGAAAAGCGCTTTTAGACATCATCACGTAGAACTCGAATGGAGCAAAATCAAGAATACTTGGCCGAAACAATGTGTCGACAATGCTATCTATTTAAATAAATGCGAATGTCAGTGTGTCACACGTTTTCAACTTCACTCCGAGAAGCCGTTGCCCAACATATACCATTTTGGAATCAGGCCGACTCTGAGCAAATTCCGGGCAGGATCCAGGCCCGCAATCCTAGAATTTTAGATACCCATGTTTTCATTACTGCGATTGTTTTCGGCGATTTTTTACGTGATTTTTTACGATGATTTTTTTTGCACAATAAACATTTTTATAACTTGGAAATACACTTGAGAATAATTAAAATTAATTACGAAATCCAGCGCAATTCGCATGAAATAAAAATATTTTTTGTACGGAAAATAAGGACCTACATGGATAAAATTGTCTTAAAATTAAGTGTGCGGCAGAAGAATTATCGTTAAACTTTTAAAAGGTAAGCTTAAATATTACTCCTGTACTTAAAATGCAGCGATCAATTTTGAGTTCTTCTGTAGTTTATTGTTGCTTATCGCATACTGTAGCACTGTGCCTCGTAAAAAGAAATTCCCGCCAACAGAGAAACAGATTGCAATGAAAAGAGGCAAGGCTGCATCGAGGAAAATAAATTCCCGAGCAAATAAAAACAGACAGATCAAACGGCAGCCATAATCTTCCAAAGCTGAAAATATGCAAAGACTTCGGGACACTCAAACTCCTGAAAAAGCCGAAGGCCCAATCGAGAGACCTCCGCAGGAGCTAGCTTAAATGACGTCCGATAGGGCGGCCTTTAAGCTAGTTTATAATAATAATCAAAATGAGAACAATAGTCCGTAAAGAGTCTAAGGGTAAAGGTAATATTAGCCGTTATTTCTTTCAACTGAAATCACCATTGCTGTAGCTTGGTATTGAACTCACTACTCTTTGTGTCTAATCACTAGATCAAATCAACGTCTTTATTCACAGGGTCAAGTGTCTTTGAGGACATCAGCGCCGGAATTTATGGAACTTTTAAACCCAACGGCTCAACAACAGTTTTTACCAGTGCTCATATTGCAATTTTCCCATTATTAATATTGCCTATTTTTTTACCAGAGCTTATATTGCAATTTTTGAGTTGTTATTCATTACTTTTCTCTAGCACACCTTATTAATTGAGACTTAACTGAGACATCCGGAAGAGGCACGGCACGTGAAACTAGAACAATCTACGCCGGTGGACGAAATAATAGGTTCAATTCGAAATTCCAATCACCTGAAGAAGGCCGGAGCGTACAACGGCCAAAACGTTGTGAATATGGCAATGAAGATGAGGATGACAGACCGAATATTGTAAATAATGTAAATAGTTTTATGACGTAAAATAAAACCAACGCAAAGCAACTCACTTTTTTATTGCTGTTATCCCAGCATCATTATTCAACTTATTACAATTTTTTCCAACGCTGTATTCCGTTTAGTTAGTAAGTTAACACTATTTTGTTAGTCTTGTGAGATTATATCTTCCTTACTACCCATAGCAATTTACATTTACTATTAAATATATATATATATCACTAATTCTCCAGTCATCTCTATTTATTTCAATATGATCATCGACTAGTGATTTGAATAATAAGAGCTCACACCACTCAAAGCTTGATATATATCATAAGAAGCTTTGTCTTTCTTTCACATTTTATTACTGTTATTTTCCTCTTGAAGGTTATAGGAATATACTGTAAAGCAGATCGTTCTTCTTTTCCTCCTTTTTTTTTCGTAATTGAACTTAATTCAAGAGTGTTTCGTGGTTTGTTGTGTGCTATCCGACTCCATAATTTGTAAATAAGTTTTTAATCAATTTTAATGAATATTGTTGTGTTTTATCTTTTTTTGTACAGTTAAAACACACGGCATGTTGATGGACAATTATTTAAATGTTGCGAATCCGTCCATTTGAAAGTTATCTGACCTGTGTTAGCGTTGGGAATCGGGTTGAGCGATAGGAATGTGGTAGTGGGGTTGAGTTTACGTTCACTCCCCCAACTACAAAATAAAAATAAAACCGTAAATATTTAGAGTAAGGAATCAAACCATACTTAAGAAACAACAAAAGTGCTAAATTTAAGAACGTTAAATTACCTCCTCGGTCATCCATTGAAACTGCTATCCACCGAAAATAAAGAAGCCAGTCCCGACTGTGGACCATTTAAAAGCCAGTTCGCGCAGTGGATTGGTTGTTACAAACATCCAATCGGGTGTGCGGAAAACGTGGTCTATCTTCGTCTAATTCGTTAAAAGTATCTGCTAGCGTTTGATTACGAGGGGAATCAGGGATTGATCTTCCCTGATTGGATCGACTTGGCGATGTGGTGTATGATGTTGAAAGACCCGAAACTCCCTGATGAATTAAGTCAATTAACATCACTGACGATTCCCTCTGGCGCCTACTTAAGAGCATATATTTGAACTGAATTAAATATTTATAATAGAATAAGTTCTAATGAGATTCCTCTGATCTGTTCATTATATTAGTATAAGTATTATTTTAAGTAATAAACATTACCAACATAGGTGGGTTAATACCTATTCTATCGTGAAAGTGTAATATTAAATTCAGGCGTGTATTCATGAATAATTTATAATTGAAAGAGCTGTATTACTTATTTTTGTCTAAAATGTCGATGTAAGAATGACAAGAAAAAAAAAGATTGAAACAACTGACAAAATCTCTTAAACAAGGTATCGGTGTTACAATAAAAGATGACATTTATCTCTGATAACTTTTCCTTTGCCCGAAACAAGTCGCAACATTCCTTTGAATATTGTCCCTTTATAAATGTCTGTCCATGCCTAAGGCGATAGATTTTAATCCCCAAATGTTCCGATTTAGTGCCAGCATAAAATATGTATTGCTTTCTTACAATAAATCAGTAGGTTTTTGTATGCTAATGTGTTCGCCTCTACGCTGCCCGAAAAAAAAACAAAATGGATATCAACGTTGAATATTCTGTACAAATAATATTCCTTTTTCAGTAGAGATTTTCGAAAAAAGATAACGTTTCTAACTCGATAAATAAGGATGTTTCTTTTCTCTTATCTAGTAATGTTAATACCGAAATTATCCTTTACCTGAAAGAAACATGTTGCATACACTGACTGGTATTTGTCTCTGGATCTTACAATGTATGCTACCACTCAGAGTGTTACCTACTATTTCCTATACACCAGAGGTTCTTAACCTGGGTTCATATGTACCATGGAGGTCCATGTGACATTACTGGTGGTCCACACAAAAAATAGCAAATCGGAAGTCAGGAGTAATATTTTAGTTCGCCATAGAGCAATTTCAATTCGGAGCGGTTGTTACAACTGAGAATTAGAATTTCTGCATGATCTACACAATTTTAAATGCATATTTTTCTCACTTAAACCGTCTTTGCCTCCCCTCTTTTTAAAACTTCTCTCTGTTAAATTTTAGTCCCCCCTTCATCTTTAGACCTTCCTATTCTTCTCTCGTCTGTTAACCCTCCCTTTGGCATTCATTCACTCAAGCATTCGCCCCGCATTCTCATACATACACTCTCACTAAATTTTATTTTTTATTCCCGGAGATGTTTTTTCTGTTTTCTTTTTCAATTTGTAGGTCTGATGAATTGGATCGTATTTAAGATTCCAATGGAATAAATTATGACCATGGAATATTAGTGTTTAAGTCTTTTTATTATATCCTTACTCTGTCCTGGACATTGAGTTCTACCTGGATTCTATCCTCTTGGAATTATTTTTTATACATTATATTTATATGTATGTGTATGTATGTATGTATATATATTTATATTTTAGATATATGATTGCATATGTATGTGTATAGTTATCACTAATATATATATATATATATATATATATATATATATATATATATATATATATATTTCATTAAAAACGACTGACAAGGTGCTTTTATTTAGTTTTTTATATAATTTCTCGTGCGATCTAATGAAATGTGCTTGAAAGAAGGATTGCTGCCTAAGTACACAAATATATATATATATATATATATATATATATATATATATATATATATATATATATATATATATATATATATATGTGTGTGTGTGTGTTATACTTAGGAAGCAAGTATTCAGCCATAAAAGTTTGAATAAAAAGAACCGAAAAGGTTTGTCTGTATATTTTTATTGTATTTTTTCCTATTTTTGAATAAGGTGTTGAACTTCTATGACAATACTTAACACCTTATTAAAAAAAAATTTGAAACACACACAAAGTAAGTAAACCGAAACACCTCATCGTTTTTAATCAAACTTTTTCTTTAATAAGATTTTTTTGAACATTCAGGCAGCTTGACGAAAATAAATAAATATGCTCTTTACTCAATAAACAAAGCGCCTACTCATATACGAGTATCCACTAAAAATAACACTTAAAGTGATAAAAATCTGTTGGATTAATAAAACAAAATCCATTCCAATCTCAATATAACTTTTAATAATAGAAAGCATTGTCCAATAACTCTCTCATCCTAAATTAAGACGCGGGTGGAAAACGTTCCTGAATATTTACTAAAATAGGTGATAGAATATAATTGATGACATTAGTTAGTTTGGTAATAAAATACCAAATTTACTACCTGTGATAAAAACAAAATTCTAAGGGCCATTATCTATTCACTGGTGTTTTTGTAGTGATATGTAAATGACTGCCTAATTAGCATACCTAAGGCATAAAGACTACATTCCGTATATACTCACGTATCATGGGACTTTTGAAGACCTAATTTTGAAGTTAATTTCACTACAGTAAATGGATATATAATTTGTACAACAGCGTAGCCAGGACCAGCTATACGTATAATTTTATGTTACGTGTATGATGCGAACCCTTTAAAATTTTTAATATACCGGGTCTAACAGCAAAATTGTCAAAATCGTGTAACAGCATGGGATAATTGTCCAGCCCACAAAATGTTAATTATATAAAAAAAAACTCTAAACTAATTAAGTTACTTTTTGCCAGGTCTTCAGGTAAGACGTTTAGCCATCTTGACACCATTTTTCGTAAGAATCACTGAAAGACCCTTTGAGTTATTCAGCTAAAAAGAGGGCAGGTTAAAACTGTTTTGTGTCAGCCCCACCATGGCTTCCCAACTGTGCAATGGTGAGAGGAAAAATGATCATTCAGGAGTTCAATAATGGTACCAACATTCATAATCTTGCTTCAATCTTCAAAGTCCATTCAAGAACCATCAAGCGAACGGTAAATAAGTTTTGAAAAGAGGGAACATTAGAGAGGAAAAATGATTAGGGGTTACAATATCAAGAAGGCTATTCATTTCAAAATTTCAACTTAGAGGGAAATACATTCTTATTGTTCAAAGTAGAGCCCAACAGTGTTATAAAAACCTCGGAGAATTTCAGTGAGATATATTTAATCATTTCTAAGATACAACGATTCAAATCTTAATCTAATATTTGGACAATTTTGCTGTTACACGATTTGAACAATTTTGCTCTTATTCCCGGTATATGATTCCTAATTAAAATCTGAAAATACATATATATATATATATATATATATATATATATATATATATATATATATATATATATATATATATTATTATATTTCAACTTAACCCCGTAAAACACCAGAAAGTTTCATTTTATCCTTCAATCTGAGAAGCTTAAATATTTAAATGTTGGTATGATAATTCTGAAAATCTTTATCACTTTACTCGTATTATCAAGAAACGAAGAAATCTATTCAATTACTCGCTGCTGTTTTACATTATAAGATAAGGTTTTGTATTATAAAATAAATTAAGATAATTGATAATTTCTATCTAAATTTCTGGAATGATTTCTACCGTTAGTAACCATTTTTATTTCCTAAATAGAATGAGTTATTGATATTTTCTATGCAACCCAAGACCGATACAAAGATTTAATTACATACAAAAATACGCTGTCGTCATTTAACACTGAAAATTAATCTTTAGAGCAGATAATACAATCGGATGACGATTTATAAATTACTTCAAAAAATATTTTTTTCTAGTTAGCAGTTTTCATTTTTCCACAGTGCTTTTAAATAATTTAACACGAAGTAAGGCAATAAAACCAATATGGCGCAATGGATTACTGAGTGTTAGAATATGAGGAAAAAACTGCTATAAAGAAAGAAAACAATAAAAGAACAAGAATGAAGGACGCAGAATACTTGAATTGAGGAACTTGTAGATAAAAATGTAGATAGAATGCAAGGAGACAGTCGCAAAGGCATCTATCTTCTTTAATAAGAAATATCAGCTATAGAACCGTCATTGACTTATACTGTCTAGACGCATTTCTCATCTTTCTGGCTTTTCCATGATTCACCTTTTTTTTTCCTTCAAGCAATTACTATGTAATATACTATGTATACGAAAGGGACTCTCCTGAACGACTATGATGAAATTCAATTGTTTTTTTGTTTTTTTTTATTTTCATTCCGACACTTTTCCTCTTAGCTATTATTATTGCAACATTTAAACTACCGTTCCCTTCGGTCTTTTCCAAAGTTTTAGTCGATCCGAGTGGCCTTCAGAGGATTTCAAACAGAACTATTTATTTAGTCATCAGAGATTGATTGATCTCTACTTGTTGTCCATGTGTAATTATATCTGTAATGCGTACAATGTTTTCTACATGTAGATATGCCTCTAACTTATAACGCTTTGCTTTGAAATCTATAGCAAAAACACAACTCGAGTTTCATATAATGTAACAAATTAACATGAATTCAGTCTCACGTGATATAGCAAAATACGCGATAAAGATAACTGGTGTAATATTTTCAAGGACACGTCTTCTAACACGAATAATGAATAGACTGGCTTTTTAAAAAAAAATCATTCGCCCCAATGAAGGCGGGAATGTCACTAGGACGCAGGAGGTTGCAGGGTGTGAAATTGAAAGAGAAAACTGAGTATAGGGAGGATGGAGAAAAGGACAAAAGATAAAGGGGATTCAAGAAAACAGTAGATAGCGATTGAAGTTGCATTTAAATTTTTGAAGTACATGGAAGGGAATTCCACAGGTGAGAAGTGTGGGAAAAGAAACTGTTGGTGTAGAAGTGGCGGTTAGCTCTAACTATTTCAACAGTAAATACAGCGGCCATATTCGTTGCCTCGGAAGACATTCTTTTTAACCTAGCCCTAACTATCGGAGCATGATCCTTCTTGATGAAAGGAGGCCAACTCTGCCCTAGCTAAAGCTACGTACCCACTATCACGGGATTTAATCGCCCGATCATCTGTTTGCTCACAAGCCGTTTACACCGCCAATCTATCGAGATTTATACGGCGACTATACTCAGCAGCAAACGACATAATTTTAGACATTAATTTGATCCACGACATATTCCCAACGACAGCCACCGTCAATTCCTAACAATTACCATAAAATTATTTACAGAAAAGGCACATAGATGCGGTGTGTAAGTGACTGAAGCCGGGCCGCCAGATCAGGACCAATGATATCACTCATACTTCTTTGGATCTTATCAAGGAGCTCTAGGTAAATAGCAGAATACCGGACCACATGTGGCACCAATATTCTAAGCATGGCCAAAGGTAGACGTATAGATATATACAACAGATTCTGGAGAGAAAAATTTTCAGTGAACCAACTTCAATTGCCGCTGATCTAGCAATGGATTCAATAAACTCTTTCCACTTCGTGTCAGATGAGAATGATAGCCCGAGAAGACGCAACAACTCAATTTTCTGGAGGTTAGCATCAGCCATGCTGATGGAAGGTAGAGAGGGGTCTCTCAGATAATTAATGGAAAGAATTTTACTTTTGGAGGTGTTAAAATGAACAATATATCTTTTGCCCAAGTTAACGACAGACATGTGGTCGTTTTGGACATCGGGTGCCATTTTGACCATGTCAAATTTATCAGCTTTACAATCAAAACAGGATTAAATGGTTGTGTCGTCAATCAATTTGAGGTGTTATCCTCGTCAGCTCATAAAGCTGAATGCTTGACCCATAAATTCTCCTCAAACACTACCCTTGACTCATCTTCAATATCCCTGCCTAACCTCCTAAGAGATAAATATTAAGAGGGTTTGAGATAATCATAATCAATTCATCGTTCGTCTAGAAGAAACCTCAACAAAATGCAGAAAGGACTGGCCGTTTCGTCCTATATTTGAGACTCATCAACAGTACGTATCCACTACCGAGAACTGAACCCGGACCTTCATACAAACTGTACCAACGGGCCTCGGTGACGAGAAGGTAACGAATTAGACTCGATATAGCGCCGCTCTTCACAAATTCCGTGGTGTAACTCATCCGAGTTTTCTTTACCATAGGACTCTGCCCCCATGAGCCACGACTACTATCCCCAAGCTTCTCCATAAAGAGTATTAGAAGATATATATATATATATATATATATATATATATATATATATAAAATTCCAGAGCCGCGTAGGTGAAACCTTGGTAGGGTTGTCTGGCTCTTTAGGTTTAATTATGTTTGCTCTACTTAGCGTATCGAGGGTTTATTTAGTTACTTTAATTACTCGTATCGTTTTTTTCTTTCTTTGGACTCTGAACTTGGATGCTAGAAAATTATTTTCGGCTGACGTATAGGTTCTTTGTTCTTTCCATTTTTGTACCTTTTTTCCTTTTGGTATTGGTTTGTTTAATCAAACCATCTAAGGTTTTCCGTACGAGTATGATTTCTTATATTTATAAGATTATTACTAGTATATATATATATATATATATATATATATATATATATATATATATATCCAAGTATACGATTGGTGTATACGGAATAAATTCCAACAACCAACAATTACTATTCTTAAAAGAGTGCTCCATACAGAGTAGAGCAGATATTATTATTTATTTAAAAGTTATAACATAAATATGTTATAAAATCACTACAAAAATAGCCATTTTGTTTCAACACCTCCGGTGTCTTATCAAGTGATGATGTTGAATGTAGAATAAAGGGTTTTAAAAGTTTCAAATTAATTAACGATCCCTCTCACAGGGAAAACGCTGTTACATAAGCTGGAATGACCAATCAAAATACAAGTATACGAGAATTAAAAAAACTTGACAACGAAGTAAGGTTATAATAGCTATTAAATGCTTTAAAGTTGGGGTTATACTAAAATAGAATTTTTTTCTAACCAATAAGTATTAAATTATAAGATAAAATTTTAAATTAGAGTAAAAAAAAAATTACCAATTTTAAAATCTAAATTTAATCTCTATTAAGTTTAAAATTTTAAAATTACTGAGGAGAAAAGAAAAAAATACATATGTTATTCAATTTATTTTGTTTTCATTGAAATTACGCTAGCATAGACGTTAAGATCGACTTGTCTTAACTTCATGAAAACATGGATACATTTTAATTCCAAGTGTAGGAGTCGGGTGCTGACATCTTGCGTAAGAGAATACATACACACTCAGAATATAATACACACACAAAAAAGTGACGAGACAGGAAACATCTCCACGGCCCTTAACAAAATAAAAATAAATAAATATAGGAACACACACATACATACACAATTAAATGTGCATGCAGTTTCTATACACATAGACACCGATAAATAGATGTACACACATCCACATACATTGACCTAGACAGTCTGATACAACAACCAAGACATATTCAAGACTGAAAGTCTTATTAAACGAATTCTCACCACTTATTAAAATATAATTATACGGGCAAATATACATAGATAAAAATGGTCAAATAGAACAGAGAAACAAAGAATAGGGAAAGAAAGGACATTAAAACAGATATATACGTATAAAAATAGCATCATCTAATATATAAACAACGAAAATTCCAAACACACAAATATATATAAAAATATATATATTTTCATATAAGTCAATATACGCCTTATTATACATTATGCGAAGGTAGAAAATAAGAACTACCTACAGATATATGTGTACAGTGTACACACATTCATTACTACAGACAGAAGCACAGAAAGGCCTACCTATCGATAAATATATACAATAGGAGTAGGTAAGCTCTCCTACCGCCAGGTCAACACTCCTCCCCCTTTTCTTGGACTTGAGTAGAGGCTCACACCTTGTTTCTTGTTTATGAAGGCGTTCCCGGATTTCTCTCTCTCTCTCCCTCTCTCTCTCTCTCTCTCTCTCTCTCTCTGGCCTCTGTACTAGTGCTCCTGTGTTTCTCCCGTGATGTGCGCAGTCTGTGGCATAACCTCTTCATTCTGAGGGTATACGGTTGACAGTTCCCTGGTTGCTGTTTCCCACTGGTAGTTAGGAGCCCTAACTCTTGCGTAGCGTCTTGAGCGGCTGCTCTGTTCAACAGTTGTATAATATCGGGGTGTCTGTAGTGCCATGTCGCACATGGAAAGGTGTCCCTTCAGTCACCTCCGGTGAGCAAACCTGAGGCCGCATTATGATGCAAGCTGTGCCCAATTCCCTCTGCCCACGTCACGGCCGATAATCGTCGGCTTCTTTTACCTCAGGCCTTCTCATCTTCCAACCATAATTCCACATGATGACTTACAAAGATCTAAAATGTAAACCTAATCCAGCCCTTCAAAAATCACCTAAACCCCTCAACATCTCGTTCTCCAACATCCGTGGCATTAGAACCAATTTCTACAGTGTGGAATCTTTCTTCACTGCAAACTACCCGGACATACTGGCTCTGTGTGAGACCAATCTTGACTCATCTATCCCCTCCTTTGAACTCTCGATCCCTGGCTACCTCCCTTTCCTCAGAAAAGACTCTCTAACTCACATGCATGGCCTTGGTGTCTACGTCAAGGACCATCTCCCTCTGGCTAGAGAGTTCTCCTTCGAATCGCCGGACCATTCGTACATGTGTCTCCGGCTATCTCTTCTCAGTGCTGTAAGCTATCTCTTCTTCCTTTATCGCTCTCTTTCTTCCCATGACTGTGGAATACTTGATGTCGTTTCAGACAAAGCTCTCTCTCTCCACCCGTAAGCTCACATATTTGTGTTTGGCGATTTTAACGCCCACCATAACAAGTGGCTTCAGAATGCTACTACTAACCTCGCAGGCATACACACAATTAACTTTCCAGTTTCTAAATTTCTCACGCAGATAGTTGACTTCCCCACGCGTTTTGCCTACAACCAGGACGGTAAGGCCTCTCTTCTCGATCTGTGTTTTACCTCCATCCCCGAGTCTTACCGAGTAGTGCCACGCAGCTCTGCCTTCTTGGTAACTCTGATCATGTGGTAGTGTCTATTAACATCTCCTTCAACCCCACCTGCAAAGAGCCTGCTACCACCCGAACCTCGTTCTGCTACCAACGAGCTGACTGGAACTCGTTCCGTGATTTCTTCAGCGATGTCCCTTGGGGTGTTGTATTTAAGCTCCCCGTTCAAGAATGTGCTTTTGAGGTCTCCTTCTGGGTTAAAGCTGGAATTGACTTTTTCATTCCCTCAAGGAAATTCAAGGTCAAATCTCGCTCCTCCCTGTGGTTCTCTGCTGCTTACTCAGCCGCCATTGGCCATAGGAACCACTTCTTCCACCTATTTCGTAGCGATATGTCCGACTGCAATAGACGCCTCTTTGCCTCCGTCCGTAACGAGTGTAAGCGTGTCCTCAACGACGCTAAGTCTCTATTTGCTGCTCGGATGAAGGAACGCATCGCATCTCGCAAATTCGGCTCCAAGGATTATTGGCATCTCTGCAAGAGCGTTCTGAACAATTGCAAACCCTCTATACCTCCTCTGTTCAACCAGTTTGAGGTCCTGACCTCCTCTGCTGACAAGACTGTATGCTTTGCTCGGAAATTTTCTTTCAACTCAACGCTTGACTCTTTCCCTCTCAGAACTGAAGCACTTTTGAGCGGGTTACACATATCCCCGTCATTGGTATTGGGCATTATCTCTAATCTAGACCCCCACAAGGCTAGTGGTGGAGATGGGATACCAGCCATTGTCTTGAAGAAATGCGCGCCTGAATTGGTGCCCGCCATCTCTAAATTATACAACTACTGCCTCGGGGAATCTTGTTTTCCTGACTGCTGGAACTCCTCATCCATTGTTCCTGTCTTTAAGAACTCTGGCGACCCCTCCGACCCTTCTAATTACCGTCCTATCAGTCTCCTACCCCTATTTGGCAAAGTCTTCTAAGCCCTTATCAACACCGAAGTGGTTAACCACCTTACATCACATGATCTGCTCTCAGACAAGAAATATGAATTCCCCTTTGCCCGATCTACAGCTGATGTGCTTACGGCCATCACTGAATTTGTCTACCAAGCTCTTCATAATAATGGAGAAGCTCGCGCCGTGTCCCTTGACATCTCCAAGGCGTTTGATAGGGTTTGGCATGCCGGCCTTCTTTGCAAGCTCCAGGGATATGGTATTACAGGTCGATTCTTTGACCTAATACAATCATTCCTGTCAAACCGTGAATTGAAGGTCGTTCTCAACGGATTCTCTCCAGCTCCTATCCCACGAACGCACGTGTTCCGCAAGGCTCCATCCTAGGCCCTACCCTGTTACTTATATTCATAAATGATCTTCATGACGCCATTGATTCCCAAGTTGGCATCTACGCGGATGACACCACAATTTACTCCTGCCTCAGAAACAAATCTATTGGCGCTGACAAAATTAACCTGGCCGTTCGACTCGAAAAGGACGTTCAATCTGTTGTGAACTGGAGAAAGAATTGGCTGGTTAACTTTAATGCCTCCAAAACAAAACTGCTCTCTATTAATCACCACATGGATCCTTCCCTGCATCCCATTAGAATGTCTGAAGCCCAACTTCTCGAGACCTTCTCTCTGCAGCTGCTCGGTCTCACGCTGTCTGCTGACCTGAGATGGATCAAATACATTGAGTCAATTGCTTCATCCACCACAAGGAAAGTTTGCTCCCTGTGCCGGGCTAGAAAATTTTTCTCCCCGGAACCGATCCTCCAAATTTACAAATCAACCATCCGCTCTTGCATGGAGTATTGCTGCCATATATGGTCTGCAGCCTATTCTGTTTGCCTCGGGGTTCTTGATAAGATCGAGAGACGGGTACGCAATGTAATTGGCCCTGATCTGTCTTCTCGTCGGCACTCTCTCTCTCTCACAGACGCGCCGTCGCCTGTCTTTGTCTCTTTTACAAATGGTAAAAAGCTGCTATGGCTGGTTCTCAGGCTCTATGAATTCAAGCGTCCTACGAGGCTGGCATCCCGTTCCCACCCTTTCACTGTTGAAACTGTTAAACGTCTCTTTTACAAAAAATGTTTCATATCTCGCTCCTCACGCCTGTGGAACTCCATTCCATATTCCTGTTTCCCTGATAACTATAATCTCCAACTATTCAAATGTAACGTCAATCGACATCTCCAGTTGCATTGATCTATCCACTATCCTTCTCCACATTCTGTCCTCTTTCACTCCTATCTGCTCTTGTTCAAAATCCTCTGTAACCCCTTGCGTGCTAGTGGCTTTCAGCCTTGCCTGGAGTAAAAAGCTTAAAATATATATATATATATATATATATATATATATATATATATATATATATATATATATATATTATAAACTTGTATAAGGGAGGGATGTCTGCCCAAATGCACATTAGCTCTCTCTCTCTCTCTCTCTCTCTCTCTCTATATATATATATATATATATATATATATATATATATATATATATATATATATATGTGTGTGTGTGTGTGTATGTGTGTAGGTGTGTGTGTGCTTGTGGAATAATATAAACATATTGTCTGTATTTATTTTGATAATAATCCTTTCCAGTTCTCTAATCAGCTTCTTGATGTAAAGATAAAATTCACCACCGAAGGCACCTTAGTTTTTAGTAACCAAAGTGCATTAGATCTTTTGCAAGATCACCTTTATGGATCAATTAAAAAGACAAACTTATTTCAAATGCGATAAAATCAGCATTCCCTTGTGATTGTGAGTTTTAAAACACAAGAATGAAATTCTCTATTATAGTTATTTAAAAAAATGTTTAAACTGTACGTGAATGTGAAATACACAACAGAAAATAAGTAATCAAAACTTGTCTAAATCATTCATTGAAACATATCTCAATGTAAACATGCTGCCAAAATATACCCCATATATATATATATATATATATATATATATATATATATATATATAGTAAACTTATATATGAGAGGGACTGTTGCCCAAATACACAATTATCTCTCTCTTTCTCTATCTCTCTCTGTCTTTCTGTCTCTCAATATATATATATATATATTTGCATGTGTGCGTATGTTTGTATGTGCGTGTATCTATGTTTGTGTGGAATAATATAGGCATATTGTGTGTATTTATTTTTATACTAATCCTTTCCATTTCTCTAATCAGTTTCTTGATGTAAAGATTAAATTCATCACTGAAGCTGGCGCTTTTTTTCTAACCCCTGTACTTTCGATCTTTTCCAAGATCATCTTTAGGAGTAAATTACAAAGACAAACTTATTGTAACTGCGATAAAATCTGCATTCCGTTGTGATGGTGAGTTTTACAACACAAGAGCGAACATTCTCTAGCATAGTTATTTTAAAAGACTTTTAAAAAGATTCTATGTGAATGTGAAAGGAACCAATTGAAAATAAGTAGACAAAACTTGTCTGAATTATTCATTCACCGAAACATGTCTCAATAAAAACATGCTGCCAAAATATACGCAATTTTTTTTCCTTGGTCACGTGGTGTTGTCTTGGTTGTCGTCTATATATACACCGTTTCACTGTTTCCTCTTTAGCCAGCCGACCCTGACGATCTGCCTAAGTGAAACCTTGGTAGGTTTGTCTGGCTCATTAGGTTTGACTAGGTTTGCTCTACGTTTGTATTGAGCTCTTTAGTTAGTTGTTTACTCGTATCGGGTTTTTTTCTTTGGGCCTTGAACCTGTATCTGTGCGATTATTTTCGACAGACTTTCATGTTCCTGGCTCTTTCTTTTTTAAAACCTTTTTTTCCCTTCGTGATTGATTTGGCTATTGTTAAATCAAGAGTTCGAAGGTTTTTCGACACGAGTATAGTTACCTATATATATATATCTATATATATATATATATATATATATGTTGTAAACTTGTATAAAAGAGGGATTACTGCCCAAATACAGAATTATCTCTCTTTCTCTCTCTCTCTCTCTCTCTCTCTCTCTCTCTCTCTCTCTCTCTTTCTGTCTCTCATTGTATATATATATATATTTATATATATATACATATATAAGTGACAGAGAGAGTCTGGGAAACACACACACACATGCGTATATTTTTTTATTGAAATTGGAGTAGATCTGAGTAGGGAAATTAGACCAGAGCATTTTGTTTTACTGATGGGAAATCTGATCTAAGGCAGAAGTTGTACCCATTGCATCTGGGTCATTAGAAGATAATGGAAAATGGTCGAAATAATTTTCATCGGTTAAAAATTGAAATAGAATTTAGTAAGCTATAAGGAATTCACATGATTTTCGTTGAAGCAGCCAGAACCCCGTGATAATCGCGTGCAAAGTAGTAGGGCCAATGGTCGGTTATGATCAGCCAGGTTTTTCTATATAAACGCGTAGTTATGCTGAGGAAGTGAGAGACCGGAGAAAATTCTTGGCCCGACTGGAGAAGAGAATTAGCCCCGGCAGGAGTTGGGCTAGAGACAGTGTAGAGTCGAGTTGGAGAGGAAGAGACGTCAGAGATTGGAACGAGGCGTCCGCTAACATGTACTGCTGATATAAGTACCGCTGCTTCTGCTACCACGGATATTATTACTACTGTTACTACTGCTGAGGAGGAACCCACTATAAACTTTAAGCTCCGCACAGAAATCTTATCCCTCTATCGCAAGCGTCGTATATCGTTCTGAGACATTTTAACAGCAAGTTAATCACAATAAACTCTATCTCTGTCTAGAATCCAGTGTATGAGTTTTTAAGTCAAATACTTTTCTTTTCTGTAACCCGTTTCTTTTCTATACTATTCTTTTCTGCTATATAAAAGACAACCATTGAATAGTTGTTTGTCCGGATTTCTGCAGATATTAATTCTTTTTTTCTTTTTTGGTGCATTCTAAATTTCTTAGCACAGACTCTCCAGTCGTGTCTACATGGATGAACATCACTTCTGCTTTCTGGATAAAACCAATCACAACGTGGGCAGGAAGCAGGATTAAACCAGTGAACCGGTCGAATAATCTACGTGTGCTTAGCCCACTCCCTTAAGTTCGGTTAGGACCGAGTAGACACCTCAACACAGAGAGTAAGACGCCGGAGGTTGAGGGGCTGGGGCGAAAGTGTTAGATATATATATATATATATATATATATATATATATATATATATATATATATTTATTTATGTGTGTGTGTATGCATGTGTTTGCGTGTGTGCGCGTATGTGTGCGTGTGGAATAATATAGACATATTGTGTTTATTTATTTTGATAATAATCCTTTCCAGTTCTCTAATCAGTTTCTTGATATAAAGATGAAATTCATCAAGGAAAGCGCCGTAGATTTTTCTAACCCAAGTACTTTCGATCTTTTCCAAAATCATCTTCAAGTGTAAATTACAAAGACAAAATTATTGTAACTTCGATAAAATCTGCATATCGTTGTGATGGTGAATTTTAAACACAAGCGCGAGCGCCCTCTATTAGAGTTATTTTTGAAAAAATAATTAGGCCGTTTGTAGATATGGATTTTTAAAAATTTTTTTTGCAAAAGAAGCGTTTTAATACAAGGGAGCTGACCGAAAATTTGCAGGAATACAAAATGGCATAAAACTTCAATATGTTTTCGCCACAATACAATGGTTGAAATATTTGATATAGGGGGCCTCGAGAATCTATTTATAGTCAAACGCTTGATTTGCAAAAATTTACATAACTACCTCCGATACATCATTTTTTTTTAAAGTAACTATAACGTTGCTTATCTTCGATTATCATACGGGAACCAGTGTTTCAATGTGATGCGGCCGTAAGCACCATCGCGAGTGGTGGCGAATAATGTGGGAAAAATATGATTTGCTACTGTAAAGTCTATTCTCTGGTTTTATTATTCTTCTGTTGTAGTTTTGGTGGAAATAAATTGAAGCCATTACTTTCGGAGCGTGACTCGTAAGTAATTACTCACATCCACACTCACACGCACACACATATACACACACACATATATATGTGTGTGTATGCGTGTATGTGTGTGTGTGTGTGTGTGTCTGTGAGTGAGTGTGTTTCTAACATTTTTAGAAAATAATGCCATTACTGTGATTACATGGCGAAGGAAAAACGTATATAAGAAAAAAAGGTTGATGGCATTGTTATATGACTTCGTAAGACGGAAGAATAGTGTTCTCAGTGCTAACTTACATTCTTACAGTAGTGGAGTCTTAATCAACATTTTATATGCATGTAGTTGTCATCTTTGTTGTCGACGTGTCAATAACATTTGGGCAAAGAATGAAACATGTGTCTGTCTGTGTGTGAATATGGCTCTCCGATAGGATTCGGCTGGGATGCGTTGACACATCTTTAAAATACGATTTTCTTTTTCATATTTATATATCATTTAATTTTCTAGTGCATTTTTATGGCTGCATCTGGATTCACGGAAAAGAAACACTATTCTGCTTGGAAAGGTTTAAAATCTAAGTATAGAATTTGTTTATAACATTTCACATTAATTTCGTTGCTTCTAATTCCAATCTTTTTTTAAATATTTTTTATCTGAATCGCAGGTGAAATTAGTAAACCCTAAACACTACCAATATCTCGGTATTTGAATCAATTATGACAAATATAAAATAGGAGATATAAACACTGAACATATAATAGAAAGCCTTAGGGGTAGATTCGCTGAACATCGTAAGTTGCTAAAGAAAAAAAAACTAAAAACTAGTGTCATGTTCTTAGAGTCGCGTCAGATCATGACTTTTACATGGATGCCAGACATACCGCCAAACTTGGTAGCCAATACCTAAACTGTCAGTTGTATACTATCGCTTACTCAGATCAACGGTTAAAAAAGATTTGAAGACAATGAAGCATGCAGTTCTGGGCGGAGACTACCCTTCTTTGAGCCTAGTGAACTAGCGATACACAATTAAAAACAAAGAACTATACCAAATATCAGAAACCACATTACTTGAGTGATTTCAAGAGCAGCAGTAACTAAAATGGATAGCGCTTGTAATTCGAAGAGATAATAACATAATTAAGATGCTGACGTTCAACCCTACTTCAAACAAAAACATTAGAAAGCCTGCGTCACTACTAGAAAGAGCGATAACAGTTAGTGGATTTGAGAAAAAGTTGTTTTGATAAAGATTTTTTTAATAAATTCCAACCAAAAGCAGCACTAGCTATTCAATCAATCAATGCTGAATGTTTCCTTATAAGGAAACAGTTAATATTACCATTTCTAAACATATACACGGGTCATGAATTTCTGTCATATAGTTTAATATTTGTTCGTTTAAGTACATTGTACGATGTTGTGTAATCCATCTGAACATTTAGTATTCAAGTAACATCGCCGGATCAAATCCTTATCAGTTATTTTTATCCACTAAAAAATGAATGGATATGCATTTTATGCTTTGCTGCTAGTGAGAGAAATTTCCTCCTGTGACGTTTAGCAATAATCCACCACAAAAAATTCTCATCATGACTCCCATCAAAAAAACAAATAAAAAATAAATAACTAAAACCAAAAAAGGTTTTTCACCAGCTGAGACCTATGGCGGGTCTCAGCTGAGTGTTTCAGTTTTAGTTTCACCAGTCCTAACCCTGGCATTTAAGACCGGCTACCCCGCGTACACTGAGGCGAGTTACCTTCATTTCGCTTCGTATTCCATTAGTGAGAAGTAAGCTCCACTCGGACAGCTTCATTGTGGAACTGACTCCCAAAATGATGTTTTCCCGACTCCTACAATCCCAACCTGTTCAAATCTAGGGTCAATCGTTTCTTCCAACAGGTACCTTTTAATCGTGCCGCTCGCCCAACAACTTCCTTCAGTAACCCTTTCTTGAAACTTCTATAGTGTGAACATAAATAAAAATTTTAAAATGATGTAATATCTACGCTGGGTAAGTGGTCAAAACTTTGATAGCAGTTGGTTTTAAAGTACACAGAAATAGTAACGCGTCAAGTATCTGTCAGAATAATAATTTAATTATGAAATAATGACCTGCATATTAAATTCAAGCAGTGTGTGCATTTATATTACTAGGTAATTTTCTAAAGTAATTAATCGTTATCATTTCGACAGAATTTTTTATCACTTTAGACATTTTTTCAGTGGGTATCCACATTTGAGTAGATGGGAGAGGGGGCACGGTGGAGTAATGTATAGCGGCTCGGCCTGAGTCCGAATTCCAGTCGAATCCTTTACATTCACTTACGTGCTATTACCCTTGGGAAAGGTATGAATCCTCTTCTTCTCCCCCCACCCCTGCTATGGGTAAATAGCAGGAAAAACCGGGTTCTATAGCCTTGGGTGCTAACTGGACTACCGCAGAAAAAATCTTCTGCGAAAAAAAAATCTGCCTCGTCAATCATGTATCGAAAGATACATGGTCGCCTAAGCGTGTATCACGCATGGCACATAACTGACCGATATTTATTTATACGGCTCTACTGGACGGAAAATTCGAGAAATCATATTGAAGAAAAATATGCGCTGTTCGGTAGGATTCGAACCGGTGATCCTCTAGGCAGAGGGATACCGTCTGACGTGACTTAATCGACTCGGTCACTTTACCGATCAAGCAAACTTTGAACAGTACCTTTAAGCGAAATCCTTCTCGTCACAAATTTTTCGAAACTTTCACATCTTCCCAGTTTCGTAACCAAAGGTAAACAAAGTTATTTTCTAAAGTGATCTATTTTTTATCAGGCTGACAGATTATTTTACCACACATTTGGTGTAATTTTTAGTGGATACTCATATTTTAATAGACTTTAGGTTTATTCATCAAACAGTATATTTATTTATTTTTGTCTACCTTCCTGAATATTGGAGAATTATTTTTAATGGTAAAAACAAATACAGACTACAGCAGGATTCGAAATTGTATTCACCATCCTTAGATCCGACGTGACTTAACCAACTCGGTCACGGAGAGATCGAGCAAAGTGTGAACAGTGCCTTTAAGTGAAACTATTCTCGTCACACATTCGGAAGTTCAATAATGCTTAATGATTAAACATAAGTTATTTGCGATTTTATTTATATAAGTTTCGTCTGCAGGTGGATAAAAGGACCTACAAATATCATAATCGTTTTTTTTTGTTCTTTTTTTTTTCATTTTCAGTTACAGACGTTAATAATTCCGTGCGAAGGCCCATAAAAATGAAACCTCGTGTAGCATGGTTGTGAGTCAGGCATAGATATTAGCCTACAAATATTGCTTCATGCCTAAAGCATAATCGAAAAGAAATTCTTTGATCTTTTTTCTGTGCATCTATTAATGTTCTTTTCAAAGTTTAATTGCTAGAAATATCCAAGACCGCAGCACTGAGGAAGCAGATGCCATGTTTGTAAAGCAGACTTAGTTAATTGTTGATAACAAGAACTTTTAACTTATCGCGTGTCATCAGCGGAAAGGAAAGTAAGAAAATAACAATGCTCACCGGTTTGTTAATTTCCTTTTTTTTTTTCATCAAACTATTCAATTATCTTTCTATTCAGCTTGGCGCCAAAGTTTCTTTGCACGTGTAGGAGATAGTCATCAGATTCTTCTTTATTATTTGATATTTGTTCCTTTCTGATCAATGCATCAAAGATCGACATGAAGAAAACAAAGTTCCAGTTTTATGTTGTACGTTCCTCCGTGAAAAGTTCTGATTCTACTACGGTTTTGAGCCAAGCTGTGCTTACGGTATTAATCCAGTTCTATGTATTCGAGTATTCCCAAAAAAGAGTGAGAGTCTCCAACACTATAATAAAATTATATATGGCCATTCAATTCTAAGAACAGAACGACTGGACCCCCATACGCCGTAAACAAAGAGGCCATTCATTTTCATTAATATTGTTATTATCTCCTTTGATTTCTGTTTTACACTCAATACTTCCCGAGACACAACCAGAGACCTAAGGTCAGAAATTCCATCCTGACATTTTTACAGAGAATATTTTTGTAAAAGAAGAAAGAAAAAAAGGCACATTAGGACCAATTACATTTTACATAGATAAATCCCTTTGTAAGGCGTGAGCTCTACTTGTGAGTACATTTTTGTATTACTTTACAAGGGCCACCAGGGATCCCTTCATTGTGTCTACCGGAATCTTTCCCAATCAAACCAACGGCTACAACAGGAGTTATTGATGCCCACATGTTCTACCTTCTTAAGATTTCCACTTCACGAGCCTTTTATTTTGATAGTTTTATAAGATCATCAAAGAAACATTACAATCCTCAGCAAATGCCAGGTCAATAAGAAATAACATGCTGTTTTTGTGCTCTTTAGTCACGATGTCTGGTCGATTAGGTTTGATTGTTCTGTTTGTGTTTAAAATCCAAAGAAAAGTTTTACAGGTTTCATGTCTGTAACCGGGTGTAGATGGTGTTCATACCAGTTTCTTGCAGTTTTTTTCGTAAATTTGCAGATTTTCCAGTGCAGATATTGGCTCACTCTGTCCTGCCGTGTTTTATTTTCAGTGGTGGCTTATATCATGCAATATGATAGAGGATGACTGGATATTTATAACAGAATCTGTATTTCGGGTTAACAAAATTTATCTTTATATTTTTAATGGCGATTATTATTATTATTATTATTTCCTTTGATATCTGCCGTTTACTCATTTCTTTCCGGGTCCCGCCAAGGGACCTAAGGTTAGAAATGGCATCATGACACTTTCCATTGAAAAAAAAAATTACATAGATAAAGCCCTTCGTAAAGTGTGGGCTGGACTTGTCAGAATATTATTTTGTATCTCTTTGAGGCATGGACAGGGATCCCTTCAATTAGTCTACTGGAAACTTTTCCAACCAATCCTAAGGCTCCAACTACAACAGGGATTGTTGATGTTCCCATGTGCCACATTTTTGAGATTTTTTATTTTTTTTATTTTATTATTATTATTATTATTATTATTATTTCTGGAAATCTTTAACTAGAAAATTGCCTAAAGATGTTTGAAGACAAAATTGTGAGAAGTTTGAATAATTTCAATTGAATATTGTGGATAGAGGACAGTTCCCTTCGTAACGAGAATGTTTCTATAATACATTTAATATATTGGTTGCAAGAGAATATACCGCTGAAACAAACAAGAGAACTTGACGTTTTGAAAAATGATCGTGAGCTAAGAAAGGGAAATATACTACTGTGTGCCGAAGAGGTGTCAGCATTATTTAGGAGAAAAGGGAAGTTAGCATGAACATTAAAGTAGGTTGATTTTTTTTTTAATATGAAAAAGTATCACCCGAGGAAATTTGGGTATTGGTATGATAAGTACTGACACCAAAAAGTAGATTTGTAACTTGCACCAATTTTTGAGCATTTAGTTTAAATGATCGTCTAATAGGAAGCACCAGAAAATCTGTTTTTGATGCATTTAGATATGAAATTGCTTAAAATATTTATAATTTAAGTCCAGAAAAGTTTGTCAATTTATATTATTCAAATGAAATAAATACAATATATCAAAAAGTAGCAATTAAATTGAAATTATAAACCCCCACCCCACCCCACCAGCTCAGATAAGCTGCATTTTACCTCATTAATTGAGATACGTCAGTAATCACATTGCAAGATATTGTTAAACAGATATTTTTTTCTGTTATCAATGAAACAAAAGCAAACAAGTATGAACTTTGCTAGGAACAAATTAAGGGATGATGATTTTAATATAAACTGCCATTGTAATTTAAACAATTTAAAAAAAATCTACTGGTTATTAATATTGGGGCTTTTAAGTTTCTATTTTATATAATAATTGTAAGGCATAAAGTTATAAAAGACATGACAAAAAACATGAATGTTGTGAGAATAATATCAATTTTTATTATTGAATCATATTAAACTGTTCTACATAAGAGCTCTTTGAAGCAAAGGAAGGCCTCATTTCACGGCATAAAATTTTTGTAATGATGTGCCTATGCCTGGCTCCGATTCTATAGACTGATTGGGAAGCTGCAGTTGTTAATTGTACTGCCTTTTTAACATTTTGTTAGTGTGAAGGCAAATCAGGCAACTCTAATTTTGTCCCACTCATTGATGACTCCAGAAGTTCATAATCAGAAAATTCCTCTGTGAATCCAGGTTCACAAACTCCATTTTGGGACAGGTCGATCAACTGAGACCAATGTGTTGCATCAAAATTTATCTTTGATATTTTTAACCTCTTTCTGGTTGGCTCTCCACTCCTGAAAAAATAAAAAAAAATAAATCAAAATAAAAAATTTACCTTACTTGTCTTAATTTTTATAATGAAATTAGGATATTACTTTAAAATTAAACTATAAATCGATGAAAACATTCTAATCAATATTATGTGAATTACTTACCTAATGGCTAAAATTCTTTTTATAGCTTCTTCCCTCACTTCCAGTTCATCTGATTTCAGCATTGCATACAACATATTTTCTGGTAGGAGACCAAAATCATTATGCTGAATATTTTTGAATGCAATCTCCTGAATTTCAGGTTGTAGTTACTTAATTCTTTGAAACATATTGAAAATATACAATTGCTGGTTATGAAATTCAATGTCCCTTTTAATTTCAAACCAGCTAACTGCATACACTCCAACAATAAACTGAATAAGGGTGTATAGTTTGGAAAATATGTTTTCTAGGGTAAATGCCTCGAGTCCACAAACAAATTAGTTTGGTGGCTAACGTCAACAATCTTGCTTGATTAAGGGCCCATGCAAATATCTACGGTTGTCTTTCCCTAGTGAAATCCCTACTGCATACTCTAAAAGAAGTATCTGATAACTACTCGGATGAACTGTCTGTTTGATGCTATAATGTTGGTTATCTAGAGGACTAACTATGGTTACAAATTTGACCTGGGACAAATTATGATATTCATTTGCACACAATCTCCCAAGTGAACCAATAAATGATGTCGGACATTTTGTGTTGCCATCAATGTGCTTAAAAACAGCTCTGAAAAGAAGCTCATTTTTATGTAGAGAGCAACGAATGTGTGTAATTTTCTTTTTATTTGTTTCTCTAGAACTGTAACTAGCCCAGCTTCACAGCCAGTATTTGTATGGGTGTTGTCCAGTGAAACAGCCTTTGGGGTATCAAGATTGTTATAAACACTAGCAACCTCCTTTGCTAGAACAGCACTAGTTGCTCAAGTAGCAGTTATAACTATATGAGTGAGGTATTTTCCACTTTCACCACAACCCATCTCCTTTATGAATATCAAATGGTGTTCTGTTCCCTTTGTTTTCTGTAATTTTTTATTTCCATCTGCCTCCTCAATCTCTTTATATAGCAATGTATCTTTGTCATGTCTCCCGTCAACAACAATACAAATATTTTTTTCTGCTTTATCAATGTGTTTTTGATGGGCAATTTGTTTTTTTCTTTCTTTTGCACGGTCCATTTTAGATTTATCCCAAACTATGTCTTCAATATTAGCACTTTGTTTGAGAAGTCCCATAGCCTTCAAATCTAAAAGAAAGGCATTTGCAAAGATTGCTCCTAAGTTTAATGACCCATCACCCCTGATCAACTCAGTAGCATACCGAGGAATTTTTTAAAGGCTGAATGTAAACACCCTTGGAATGTCTGGCAGGCTCATATTCTTCATATATTTCATCGCTATTTGATGACTGGAAAGACTAACATCCTGATCATAAGATGTGGAGGCAAGAGGAGATGAATAAATTTGTTTTTGTATTTCTCCTTCCACTACACACTTTTTGGGGTTCTGAATGGTAGTTTTATCAACAGGTCCAAGTTGGAAACTACCCGTGGGTCCTATTTTGGCCCTCTGGTCTTTTAAATATTCTCTGTCCATTCGTTCCTGAAATATTAAATTTTGAAATAGCAAAGTTTGTTAAGTTTGAACAAGTATTTTTTAGAAAATAACTATACTGGATGATTTGTCGAACATTAGGCGGCCCTGTTATCTAATGGACAAGGTGGTTCTCTAGATTTTGTAGTAGTAACACTACGAGTAGAACGTACAGTTCGTTTTCCAACCATTTTTATAAAAATATCTGAAAAAAATGTTTATTCTGTTATTATAAAAAATTAAACATATTGAATTATAAATTCCAAAGTGAAATAAAAAAAACAGGAAAAATATAATAACAGATGAAATAATAAGTATGTATTTACTTACCTTACGAAATAAAAATCAAACTCGCGAATAAAAAATGTCTTCAAAAATAAAACAAAATATCAAATATCACAGTGAATATAAAGTTCTTTCTTACTTTCTTTTAATAATTAAGTTTATCAAAATAAAAAAGGAACAAACTTAATTATTTTTGTGTTTTAAATCAGTTCAATAAACTTGGAAATAAATGTAAGCAAAACGATATTTCCGGTGCAGACTGAAAAAATAACCGCCTAAAACAAGCTCGAATTTGTTTATAGTTTAAAGAATCTTAAATGAAATATTTTTGTAGTGTTGGTTTTTTTAATTTACTTTTCTTTAATTCACCCAGAACTGCACGATTTTGAAGAAAATAAAACATTTTTAAGGCTATTTTTTACATTTTTTCTTCAAAACCCGGTGTTAATTTGACCAACTTATCTTTTCGATGAACACCGTGAGAAATTCAGAATATTCGATTATGTTACTGTTTAAATGCATTTGCGCAAAAATTGGTAAACTTTCAGAGAAAAATAATTTGTGCAGTTATTAATTATGTTAATTAGCAACTTTCTCTGGGTAGAGTTAGTTGTGGCTTCAAAATCGACCTGCCCTAGTGAACATTTGATTTAACTTGGTTTTAATTTACATGGTATACAATATATATACTTGAAATATAATAGTATTAAAATTATATTACGTTAATATTATTTTAATACCACACTGTACAAAAACTAGTCCTCATATACATATATATTTCTCAAGATAATGGCAGTTTGAGATTTCGACTTCAAGGTCCTTTATTTTGATAGCTTTTTGAAGATCTTCAAAGATACAATGCAGTCCACAGGAACTGCCATATCAATAAGGAGACACTTTTTTGTTTGCGGTCTGGGCGCCGATTTGGTGTCAGTCAGAGTCTATTATTATTATTATTATTATTATTATTATTATTATTATTATTATTATTATTATTCCCTTTGATATCTGGCGTTTACACATTTCTTTCCGGGTCCCGCCCAGGGACCTAAGGTTAGAAATGGCATCATGACACTTTCCACTGGAAAAAAAAAAAAAAAAAAAAAAATTTACATAGATAAAGCCCTTCGTAAAGTGTGGGCTGTACTTGTCAGAACAATTTTTGTATCTCTTTGAGGCATGGACTTCCAGGGATCCCTTCAATCAGCCTACTGGAATCTTTTCCAACCAGTCCAAGGGCTCCAACTACAACAGGAATTGTTGATGTTCCCATGTGCCACATTTTTGAGATTTCGATTTCAAGGTCCTTGTATTTTGACAGTTTTTCGAATATCTTCAAAGACACATTGCAGTCGTCTTCTTCTTCTTCTTCTTCTTCTTCTTATTATTATTATTATTATTATTATTATTATTATTATTATTATTATTATTATTATTATTTTAAATAGAAAATTGTCTGGAGATGTTTGAAGGCAAAGTTGTGGGGAGTTTGAATAATTGCAATGAAAGAATTTGAATAATTTCAATTAAATAATGTGGATAGAAGACTTTCAATATATCGCTTACAAGAGAAGATACCGCTGCATGTCTTCCAATGTCGCCTGATCTAACGCCATCAATATTCGCTGTTTTACGGGAGGGATGATCAAAGAGAAAGTTTACAAGACAAAGCGAAGACGTCTTCAACAACTGAAAGAAACAAGAGAATTTGACGTTTTGAAAAATGATCGTGAGCTGAGAAAGGAAAATATGCCACTGTATGCCGAAGAGGTGTCAACATCGTTTAAAAGAAGGAACATTTGATTTAACCTGGTTTAATTTACATGGTTTCCAATTTCTTTATTTGAAATATACCAGCATTAAAAGGATATTAAGTCCTCTTTCATTACATTAATCCATATAATATCTTACTACTTCTTATAGAAATCAAACTGTATTACAAAATATAACTTCAACAAAACTACATAAAACACACATATCACCGCCTCTAGTAATTTTGTTCAAACAAACATGTATATTGAAGGTTTTGAGTAGAGTGGAAATCAACTCTTAATTGGTGTTGTTCTCGGGTCCACCCTGTACCGGGGGTCTAGTACCTGTTAAATTCCCAGCTATGGACAAATAGTGAACCCCAATCAAAAACTAAACACTGTGAATATATAAAAATACATTTTTATAGTAAAATGACCAACACTACATTTTATCTGTAATTGAAGGCATACAACCGCGTTCAAAATATATTTTGTTGAAGCCATAAAATTGTGTACAAAATATTTACATTTAGGTATAAAATAACCCATAGAAGTGTTGATAAGCCGCTAAAAACAACCAAACAACCAATATGAAAAAACATTTCATTACATTAATCCATATAATATCTTACTACTTCTTATAGAAATCAAACTGTATTACAAAATGTAACTTCAACAAAACTACATAAAACACACATATCACAGCCTCTAGTAATTTTGTTCAAACAAACATGTATATGCACAAAAGCTGAGTATCATCTACCATGTATTCAATTGTGAAAGCAGAATAACATATGCCATATTTCTATTACTTTAAATTTCCAAGAAAATTACATGTCCACTTTAAATGAGTCATAAGGAGTTGATGTATCGTTAAACAAACAAATACAATAATATTATGGTAAAATAACTTTAGAACCAGCCTGTACACATCATTGTACTCTTAAGCATACACATGTTATTATTGGTTAAAAAACGCAGGACAGACTGGGTTCTAGAGCCTTTGGTGGCAACCTGTCTAGAAGAAGGGTAAATCTGAATTTAAAACCTAAAGAGAATCGTTTGGGGGCATTGTGACCCGGTGTGCGCGGGTTATATGTGTTCTGCTCTTCTACAAAGTGCGCTTGGTTGTGCACAAGCATTAGCCATTATAATCAAATCATATCTGCCCGTTCGGCTCTAAGAATTGAGATGCTAAACCCTCTTACTTTGAAAACGACGGGAAAGTTTATTTCTTTTGTAAGTATATTAAAACCATTGCATTCTATATTATAATTTCTGGGTTGTGTAATTATCATTATTTACATTACTGTTGTACTCATCTTTGTTGTTATTACAATGTTTCCTCCAGTACGTTGGCCTTTATCAGGTTCTTGACTAACACAGATCTTAGGCATCTTCTGAGTTAGGCTTGCCTAGGAAGAGATTAATCCGTAAAGTGGAGCTGCTTCTGAATACTGCCTTAACGTTGTATGAACCGCATCTTTTTACTATAAGCACTGGGCGTAATGGAGACTGACCGTGACAGTGTTCTGGTCCTCCTCCTTGCCCCTTCCGTTTCTTGTTTGGGTAGTTGTTAGTCTGCTGATCACCACATGCTGGTATGTGTTTCTGTGGCCACTTGTAATTATCAGGCACTCGCTTTCTGTACCCATTAAATATAATATAGAATAAATGCATGCGTAACTGATACACGCTTAGGCGATCATGACTGACGAGTAGGTTGCCATTTCTTTCCAAGGCTATAGAACCCGGTCTGTTCTGCTATTTACCATGGGGAGAAGAAGAGGATTCATACCTTTCCCAAGAGTATTAGCACGTAAGTGAATGTAATGGATTCGACTGGAATTCGAACTCGGTTTTCAGATTCCTCAGTCCGAGCCGCTATCCATTACTCCACCGTGCCCCCTTGAATTAAATCTATATCGGGAAGTGGAGTTAAGTTAAGTTATTGCCCGGGGAAGGTTGTCTTGTGATAGACGGATGTCTTTAAGCCATTCTCTGCGAGTTATTTGTAAATGTATCCATTACAAACAACCGAAAATGCCAACTATGAAAACCTCCCACGTCGTCTTGCCGTCAATACTTGCGTCTTTTTGCAACAATGTTAGCAGATAATCGTCTAGACTGCGGAGGATCATGGTGTCATACATGAGAGTGCAGATTCATTCAACTCAGTCAAGGTTAGAGAGTTTATCTGTCATATGTGCCTGATCCCCATGAAATCGAATGCTGGTCGCAAGAGTCGACTTAGTCACCATAGATGTAACGGCTCTCATCTGCGTAAAATATCACAATCACGAGCGTAGAATCTACGTAGTATTTTAGAGAAGGTTTTTTTCGTTGGACCATGTATCTCAGGGGGACTGACTCTACTGGAGCAGGAAGGCGTGTATCTTGGCTACAGAAGAATAAGTCCTCCTGATCAAAACGGTCAGCAGATTATTATCGTTGTGCTGAGTGATTGGTTTGTTGTTACGGTTTATCAACCCTTTACAGCTGATTTAAAGCCCGAAATATTTTTAGATTGCAAGAATGTTTTAGAGGTAAAAATGTTTTTTATTGATACGAAGTCATACTAAATAAGCCATAGAGAAGTTATGGATTCATACCTTCCCAAGAGTATTTGCGCGTAAGTGAATATAACACGACTGGAATTGGATCTCGGCTATCCGATTAAGAATTTCGAGCCGTCATCCATTACACCACCCGCTCTTCCAAGCTTACGGCAACTTGTATTCCCAAATGCTCACACTGCTTCCCAGTCTTTTGAACATGAATAGACTTTTATCCTTCGTTTGCTGTTTAGAATTCGTTTTTCTGTTCCTTCAACTGTATACTTCTAACATCTCCGTCTGATCTCTGAATCTTTATTTACTAATTATTTATTATTTTTTCTCCTCAATAGGTTTGCCTAATGTCAGGTTCACGCTCCTCCCCAGTTCACTTCGTTTATTTCCTCTTTAGGCTTCGGTTTCCGGTTCCTTCTAAAATCTTTTAATTATCTGAAAACATTCCTTTTATTGTCTTTTCTCCTCACTAACATTTTCTTTAACTCGCAATATCCCTGTCTGCGTCTTAGAGTCATTATCGCCTTGTTTGGGATGAATTGATTTAAAAACAAATACTGACCAGGGTCAACGTTACTTAACTTCGGTAATCTGACAAGAACCGGTGTTTCTACGTAAGCCTATTATTGTGTAGAAATGACCTCATTCCCGCGCCATACTTCGATAGGAATGTCATATTAAATTAGTGTTAATTAATTAATAATCTCATATTATCACTTATCTAAAATATTCTTATATGTCTTTAAATCAGGGACAAGGGCGGTGTATTTCCCCAATGGAATAAACATTTGCATGTCCGAGACCAAAACCAGCCTTCAAGACATCGTCTGTGTCTTGAACTGAAGAGGGATGTGACCCACCAGATCTTCTTGCTAAAGACACAATACGCATGAATGAATGCCTCAGAGGTCTTCATCTAAACTGGTCAGGCGTTCAACTGCGCATCGATCCTACAGCAAAGCTCGGTTATGGGACTGATCCTGATAATGATGCTAATTCTCTTATACAAACTTATTTAAAAAGTACTCTTCTAATTCCATTTTAAAAATTATTCTCATATTCCTACTCATTCAAGAGTATTATTGCATTGATATATATTCAATGGCATTCTCGTATTCCTTTGTAACTAAAATATTTTAATTTTCTTACTTATTAAGAAGTATATTTATGTTCCTGATTCTTTAAAATCATTCTGGTATTACAACTTATTCAAATTCTGATATTCCCACTTATTCATGTGTATTTTGATATTAATTCTTATTCAAAAGTATTCTCATATTCTTGTTTATTCAAACGCCTTCTTATTCTTATTCAAAAATATTAACATATTCCAACTTATTTAAAAGCGTTCTTATATTCCAAGTTATTGAAAGGTGTTCACATATTCGAACTTATTCAAAAGCGTTCAAATAGTCCGAATAATTCATAACTGTTCTCATTCCTATTTATTCAAAAGTATTCTTATATACTCATTCATTCAATACATTCCAATATTCCTGCTTTTCATGATACTCTCATGCTTCATGTTTGTTTATATGTATTCTTATATTCCTACTTTTTCAACATTTTCTCATATCTATAATTATTCTCACATGCCTAGTTTTTCCCAAGTATTCTGATATGTCTACTTATCGAAATTTTATCTTGTAATCCTAATTATTCAATGTATTATCATATTCCTGTTTTGCAAAGATATTCACATATACATATTTGTCTAAATATATTCTCATATTCTTACTTATTCCACATTTTCTCATTTCCATGTTTGTTCAGATGCAAATATGTATTCATATTTTTTTTAATTGATTATTATTATGTATTCTTTTAATTATAATTAAATAATTATGTTCTGATATTCATTATTATTCAAAAGAGCTCAATTAAAATGTTCTTCTTAATAAACAATCATCAGTTATTATATTTAAGTAGGCACTCGCATTTATATCTTTATTCAATGTTTTATTGTTATTTTATATGAATCGAATCCAAAACTATAGAAAATGGCGAGAGAATGATTCGTATATATAAAAAAAAAGTTGGTCGAACTTGAATTCCATATTAGAACGTTGGAATTTTCATGGTACATGATGAGGAATGTGGGTTAGATACAATTAAGGCTGATGAAGAGACTCGAAGCGACCGAAATTTGTTTATCTATTCGGATGCTGAAAATATCATAACTTGAACATCTAGGAAACGAGGAAGTTCCATAATAATGCGGGAACTAGAACGACATTATACTTAAAATCATGTAGAAGCAGCTGAAATTTCCAGGAAGAATTATGAGGAAAGACGACTTAGATAATTTAATACTATAGCATCTAGTGAGCGATTTTAAACAAAGTGTAACTTATCTAACGCGTTTCTTTAAATGGATGGCAGACAGGAGACAAAAAGTAGCTACCTCCAAAAATTTAATAAAACTTGATAAAAACAAAGTTTTATCATCAAATATGAGTGCTATTATTAAGTAGAAAAACGAATGTATTTTTTTATTATTTTATTTTAATCCTTTCTAGCACCTTTGAAATTTAGATAAAAAATGTTCTTTTTCTTGCGATAGCGGGTGAGCCAAAGATTAATTTCGGTAATTTTAGCGTCTTTTTTTGGCGTTAAAACACATTGCGTTGGACATTCTTGCAAAAATAAATGAATAAATAAATAAAAATTGTCGGATTTTAATGCTATTTTCAAGACTTATTCAGAAATGAATGAAGGTTTTTTGAATTTATTTTTTATTTTAGAAAATCTTAGTAAAAATATAATTTTACACCCCCTGCCGCTACTTACTTAATTTTCTGAAAAATCGAAAAATTAAAATGTCAACCTCTTCATAGCTATATTAGTTAAAAGCAGGACTTCTTAGAGAATTTAAATCATCAATTTGTTTTTGTCAAACAGAAATTAAAAATGCAATAAAACTAAGACATTATTTAATTAGAAAAGCTTTTAATTGTGTTTTATAAATAAGATATATTACGGACACTATTGTCTCACGAAAAATCTTTTGAAGAAAAATCAATTTTTACAAGAATTACTTTCATTTTTTTTTTAAATTTAAGTTTTAAATCTTTTAAAATTCTGTATTACTTTCACTCTTTTAGATAATATTATGAAGTGAAAACGCTATTTACCAATTTTAAATGGAAAAGCTTAACACAAATAATCAAATACAAATATTTTCAAAAATAATTTTGAAGCCAACATTTCTAAAATATTATAAAACATTAAATTACGGAGGATTTTTCCTAATTTTTTAAGATTATTGAGTAATTAAAAATTATATAAAAAAGTGCTAACGTCATTTTCCTCAATTATGTTTCACAAATAAAGTTTCCGTAGACACATTAGACACGTCATCAATACGTCAACACAGATACTGCCGGGTTGAAATCACAGCTACTGTCGGGTTTAAAAATGAATTTCTTCGCTATTTTAAACTTAAAATAAATAATATTTGTTTCCAATCAGATACTTTAAATCAGCTAATATTCCTCAAATAAAGTTTCAGAAAATTATATTTTATTTTTGGAATCTTTTTCAGTGTAGAGAAATGAAGAAAGACTGCTAAAACAATGTCGCTAATAACCTATTTTAGCAAAAAACAAAACTCCACCCAGTCAATTTAAATTAGTTTTTGAAATACAGCAACGTAGTTTGCTTATTGAAAATATTAAATTTAATCTATTAACTTTAAATTAAAACTAAAATAAAAACTTCAAGAAAGATTTTTCATTTTTAAAAATTCATTTTAAATATTAGATATAGCGTTTTTGTGGATGCCCTTAATATAGAATCAAACATTACTTATAGATACACGCAAAAGGATACTCTGCAGATTCATGATTACTCACGTTTTGAAAGAAGAAGTAAAGAAAGATAATTTAAATTCGAAGACTTGAGTCGATACAAGATTAAAATAACTCTGCTCATTATCTCTTAGAGATAACCAGATGAATTTCAATCTATTCTTGACATCGTGACCTCTTGTCTGCGAAAAGAATCAATTTTGTTTTTCTAGTAACTTTTGTTTTTCTTCGTCGCCAGTGTTATATCTGGGGTTGTCCCTGTGGGACTATTATTATATGGACGTAATCCAAGCCGCACCAAATAGCAAATAATTCCTTGTTACTTGAAAAAGAAATTCCTGATGAATCTTCTGATCTATTTCCCGAACCATTCGCCGACAGACTTCTGTCTCCCTAGCATCTTTTTAAAACCAGACGAGTCTTTTTCTCAGGTTCAAAACCGTAAAATCGTTGTAGTAGTGAGAATACACAGTACCTACAACTAGACAGCATATGTTGTAGATTATCTATTAGAGACAGTCAAATTTTAACTTTCTCGATAGTGTTACAACAAACGACAGAATATATGACAGCTATTTTAAGGTGAATATGAATAGCAAATGTTGCCTTCCGGAAAATAAACAAAGTATTAAGTGATTGGAAAATAGCTTTACAAATTAAACAAAGTGTACGGTAAGGCAATGTCATATCTAACTAGACAGCAGATGTTGTGGAATATCTATTGCAGACAAAAGCAAAAATATAAATTTCTTGATAAAGTCGTAACAAACGGTAAAATTACGTTTCCCAGAAACTAAGCAAAATATAAAATGATTGGAAAATGAGCCAACAAATAAAGCAAAGAGTGTGAAAAAGTGATGGCATATCTAACAAGAGAGAGAGGTTTGTGGAATATCTAATGTAAACAGTCAAATTTTAATTTTCTCAATAGTGTTGTAACAAACAACAGAAAATGTGACAGTTATTTGAAGGTGAGTATGAATAGCAAAAGATGCCTACAAACGAAGCAAAGAGCGTGGAAAGGTCATGCAATATTTAATCTCAACTATAACAGTTAATGATAAGAAATTCATTTACAGATAAAGAGAAACTTTGTGTGACAGAAATTTTACCGTATTTTGAAAATACTATGGATGAAACATACGGGTAATGAAACGCTGTACGCGAATATAGGTGGCAAAAAGAAAGAGCACTCTTCATAGAATCAGAAGTTGAAAGACTATATTGAATCCATAGCTGGGTCTGTTACTAAGAAAATCGGTTCACTGTTTCGTGCTAGACAATTTTTATCTCCAAAATCTGTCTTACATATCTCTTCCTCTACAATTCGTCCATGTTTTGAATATTACTGCCACATACGGTTCGCTGCCCCTGCTATATATTTAGAGATTAGAGATAAAATCCAAAGAAGAATCAGCAATATTATTGGTCCTGAATTGTCGTATCGACTTCAATCACTTTCCTACCGCCTTATTGCAGCTTCCCTTTGACTTTTCTATAAATTCGTTCATAGTAAATGTTCAGATGAACTCTTCGCTATGGTACCTAGATTTTTTAATTTAAGCGCAGTGCTACATTGATGTCAAGGTATCATTAATACATACTTGAATTGGCTAGATTTAATAGTAAGTTCTATGTTAACTGTTTCTTTTCTCACACTTCTCCTTTGTGGAACTCTCTCCTGGCTCCATGCTTTCGATCTAAATTTGATCTTCAAAACTTAAAATTCAATGTCAACAGGTATTTATTATCATCTTGATTACTCTTCTGTTATTATCACCCCTTAATAATGTATCTCTTTTTTTTTTCTTATTTTTCCACACCCGGTAATCCATTGCGTCTTGGTGGCTTTATTGCGAGGGAGAGGATTAAGAAAAAGAAATATAAGGTTTAACATTCTTGGACACGATAAGAAGGAAGGCCTTAAATTCTTTAACACTTATAGGGTATATTGAAGACAAGAGTAACAGGTGGTAACATCGAGTAAACTACCTAAGAGCTATGAATGAATAGATGATAGAAAAAAGTCAGATGTTACACAGATCTTCAAAAGACAGTAGGTTGTGAAAGTCCACGATCACCCACGTCCTAAAAGAACATATCACATATAAGCGATAGAAGATCTATTATTCAATCACCCAAAATTTTATCCAATGTTTTTTTTTTCCCCCATTGCACACAAAATGAAACCAAACTGAATATTTGATGTTACGGTAAAACGTACGATTTTGGTATTGGTAGTTGTAATAGTCGTTTACGTATAAGCAAATATTCAGCATTCATTGACTGAGACACTTGTTCTACTATAGGTTGAAATTTATAAAATCTTTCTCTCAATAAAATCTTTCAGGAAAAAAGATTTCTGAACTTCAGTATTAGTTATCGCTCTTTCCAGCATGGGCGGGGGATTTCTTTTCTAACCTTTTATTTGAAGTAATTTTATCCGTCAACTTTTGGATTATATCATTATACTTTCTTCCTGTTAGATGTTATATCTATTTTAGCTGTCACTGCTGTTGAAAGTCTTCAAAATATAGAGGTTGTGAAAGAGAGGTGACGATTCAAATACCAAGAAATATAGATATATATTTTTAATTTATTAAAATCTGACTTCTTTATGACTGCTAAATTCGCCACCGGCAAAACAGGAATGGATTTTGAAACGGGAAGAAATGAACCAAGAGATATATTTCACGATCAAACCGGAAAAAAAGACCGAAATAATTAGAAATACGGTCTTTTTTTATTATTACTACATCATTTTCTGAAAATTCATATCGAAATATAATATTGCATTTATTTTCTGGCGGCATCGAACATTGTCTTTTCCTTATACCTCACTACTACCACGGCGAGAAGATGACTAGACACAATAAAAACACTGTTATTACTTATCCTGCATTCTTCTTCTTCTTCTTCTTCTTCTTCTTCTTCTTCTTCTTCTTCTTCTTCTTCTTCTTCTTCTTCTTCTTCTTCTTCTTCTTCTTCTTCTTCATCATCATCATCGTCTTCTTCTTTTTCTATGTGCCGTGGCCCTGCAGAACATGATGATCATGGCCCCCAAATTTTCTAGACTTATGGCCTTTAGTAGCGGTACTTCATGATATTACACAGCAGTTCAGTACGTTTGTTGCTAAAGAAACTTTTAGATAATAATAATAATAATAATAATAATAATAATAATAATAATAATAATAATAATAATAATAATAATAATACTTTTTACAAGTATAGAAAAATATAATCACGAATAATGTTAGGCGAACTCTAATGAAATCCCAAAAATGGAAATCCCCAAGAAAAGACAAGGTACACAATTATTGGATCTATCATCTGTCATCAATCCCTAAAACCCTTGAATAAACTTTATCAATGTTAATTAATAATCCCAATGAAGTCACAGAATAACTGGAGGTATTACATATCTCCTACCAAAAACCTCTGTAAACAGATGATCCGAGAAATTATAGGTCAATAATATGTCTGCCCACCACATATAAATTGATGACGTCTGTCTTGACGAAACTCTTTTCTTGATGAAAACAACATTCTTCCCTTGGAACAGAGGGCATATCGGCGAGGTTCATATGGTTTCAACGATGTGCAATTGATAAACAAAATGATTCTGGAAAATTGTAGGAGAATAGGCAGAATTCTCAGCAGTGCCTGGAAAGATTACCGTAAAGTCTTTGATGATGTATACCACTCTTGGATTCTTAAGGCTTTGGAAAATGTACAAAGTCTACTCGGTAATAGTAAATTTCCTTAAACACATCATGGGAATGTGGAAAAGCCCATTACGCCTAAATCACACTAAAAGTACCGCCACTTCCGACCGCCTGAATATCCGACGAGGGATTTTTCAAGGAGACTCCATGTCACAGCCTCTGTTTTGTCTCTTCTTACGCATTAAATAAACAATAAAATCTATGGATACAAAGTAAACAAGAAAGGATTTAATCACCTGTCTACATGGAGGATCTCAGATTCTTTGCCAAAAACGAAAATGAGTTGAAGGGCCTCTTCAATAGTGTAAAATAATCCAGTGACGATATAGGTATGGATTTCGGATTTGATAATGCGCAAAAGTAATATTCAAGAAAAGAAGAATTACAGAAATACACTCAAAAGATCTAATTTGTTTCACAAAAGTTAAGGAGCTGGAACAAGAAGAATCCAATAGGTACCTAGGAATCAACGAAAGAGATGAAATCCAGCATTCCCAAATTAACAAGAAAGTAAGAAAATAATACTACAGGCGTGTTCGTATTGTATTGAATACCGAGCTGAATTCAAAGAGCAGAATATCAATAAACACCTTGGCTATCCCTGCGGTAGAGTACAGTTTCAGCATCCTTAACTGGGTCATACCTGACAATTAAGCGAATGGACGCCCAAACTAGAAAGCTTCTCACATTCCATCGCATGTATCATCCCAAGGCTGATGTTGATCGTCTGTAAGTATCCAGATCCGAAGGAGGCAGATGATTACTTCAACTAGAACTGTTTTAAAAAAAACTACAACAATAGACCTTCAAAGGCATCTGGAAACTACAGAAGACTGGATGAGTAATTGTCAGGAACTTCAGTAATGAATGAAGCCACAAAATTCAAAATGGAATTTCGAGTAGGTGAAGAAATGCAAGTAAATATTAATATAATAGTATATGATGCCGCAGCGGCAATAATATAATATAATAATAGTATAAACTACTGCAGCAGCAAAACACTTAAAAAAAAGCAAAGCCAAATGCAATGGACCAGATATAGAAACAATGGCAATATAAACCTTTTCACGGTCAATATTCGGCCCGAACCAAAGAACAGGATGTAGATAAATCTCCTACCCATGTGTGGCTAAGTAATTCAGGGTTAAAAGCTGAAATCGAAGGTTTTATTCTTGCCATCGTTTCTGTATCTGATCCACTGCATTTGCGTTTGCTTATTTCTAGAGTTTTTTTTTCCACTGCATTAGATGGACTATGCTTATTTTACTAGGTGTATTTTACTAGGTGTATTTTACTAGGTGTATTTTACTAGGTGTATTATGTTTGTACACTTCCAAAGTCTTAAGGATCTAAGAGTGCAGCACACTATCAAATTTTCGGTAATCTATCAATGCTCTGCTGAGATTTCTACATCCCTTCCTGCAATTTTTCAGGATACTTTTGATTATCAGTAGTTGATCCTTGCAGCCATATGAACCTCTTCGACATCCCCTCTGTTCCAAGAGAAGAATGTTGTTTTCATCGAGAAATGTACAGGTCGGCACGACAGACGTGATCAATTTATATGTGGTGGACAGACATGGTATTGGCTTATAATTTCTCGGATCATCTGTTTCACACGTTTCTGGTTGGAAATATATAATACCTTCAGTGTTCCATTCTGGAACTTCATGGAGATTATCAATATGTACTGATAAAGTTTGTGCAAGGGTTTTATAGATTGATGACAGATGACAGAGCCAAAAGTTAGGTTCCTTGTCTTTTCCTGTGGATTTTCATTTTGTTAGAGCTTACCTAACATTATTTTCCCATTCTTGTAGAGGTTTATCCAACATTTGTTCTTCTCGTTGGATCAATTCTGCATTCAGAATACATTCCTTTGGACGGCTCTAAATAATATCCCAAATCTCTTGCACTTTTTCACTAGATGGTGGCGCCTAGACTTCTGTAACTGCTTTTCCAATTTCTCTGAAATTTGTTAAGGTTTGTTTGGAATATCTGATTTTGTCGATAAAACCGACATCGCTTTTCATATCGTCTTGTTCTATGTGTCTTTCTGTTTAAATATTTCCTTGATTGGTGGAATTTCATTTAGTAATTTAATTTTATATCACTACTTGATCTTCCTGTATTTGCGTGTTGAACCATTTGGGTTTCTTGAGATCTCACCTAGTATCGATAAGTCACATCTGATTTCCTTTATTTCTTGCTTTAATTTTGCCTTCGAAACTGCCTCTTTTTGTCCGTTGTTTGACTTTTCTTTGTCTTGACACTAAGCCTCACAATAGCTGCTAAAGGTCTTGGCTTTTTTGTCATTATTTATTTCTCTGATATATCCTAGTAATTTGTCATTTAAACGTATTTGCCCTAATTCATTCTTCTGTCACTCGTCACATATCTCGGCGACGAATTTGTTGGGTGTCCAGGGATGAAAGACATTAACAAAGGGAATTTCAACTTAACTAGTTTATTAACATCGATGTCTATATCTCTAACTATCCATTGGGGTCTCTCGTTCCCTCCATGGAGAGCAGATCCAGACACGACAGAAAACACGTCTAAATTGTTCGACGGTTAAGACTCGACTCCCAGAAATCCTTTTTCTATCTATCATACTCACGCTGGCTCAGCCAATCAAAATCGTCTTCCTTTATGTTGTCTAATATTTGGTTCCTACGGTCAAACACAGGAAGTCAGAGCAGCGATATACTTTCGCTAAAAAATAATAGCTCCAGACTGAAATCGGCATTGTCCTTAATGGTGTTCGATTTTTTTTTAATCTCTCAGTGCTTATATAACCAAAAACGAAATATGGCTCTGTATACAGTCTACGGGAAGATTAAATATCTAGGAAGCGTTTTTACAGAGTACGGTAAGTGCGACACTGAGATGCGTAGACGTATTGGGATGGCCAAGGACGCATTCCAAAAGCTGGGCAGAGTATTAAGAGACAGGAGGATTTCTTTGGTAACAAAGAAAAGAGTACTGAGCTGTTATGTGACATTTGTCCTCCTTTACGGCAGCGAGTGTTGAATGGTCTTCTCAAAGATGAAGAAGAGACTCAGGGCGATGGAGATTGGGTTCTACAGAAGGATGGTGAGGATATCATGGACCGAGCGTGTTAGCAACGATGAGGTCTTAGAGAGGATACAAACAAGAAGGAGACTTATGCTTAACACCAGGAAGAGGCAGCCGAAGTTTCTGGGAGACATAATGAGGAAAGAGGGTCTAGAGAATATTATACTCCTAGGTCGAATAGAGAGAGACAACGGAAAACATCGCATGACATACATAGCGAGTATAAGCAAGTGAATGCCAGAACGTGGTCTGGGGGAGGTGGCAGATGGACGTAATTTGTTGAGAGCTGCAAGGGATAGAGGGAAGTGAAGAGCCATGATCGCTTACGTCCTGAAAGGACACGACACATAGAAAGAAGTACAGTCTGCCACATGCAATTCATAACGTTCAATGATGGACAGTACTTTCATATTATACTACAAGCTAACGACCATATTACCGACTCTCGAACGATTAGCGAAGTTAAGCACCAACGAGTCTGGCCAATACCTGGATGAGTGGCCGCTTGGGAATATCGTGTTTTGTAACGTTTGATGTGCGGGTGGTCTAATGGATAACGGCTCGCAATAGAAAGCTGGATAGTCGAGTTCCAATTACAGTCGGTATCTTTATATTCACTTATTCGCAGATGCCCTTGGGAAAGTTATGAATCCACGTCTTCTTCGCAAAGCTATAAGTAAAATACTAAAAATCCTTATTATCTCCAAAACCATCTAGAAATATTTTCTGACTTTAAAAAACTTGCAACGGGTTGATAAGTCATAAAAAAAACAAATCAATCAATAAATTCATACACTAGAAATATATTTAATTCTTTTGTAAAAGAAAAAAATGTTTGAAGCCAAAAACTGTTAATCTTTGAGTTAAAGGAGAATATAAACGTTGAGAGATGCTAACGAAGTAACTCCGAGAGATAAAAAGAATTGAAAGAAAAAGTAGTGAGAGAAAAAAATGAAGTGAAAGAAAATAACGAGAAAAATAAGTGAGAGAAAAAGAGGAGAGAGAGAGAAAGAAATGCGACAAAAACGAAGTGAAAGAAAACGTAGGGAGAGAGAAAGAGGTGAGAGAAGAAAATGAGAGAAAAAACAAGTGAAAGAAAAAGACGATAGAGTTAAAGAAGTGCTAGAAAAAAAAACGTGAGAGAAAGCTAGAAAGAAACAGACGTAACAGAAAAAATGCTTAAGAGAAAAAGACGTCAGAGTATAGGAAGTGAGTGAAGAAGTGACAGAAAAAAGAAAAGAAAAAAGTGACGCATTAACATACACAACATATATATATATATATACAATATATATATATATATATATATATATATATACAAATATATATATATATACAAATATAGATATATATACAAATATATATATATATACAAATATATATATATATATACAAATATATATATATATACAAATATATATATATATACAAATATATATATACAAATATATATATATATATACAAATATATATATATACATACAAATATATATATATACATATACATACAAATATATATATACATACAAATATATATATATATATATATATATAGAAATATATATATATACAAATATATATATATATATATATATATATATATATATATATATATATATTCAGAAAGTATTAGATCAATATGTCAAACTGCTGCTTAAAAATATATTTTGTTCGGACGCTGACTAATGCAGACGATAGACAATGATAATCCGTGTGTACTTGTCTTCGAATAAAGTTAGGATTTAAACATTTCCAAATGGTAATAAGTCACAATGTTAATACGTCATTACAGACAGGAAGTTAATGACCCTGGTCGATAAAAGACAAGAGCTTTGATCAATAAGCAGAGATTGATATGTTCAAGAGGATTAGGTCAAATGATGGCCAAAGAAGACAAACGTCTGTCCACACAGTCGATCAAGAAACAGAACGACGATAAAAAGTTCAATACAATATTTTTCTACATATAGAATTTAAGTAATTAAATACAGACATTTAATAAACTTACTTTTGTACAATTCCAGGCCAAACAGTGGAAGAAAGCTGTTGCTGAGCGAATCTTCAAAACTGGAAGTCTTACTCTCTGAAATTCTACTTTCTACGTCAATGACTTCTAAAATTCAGTCGGTTAAATACCAGGCGCGATACACGTTTGGGCGATCAAGTCTCTTTCGATTCTTGACTAACTAGACAGAAAGTATTCCCTGGGCAGGTTGCCGTTTCTTTCTGCAGAAGACCAAGAAAACCAAGGCTATAGGATCCAGTCTATCCTACAATTCAACCCATATCTAGAGGAGAATAGATGGATGAATCAAAGATATCTGCGCGTAAGTAAATGTAAAAATCCGACAAGAATTCGATCTCGTCTCTCCGATTCCTAATTCCACCACAGCAGACTTCTGAAATTGGACCATTCTAAAAAAACTGCGATTTCTAGATTATGAGAGAACATCGGATTTAATACCTGTAAGGAATTGTGTAGATGATAATCCTCGTGTACTTTTGTACGGCCATATCACGTTGAAACATTGGTTGTCGGCAGAGCACCGTAGTTAAGCTTGGTTTATATCTAGAAGGGGAACCTCAAGGAATATCAAGTGCTGTATGTTTGGATGTGCGGGTGGTGTAATGGGAATGAAAAATCGTATGGTACAGTCGGGTTGGTTACATTTACTTAGGCGCAAACAGCTTTGTGGGATCCTGAAACGTCGAAGCGTATCGCATCTGTCCCTACCAACGCCAGGGCGAAAGCGTAATGGCTCATTCTTCCCCATTATTCTGGGAAAAGCCTACATCCATCAAATGGCTTTCACGGGCTGAGAAGATAAGACGTGGTGTCAAAGTTACCGGTACGTTTAATCGAATCAAATTTAAGCTATTGTCGATCATTTCATACGAATAACCTTGGGAAAAGGGATGACTACACTGATACCTTCAGTTATTTGTTACCAGCAGGAAAGACTGTTTTGGTTTGGTTTGTTTCAAACCAGCGTAGGAGACGGACAACTTTTATAACCTAACAAAACTGGAACTTCTAACGTCTGTCTGGCTAGTCCTTCTGACAAAAAAGAGTACCAGTTGTAATGCCTCATTTTCCTTCTCTAAATCAATCAACCGTAGATAGGGAAACAAGAGTCTCCTCACTGTACATCAACGCCCTTTTTTGTAGCGTCACTGGCTGCTATATCATCGTCATGGGAGTACTGCTGTTGTTATCTGATGGCAGTTTTTGCAGTCAAAGCCGGAAGTAAGCAGAAAAATAAGAACTCATATTTCTCGTTTAATAATGATTCTTAAACGGGAATCTTTCTTAGTTCCTCGTTTTCACTGAGGTCGTGCAAAGATGTGCGTGTTACGGTCATTTGTTACTACGCATGTTTTTTTTGTGTTCACTAGACTTAGTAGGGAAAACTTTGCTACCGTTTTAATGGCAGAGGCAGAAAAATACAGGAACTCGTACACAAATTAGTCGCAGAAATCTTAACCGAGAAGATACAACCTATAGACGTTAGCAAGAGGGACAATGCAAAATGACAGCTACAAATTGGAGCCGTTAAAAGTAAAAAGTATAGAAATGTAACTATCTGGGGAATGTTTTAAAGAAACGGGAATAGGCCATAGAATAGCAAAAGAAGCGATCCAAGGAAAAAATGCTGAACTGCTACGTAGTTTCAACTCCATGATAGGGGGGAGAATCTAGGAAATGCTCATCATCATCAAATAAAGGGATATGCATGCAACACCCTTATCTTCCTGTTGTACAATTTACTCATAGAATGAAAGAAAGTTCGAGTCAACAGTGATGGGGTTCTATCGAAAGACGCTGGGTGTTCCAGGAGAAACAGGTGTAAAATGAAGAAGTTTTAAGAACAAAGTTACGAAAAGGACAGTTGTTATTACGACCATAATAAGACAGAAAACTCAGGTATATATGAAGAAAGAGGGTTTGGAGTATTTGACGCAGGCGGGACATATTAGTGGCAAGTAGGTCAGAGGAAAACACTGAGCAATATACCAAAAGTGTAAATGGATATTAGAATATGTACTGCGAGAAATGGTGAGTGGATCAAAACGTTACTTACAGCTACATACGATAGGAGGTTGCGAAGAACTATGATTATAATAGAAGAAGAAGAAGAAGAAGAAGAAGAAGAAGAAGAAGAAGAAGAAGAAGAAGAAGAAGAAGAAGAAGAGGTGGAGAAGAAGGTGGAGAAGAAGGTGGAGGGGAGGAGGCGGAGAAGAAGAATATAGAGGAGGAGGCAAATAAGAGGGAGGAGGCGAAAAAGGAGAAAGAGGCGAATGAGACGAAGAAGACAGAGGAGAAGGCCAATAGGGAGGAGGTGAAAAAGAAGAAAATAGAGAAGAAGAAGAAGAAGAAGAAGAAGAAGAAGAAGAAGAAGAAGAAGAAGAAGAAGAGGAGGCGAAGAAGGAGAAAAGAAAGAAGAAGAAGAGGAAGAAGAAGAATCGTATCTTTAGTAATCCCTTCTTGAATGTGAACCGTTTATACTTTATGTCTATTTCTTTTTGGCTAGCGCTCGAGATGAGTTCTCCGCCAAAGGCAGGCTGGAATTTTATTGGACTCCTTGATAGGGACACGTGCTCTATATTGCGATGCAGGGCCTTAAAAATCTTGAATGTAAATATCGTTTCTATCACGTTGAACAAGACTGGCATATCAAATAACCAGCGCTAACCGGTTCTTACCCATAAATCATTGTGGCATCAGGGAACGCTAATATATATATTTACATCCGTTTGGGTACCCAGCCAATCACCAATGTCAACATTGGTTAATATTCTCAAATTACCACCTATGCATATATGATCACTGCAATCTCATCCACAAAATCACACACCTTTGAAGGACAATCACGTATAGGTTGATCTCGAATTCTCCTATACCACACGAAGGTTATTAACAGATGGTATCGCTTTTTTGTCAAACAGACTCCCATGTGGATCCTTCTTCCAATCACTACACACTTAACCACTCCAAGTCAAGAGCTAATCCTTACATATCATACATGTACACTTTATCTTCATTTCTTCGTAGACATTTAGACATGAAGTAGAAAGAGTAGATTGAATCAATTTTTTAAGTCTGCCGCTATGAAAGTTTCTTCACTGTGTCGAGCTAGACAATTTTTCTCATATATTTATAAGACTACTATTCGTCCTTGCTTTGAATATTGCTGACGCAACTGGTCTGGTGCTTCTTCTATATATTTATGGATTCTTGATAAAATCCAAAGAAGAATGTGCAATGTTAATGATCAATATCTAGCATTTCGATTTCGCTTTCAGTCATTTTTCCACCACCGTAGTGTAGCTTCCCTGTGCCTTTTCTATAAATGCTTTCGTGGTAATTGTCCTGATAAGCTTTCCTCTATGGCACCTAGAGTTAATGAATTTAAGTGCAGTAATAGATTGACGGCAAGGTCTCATCATTTTACAATTGAATTAGTTAGATATAACTGCCAGTTCTATGCTAACAGTTTCTTCTATCAGATTCCCTCATGTGGCACTCTCTTACGGCTTCTTGTTTCCCAGTCATATTTCATTTTCAAACATTTAAATGCAATATCAACTGTTATCCTCTTTCTTCTTATTTATTGTCCTTTTTTATCTTCGCTTTTAAATAGTAGTTGTTTGTTTTTTTCCTCATATTCTCTAGCACTCAGTAAACACTTGCGTCTAAGTTTGGAGTGAACGGATTGAAAAGAAAAATTACACCAGGATAGCCACTGTCTCTCTAAATATGCCGGCTTGTGTAAGACTCGGCTCAGCTTCATCACCATCGTTTAAATTCAGTGTCCCTTCAGAATGTGGGTGATCCTGCATCTCTCCAACGTCCCGTTCTTTTTATCTGTAAACATCGTTTGAATCTTAAACATCTCACCTTGTCCTTAATCTGTCATTTATTCGCACAAACCTTTTAGGTAAGTTGCTTGTTGTTTCCCTCTAGCCCTCCTTACATCAGTACGTCCTGTGAGTATTAAATTTTCCCAGCCACCCTTCCTCCTAATATTTCCTACCTTTTATCTCTATATATAAAAGGCAGGATGTGTGTGTGTGTGTGTGTGTGTAACGACTGCACAGCCGCAATTTTGAACGGATTTGTACCAAAATATACATGCACAAACTCCAAATTAGCGGGAAGGCCAAGCATTTTGCATTTCCCAACTCCCATCGATAGTGGAAATAATCGATTTTTTCATGCTTCTATGGTAGTTTTCATGTAGTTTGCGGCCATTTTCTACTGGCCAGAGTGAGAGCCTATAGCTGGCTGCCACGAATAGGCAGGAAGATTCCAGTGGCCAGCGTGATATCCAACAGCTGACTGACACAAATGTTAACTAGCATGCTAGCATGCAAAAAATCGATAGCTGCATTCGTCACAAGTGGGAAAAATTTAAATCTGCATGGCACTTTACTCCAATTGGCTCATTCGCTTGCTTAAACTCAACGTTGATTCTGATTCCGCAGAACTGGGTTGGGTGTGAAAAAGTATTTGTTGTTAACATTCTTTTTTCATTCGGCTTTTCCAGTTACGAGTCTTTTTTTTAAAGCTGATCGTTTTGTGTTCATTTTGTTTAGTTCTTTTTTCGTAACAGATTTAATGTTTAGTATAGAGCTTAGAAAAAGTTCGCAGTGTGAGATAGGCAAGAGGTAAGGCATGTAGCAACATCAGCATGGCAAAGGGCACTCCTTTAAAGGCAAGGAAGGGCAAAAATATTTTAAGTCAAGTGATAGGGATTGCTGTATGAGTCGTACGATTTTTGAATCAAGCACCGGCAACGCTAGTATGTCAATAAAAGAATCAAGTAAGCTATAGTTTTTTTGTTATACTATTCTGCACCAAGTTTATTAACAAATGGATTCAATATATCAGCATCAAATTTTATTGATTTCAGTCTACAAACCTGATTATTTGAGTTTGGATTTTTAATCTCTCGTTTCGGACGATTGAGTCTACTTAAACGTGAAATACCACATATCACATCTTTTATTTTATTCTATTTTGGTTATTGCGTGGATTCGCTGAAATTTATTACCGGACGAAATGCTATCAGCTTATAAAAAAAATAATTAGAACAAAAATATCTAAAATAACAGCAATTAATAACTTGCAATATCTCTTAGGAGATCAAATAACTGCTCCTCACTGCTTGCTGTGTTTTGAATCCCTAGGTAAATTTATTTCTTTGCCATCACTATTCACACAGATAAAGAAGAGACTTGAATCGTCAGAAACATACATCTACTCTATAATGCTGTGAATACTATACACAGAACATGTGAGCAACCAGTGAGTTTGAGGAAAATTATAAGCAAGGAATTTTCTACTCATATAATATTAAGAAACAGTTTAAATTTCCGATACGTATAATAAGGAAATAAGGCCTAGAATATTTAACACTCACCCGGATATATTAAAACGAGAGAAGAGAAACCAAGAACTAAACAACATGTTAATTGGAATGCATAAAAGGGAGAAATAAAGACGATAACTAGTCGAAGGTTATCTAGAGCTTCAGAGAAGCCGTGGAGAGTCATAAACTTCCACGTCCTGAAAATTAACTTTTTTATATGTTTTAATTGTTCCCTCACCCACTTATTAAAACTTTCATTTTCTCTAGCCTCCATTATTTCGTGTGAATGTTGAATTCTCCAAGCTTTCGGTCCGTCTTATGAGTGTCTAATATTTCAGCCGTTTCTTTCTAGATGATCAGACTGGCAGCTGATCTCACTAACAGACCGATAGAGGAAATACTGGCTTTTAATTATCAATACCTAACAAACCAAGCCATTGACGTTTCATCATCACCGTACAGAGCCTGAATTCCCTCCTGTCATGAAGAATGGATACTCTTTCAAAGGTAGCCATTTATTTGAAGATTCTTTTTGATCTCACACTGTTTGAACACCAGTTTTGTTTAGTAAGAAGAGTTGATAAACTGAAGTAGCCTGTTTGTACATTAACCGCAGGGACTTCGTAGATTACGGCACTATCTATATATCTTCATCAGTGTAATTGTTTTCTCATTGATAGCAATTTTCAGATCAAAATTAGGATTACGAATATTTAATCCCAGGTTTTTTTTTTCACTTTGTCTCTTCTTTTCTTTTAATTTCAGGATGTTTCGCCGAAGTTTTACATTGTTTTAATTTGGAAACGTAAATATGTTTCTGACAATTTTCATATTGAGACAAGCTAAATTTATTAGTGAATCTAAACAATGATTGCCTTTTCGGTATCTTTTCTAATCGATGTTCTGCCAACAATTTACACCAGCTCGTTCGGTATGTTATCCACTGCATTCCTCTGTCCCGCTTGCATTTGGTCAGCAGTCTTTCTTTAACAAAATTTGGTAATTTTTGCTTACTTTGGCACGATAGCATAGACGAGGATAAACTGAAGGCAAAATATTTTGTTTTAATTTGTTACGCTCAAATATTTAACGATGAGATAGGAGAATTTCTACGGATATTGTACTGTCGTAGAACATACAAAGAGCTTACTTCATCATTAACTTAAGAATTAAGATTCACAAAAATATTGAAATAGGAAAACCGTGAAATTTTCTCGAGTTAAATCTAATAATTAAGTAATCATTATGTTTACATTCTACAATACTTCGAAGTAAATAGGTAAGACGATAATCTACATTAAACAGCAAGGCCTCTGATCAAGGTTTTGAACCACCTCTTAATTGCTGGGGTGGTAGCACATTTTAGGGTCCTAGCTATGGGTAAATAGTTAACACTCAAAATGGGGTCAAAACACTATGAAAGTGTAAAAATAGGTTTTAACAAATGAAAAAGTTTGTAAAAAAAGTATTATTACCAGCAATAAATTTTTGAAGAAATATTATTACCAGCAATACATTTTTGAAAAAGAAATATTACAAGCATTAAAAATCTTTCCAGCATTAAATAACCCATTGAGGTTGATATGCCGTAAAACAAAACAAACCAAACCAAATCGAAGTAAATGTTCGGAAAGAAGCCGCTTTGTCGTTACTGTAAAGAGGCACAGTAGAGTAATGGATAACGCCTCGTATTCAGGAATCTGAGAGCCGAACTCGAATTCCAATTGGATCCGTTACATTTACTTACGTGCTAATAACCTTTGGAAAGGTATGAATTATCTTCTTCTTCCCCAGCTATGGGTAAATAGCAGGACAGACTGGGTTCTATAGACTTGGGTGGCAACCGGTCTAGGAGAAGTTAACTCTAAATTCAAAACTTTATGTAGACATGTCGTAGCACATACTATACGGCTAAAGAAAGGATCATTCGCATTCGCTCGATGATCCAGACTACGGTCGAATAACGATGAATTATGATGAAAGAGCGATAACGGTTACTGGACTTGAGAAACCTATTTCCCTGAATAAATGGTTTAAGAAAAACTATTTTCCGAAAGAAAACTGTTAACAGAAAATATAAATTATAAATTTCAACAGACAGTGACGCTGGCTATTCGGCCAGTGAAATTCTGAATCCCCCTATAAAGAAACGGCTAATATTGGCATTATTATTTATACAAATGCGAACGCAACTGATGAGTCGAGAATTTTGAACACGGCTCCCCTATTCCATTTTCGACTCGAAAAAATAATTGTTTTCGGTTTACGTTAATTCTGTAACACACATTTCCTTCTTATTTTTGCATAAGATAAAATTATTTTTTTCTATCTTTCGTTAACTTAGCAGACATCGCAGGTTTTTTTTATTTCTTTTTTCATTATGCCAGGATGTATTGAATTTCCTAAAAAATACATTGTGATAAACTTTCAGTTGAAATATTTTTTTCATTTAATCATAGAACGTATTTTACATAAAAAGTTTTCTAAAATAATTCCAGGCTTTTATCATTATTATTTCTGAAACTATTTTCGAGTAGTAATGTCAGAGGTAAACTTTCAAGTTAAAACTTCCTACGATATTTAACCAAAAAATAAAATACTATGAGAAAGTTTCTAGAAAATACTTTCTTATCATTATGAAGGTTTAAAGGATATTTCCAAAAACGTAAGAAGATTGAATCAATATTTTCATTTTTTGCCTATTTTGTTTTTTTTAGTAAGACACGTACAAAAGATGGAAGACATGCAACGAGAAAAAAATTTATAACTACGATTACCAAAGTGCAATATGAATCGAGTTTAAAAAGAGGGTGTTGGCATTTACTCTCCAAAATGGTGGCCTTATCAAAGTTCGAGGGCCCCGTCCTCTCTACTGACAGAAATGATAATCTACTACCTTTCTCGATGATATTACTCGAAGTGAACCCAAACAATCGTAGAGGGAATCGAAACGGATCATTAATTTTACTTTTCCAGTGTCCAACGAAATTCATAGTTTAAATATATTATAACCTATGTAAAAGATTGTGGAGGTATGGATAGTCGAGTTCGAATTCCAGTTGAGTTCGTTACATTCACTTACGTGCAAATACCATTGGAAAATGTGTGAATCCGTTGCTTCTCCTCCAGCTATAGGTTAAATAGCAAATCAGACTGGCCTTGTGTGGTAACCGGTCTAAGAGTAGGACAACTATGAATTTAAATCTTCCAAATATGGGTTAAATAGATTCTCCAACCCGCAATTGTCAAGTAGTACGGCTACAACTCCTGAAGACATGGCCAATTAGCGAGGCGTTCTTCCAAGGATTGAGAAGGCCCTGGAACTGAATATATTCCAGGAGATGTATATAAAATATTATATGTACACAAAAGGAAGTTTTACAAAACAATGTAATTAATGAATTTGTCATCATAATAAGTTTGACATTCTACTCTGATTTCCCAAGCTGGTTTGGTCCTTATATTAGATGTATTCACTTTTCTTATATTATCTTCGCTTATATTTGGTACCTTTACATAATGAATTATATGAACACATCAGGAACTTTTATAGGACAATATAATCAATGAAATAGTCATCGTAATATGTTTGATTTACAAGTGTTTCAATTGTTAAGCAGCTTTTTAGGGCAGGACAAAGCACGCCAATAATGATGGCTAAAGGAACATATCAAATTTAACTTTCATAGTTTTATAATTTTCTAAGAAAAAACGTTCTGTTTGAACCGTAGGAAAACTTCATCAATTTGAAAAGAATATATATAAGGAGCAAACCGCCTGTATACGGATAGGTACACCAAAATACATTGTGCCATGAGACATGTCTGATTTGATCTTCTGGACGGTCTGTTTTAATATCAAAGTTTCATTGACGGTGAAATCTTTAAGGTTCTAGGACAATCTCTAGTTAGTATTTATGCCTCGGCTTTGGTAAAAAAATCAGTCTTTTGTTTATGCCTTTCCTGCTTGCTCGTGCTTATTTACAGACTTCTGAAACAATCTCGGCATTAGTTTATAATTGACAGTTTGAGCCATCTGCATCGTTTCCATGGTCGCCCTCCCTTCTTGTTCTAAATATAGTATGTCATTATAGAACCACCCAAGGCCGCCATTTATAAGGATTCAGTTTCTCTCATCAAATAACATCACGTATGTGTTGTTTCTTTCTCATTTTCTGTGTTTCTTTCCTATCTATCGCCATGGCTTGTGTTAACCACTGGGAAAGCAACTTCTTTCGCTTTCTCATTCACGTTTTCCGTGAACTGACTTCAAGTTAAAATATTACATTGAACCATTTTCTTGGCCTAATCCATCTTTCACATTTACGAATCTATTGCTGGTCTCTGTTTTGAATACTGCCACATCGTCCTTCTGCTATACAGGATAGCCCAAAAGCAGGCTTCAGTTGTTTCATGATTTGCTTGAAAACCAGAGCTAACTTCGCCGAAATGTTCTTTCAGCAAGATGGAGCACCTTCACATCATGCTTTGGTAGTAAGGGACTTCCTTAACCAAAATTTTCCACGGCGTTGGTTTGAAAGAAGGGTCAATTATTGAATGGCCTTACTTTACTTGATCTAAAACTAATGGATTTCTTTTTTTTGTTTTTGCCCCCCACCAGAGACCCCTTTGATCAAAGTGAACTATACTTATCCAGGCAACCTGGGTAATGTAGTTTTAGAATATATATAGATACGGGGGTATATCTTCAAACGCTATTTAATAACAAAAACAGACAGACAGATGCTACATATATATCTATATTTATTTAAAGACATTTATGATATGTTTAACGTTCTTTTTATAGATACAAGTATTTAAGCAAATGCTCAGTTTTATAATAAACAGTATTAAATAACATTTACCGGCCTGAATGTCCTAGAAATTTTCATAGAAAGGAATTGAACCTGTATCCTATACGGAACCGGCATTTCGTGTGACGTGCCTTAACCGTTCGGCCACAGAGAAGACTCTGGTTAGCAAGGTCGATTTTACTATCTTTATACTTAATTCTTCCATGAATCTCTTCTATTCATATCTGCTCTAGCGTATCAAATGTAAACAAATGACGTCATATATTTTTGAATTGGACAAAGTTCGACAATTTATTGTCCAATTCAAAAATAACTTTATATTTATAGAGATTTCATGACAATTGTTTTGATAACTTGTTAATTTTTCTACCTAGACTTCCTGCTAGATTGACAGTTAGGTCTCATAGTTTCACTGTTACATATTTTAAATGAATCCGTCCTTTTCTAATATTTACTTCTCTAGCATTCTCCAGTGTGAAACTCATTGTCGTCATCTTGCTTTCCCGTCAACTACATTCTTCAACAAAGTAAATGCAGCGTCAGTCGCCAACTTCTGCCTTTTCAAACCGTTTTTTTTTATTGTTCTTTTTGCTCAGTAACATTTTCGCATTTTCTAAGTAAGCCATTGCCTCTCACTTTCATTTATAGCCTTGTTTGGTATGAAAGTTGTTTTTGTTTTTTTTAATATTATCCCTTCTGGAATTTTCGTAAAACTTTCTATTTCAGTTTTGGATAAATCATTGTTTTTCATTCTCTTATTTTCCTTCTTTTTGTGAGAGTCATAACCAATGACCCTGATTCTATTTCTATACCTCTCGATATCAACAACTTCCTCAGAGTTGTGGCCGCTGTTTTCCGAAAGCAATCACATCACAGTCGTTTTTATATCCAGACATTTTTTTCTGTCGACTGCTCGCCTTACTTACTATCATACAATCACGATCACGGGTCCCGTAACTCATTAGAATCATAGGAATATCACATGTACTGCAACTATAGCAGATGTGGTGTGTCTTCGGGCAGATAACCTGGCTGGTTTGAATTCAGAGTTTTCCTTCTCTTTGACTTGTTGCCACCCTAAGGCCATATAATACAGTCTGCTCTGATATTTGCCCATAGACGGAGAAGAAGAGTTGAATTCATAAGCACGTAAATGAATGTACTGAAGTCGATTGGAATTCGAACTTGGCTCTCCGACTCCTCAATCCGAGCTGCAATACATGGGCGCAGGACAACTCAACATCGGCCACTGAACACCACCGTCTGATCGCCAGAACAACGCAGGACTGAGTCAACTCAGGACCGAGACAACTCAGCACCAGAAGAACATAACTTTTACACAACAGGATAAAAATAATTTATTAAGCATTAAAACTTTAATTAGTGAATATTTTTGCTTTATTAAAAAGAAATTCGTTACGATATACACTATTAAAAATAATTAAAAAATATTCAGGTGTCTCAGTCCTGAGTTATCCCGGTGCTCAGTCGGCGATGTTCAGTTGTCAGTCCATTACTCCACGGTGCCCTCAACAAGATGGAGTAACTTACTATACAGTCCTGAAATCCTATGAAACCTCCCTACCTTGTTCCGCCATAAATAAAACCCGTGCACATCCCTTTTCGGATGTAATGCTCCAAACATTTTCATCTTCTTCATCGTTTTTCTGATCCTGTTAATCTTAGCTCTTGGTATCCATTTCAGCACACAAGCTCTATATCGAGGAACTATCAAAGGCCAAATATTTATGGCTAACATTATATTCTTTCCATTTTCTCTTTCACTGGAGAATTATATGCATTTTTTCAGAGACTTTCTTCATTTCTTTCCTCTTCGCTTCAGCCCCCTCTAATATAGCTAAGTAATTATTCTTACTAGTATTGGTATTATCATAATCATCTTTCGTTTTCAGATCTTGCCTTATGGCTACTCTCCATCATGTCGCACGACCTCAGGCAGGGACCATCTTTCGTGATGTTCTGAGAAGTAACGCTAACGAGAAAATGGAAACGAAAATTACACTTAACATCAGTAAGAGGCAGTTCAAATGTCTAGCGCAATAATGAATAAAGAGCGCTTGGAAAATCTGATGCCCACAGGAAAAATTTAAGGCAAGCGTGACAGAGGAAAACAAAGTATAACCTATTTAGTGAGCTTGTGAGCTTTCGGAGAAATAGCAAACTGATAAAATTTATTAATAGCTACGAAGGACAGTAAATTGTGGAGAGACATGATCACCTACGTTTTGAACGGACATATGACATAAAGGGGAAGTATAGAACTCAGCGCCCTTCTTCTTTCATTTTCACCAGGACATATCGATGGCAAGAGAGATTAGGGGAAGACATCGGGTCACCTACCTGACGATCTTGCATGAATGGATGTCGAAACATTAAGCGAAAGGCTTGGCAAAGAGAGAAAAACGCTGCTAAGGGCCTTGCAATATAGGAAATTGTGGAGATCCTAATTGCACGTCCTGAAGGGACGCGATACATATAATTAGAAACCGTTACTTTATCAATTAGCCATTCAACTCTCATAAAGAGACGAACATTTGCGCTTCCGACACGACCACACGCACTACTTTCAATACACTTATGTACAGTCAAAAGTAGTATGTACGCTTCTCTCAAAGTATGGCGTCCGGTGACTTAGAATTCGGTTTCTAACGGTGTATTCTTCTTTTAGTTATCTTTTATTTTTTTACAAAATTTCAACTCTCAGGTCAAATTCGAAAAGCCATAAATATCATGTTATATTTTAGTTTTTAAAATACCAGTAACGACGAGACGGGAAAGATAATTTTCAAACAACCAGTCGCTATGATTCGTAGACAGGCATAGGTTAAACAAAGTTCAATAAAGACTAGAGATCATCTTTCCATCTTGTTATCAAAGAGACGCGAGGAAGATAAGAACAGAAATTGGATAATTTTAAAAACACCGATTTAAAAAAAAGTTCGTAAGATGTATCACGGCATACTTCAGAAGAAAACACAACGTTTGGGAAAGTTTATTTTCAAACTGAAACCTTTGTGTATTTGTATGCGTCTCTTCCAGTATCCTCTGGAGTGAGGCCCAATGAATGGGGTTGTTGTATAGAGGTACGCGTTTAAAGCAAGTACAGATTATGAGGATATGTAATAATTGATAAAGCTGTCTGAGTAGGACTTCCTTGTAAATTAATGGAATACGGAGAGAACTTACATGATTCAACCCTGTGTACCTGGCATGGCGGCTCTTAGTCGCAAAGATCTGAAGTGGGGAAAATGAAGAAAGCAGCTTGTCCGAGCATTTGCCATCGAAATCGCGATAGAATAGCGATAATCTCTCGATGTTTCGTCTATGAAAAAGGAAAATACATCATCAGCCACAAAGCATCGTAAACTCTTTTAAACTCTGTCTAGGCAGGAAATTTAACAATATAAGTCAGGTGAGGTTTTGTTAAATTGAAAACCTGCCGCAAATATGAATACAGGACATTTACTTTCGACTGATAGTTATGAGTAAGAGAAATCAACTTCAAAGTACTGAGCAAGAGGCTCAAACTGAGAAAAAGTTACAGAATGAAAATTAATAACTTTTTTTAGACGAAGATGACAAGACAAAGTATATTTTTATCTATAAAACTGACCATCCTGCGAAAAGGTTCACAGAAGGAACGAATCGGGCCTCGCAGAACGGACAGGGAAAACGGCCGATGAACTGGCACCTACTTAAGCATCATTTCTACTTATTTCTCTTATAATAGTAGGTTATAAACCAAGAATAAAATCTGGTATACTGCAAGAAATTGTATGTTTCTTCATTTGTGGGCAACTACCTGACCGAAGAGTAATTTTTAAGCCACAAGCGTTTCAATGGAAGAAACTACATCCTGTCCACGAACCTGGTGTCTGGTCTGAAATGCAATGCAGCTAAATCCAGCCTTGACATAGCAGAAATGTGTGTCTGAGTTGACTCTTATACGGTATGGGAGGACAATTCGAGTGTTTTCAGCATCGCCGACTGAAGACCACCGTCTGAGCTCGGAACAACGCAGGATTGATTCAACTCAGGACCGAGACAACTCAGCACCAGAAGAACATAACATTTACATAACAGAATAAAAATAATCCATGAAAGATTAAATCTTTAATTAGTGAATATTTTTACTTTATTAAAAAATAAATTTCTTTACGATATACTTTATTAAAAAAAAATTCCAAAAACATATTCAGGTGTCTCAGTCCTGAGTTATCCCGGTGCTCAGCCGGCGATGTTCAGTTGTCAGTCCATTACTCCACGGTGCCCTCAGCAACATGGAGTAACTTACCATACAGTCCCGAAATCCTATGAAACCTCCCTACCTTTTCCCGCCATAAATAAAACACGTGCACATCACGTATCGGATGTAATACTCCAAACATTTTCATCTTCTTCATTGTTTTTCTGATCCTGTTAATCTTAGCACATGGTATCCTTTTCAGCACACAAGCTCTATATCGAGGAACTATCAAAGGCCAAATATTTATGGCTAATACTTTATTCTTTCCATTTTCCCAACAAATCGAGTGTTTTCTTAAGCAGCACAGGTAATTGAGCGTTTTTCTAGCATTTTTGTCGATGGATAGTATGAGCTAGGTATACGGAGTGAAACTGTGTCTCAGCAGACGTTCATGGTTGACAATATTATTATTAGGAAAACAGCTTAGATAGATTCAAGTTGAGTGCATCAAATGTTATACGTATTGGTTATCGTTTTCCCATAATCTGTAGGAAGCGTCGATTAGAGACATGATTAGCAGTGGAATAATGAATGACTTTTTAATGATGTCGGTGGCCAGTAATTGTTAGACGTCTGATTTCCATAGCGTCGTCCCTCCATTGTTCCACTGTTAAACTGTCTCCGAGATTAGTCTATGTGTTGGCCATCTATTGTCACTGAAAATTAGAATAAAAAACAACTTTTCTGGCCGGCAAGTGTCTGTCTGAAGACATTTCAGAATGGCAGATTTACAATATAATCGATAACTAAGTAAATAGCTGGATAGATTAGGACACTGTCACCGACTATAGATGACTTGCCCTGAGGAAAAAATAACGGTGTGTATGCAGAATGAAGATCAATAGTGCCTAACCAACTGAGATTCATTCCATGGATGGAATATTGCTATCACATCTGGTCTGGTGCTTTTACTATGTTTTGAGAGATCCCTGATAAAATTCCAAAAAGAATCTGCAATATTATCGGTCCTAACCTGGTACCTCGATTTAATTCATTTCCTACAGCCGCAATGTAGCTTTCCTATATAATGATCTTCAGGGTAATTGTTCTGATGAGCTTAAGTCATTGGTACCTCGATTTCACGAATTTAAGCGCAGTGCTAGACTGGCAGATATCCGTCAGTTTTATGCTAACAATTTTTTTCATGTGAATTCTCGCTTGAGCAACTATCTTCCGGCTTTTTCCCAGTAAACTTTCATTTTCAAATATTTAAATACATTATCGATCATTAATGTCTGTCTTCTTTTATTGTCTTCCTTATTTAATAATGTTTCCCTTTTTCTTATATTTTTAACACCCATTAACCACTTCTGCCTGAGTGGCTTTATTCCCTTCCTTGGGGTGAAATTATTAAAAAAGAAAAGTTTTGTCGTTATAGAAATTGAAAGGCATAATTCTTGTGTCTTTTATAGAATTGAAAGAGCATAATTCACTTTCTGTCCTCGAAAAACATGAATCTGGATCAAGAAAAAGATACTGTTCTTCTTGATCCAGATTCAGGTTTTTCGACGATAGAGAGTAAATTATGCTCTTTGCATTATTCTGATTATCAGGTGGGCGGTGCTGCCTTAAAATCAAATCTTTGGATTTTGATGTCGAAACCAATTATAATTTTCTTGACCTATAAGTAAGCAATTTTATTTTTATATATACGAGCAATACAAGGAGATCGACAGTCGAGTTCCATTATTACAACTCTACTTAAACCGGATTTAACGTAAGGCGCAACTACAGAACGACATTTGCGAATCCACAAATAGCGCTAATGTACTCCCATTGCTAATACAAATTACAAATAGCTTAAATCACTTTAAGTTTTTCGGATAGAAACGTCAGTGAAGTATTTTCACCAGTCGTATGCGTACATAAACAATACTTAGGTTATTTTGGTAGAAACTTTAAAGCAATCACTAACAATCGAACATATGAGCATGGCAATGAAATTACTGGTGAACTTGTTAAACATTGAACCACAATAAGGGGTTCAGAGATAACTTTTGCTTAATTCAGCAGGTATGATAGAAATAGATAATTCACTGAGGACTGAACCCACGACATGTATAATGCGTACGGTAATGGTGAAATTAACCTTTTCCAGAAATAAAACATCTGGCATAGAGTTGTAACCGAGGAAGGGTTACTGAATGAGGAATAAACCAAACGGAGGTTGAAAATGATAATGGTAATATTTATGACATCAACAAAATACAATACTCGCTAGCGGCGTGAAGTAGGTAAACCACTGCTAGTAGTAGACTACTTAGCAGATTACTGCCACTTACATATGTCCAACGTATTTATGAGGATTGGGACATGTCCGTTAATGTTCATAGGTACGTTATATAATACATACATTGGCTGAATATCTGTCAATTGATATTTTTTTTAAATTATAAAAAAAGTGCTTTTTTCTAGAAAATTAGACTTCGCAAATTCATTGGCTGTTATAGTTCTTTCTAGTATCGATGTAGATTTCCTACCAAACTTTCTGTTTTTGGTAGTGTGGAATGTTAACAGCCTGATTGTATCATTATTTTCCTTCCAGTTAAATGTGGCACCCATTTATTATGTGTTGCTCTTTGTGGAACTTTTCAGATAATGTGGTGTTTGTTATTTGGTAATGTTCGTTGTGGTTTTGTATCGCCAGTGTATAGTATCCGATTAAGGATTGTCCTTTTTCATTACTATTTACATTTTTATTCAATTATTCAATCGCTTGAAGTTTACGTGATAATTAATGCAATATGTAAGAACGTCTAACTTGCATTGGCCTAGCAGAATCAAATTCAAATTCAATGTGGTGCTTATATTCTGAGTGACCGACATTATAACAATTTTACCTTGCTAGTGTGCCCTTTTATATACCGATACATTAATCAATCTCGGTTTTAAGACTCTCAACATTTGGCCGTTGTGGATTTCGGGCTTCTTCAGTTGTTTTCGGTATTTTGAATAAAAACCTATATTCAACTTAGATTTGGATGCGATGTGGAATATTGGATCGGCTATCCAAGTTCAAATCCTGGGTGTGGCCTTTGCATTTCATTTTCGCACAAATGCCCTTGACTAAAAGTATGAGATTAATAACAATGCAGACTTGTATTTCATGATTATCAACCGGTCTTAAGAGATCTCTCAATGGAAAACTGGTTGTGCGTGAAGTCTAACAACTCCTCACCGTAAAACGTACTTGCTACAGAAAGCATTGCACCACCAACACTTCATGTTTTCTGTAGCCAGCCAAGTAACTTTCATTTAGTACATGGAGTATACTCATGCAGATTCCCATATAAGGCATAATTCACGATCAAATAACACTGAAAACACCGGTTATCTTTCGATCACCGACGTTAATCACCTTCGAGACAAGTCAGTACTTAAATGGGAGAGCGCTTGAGAAAACCTGGTATTGTAAGCAACGCCTTCACCCGAGAAAGATTGGGCGAGGTGTAATAGTAAGCAAGGTTGTCTTGCTAAAACAACTGCAAGACCAATTGCGACTGAGTTTGGTCCATATTGTGTACCCGATACATTCGCCTTTGTGACACATCCAAGCTACCTCATAAGGAATATCAGTTATATGTTTATACTACCCAATCTATTCAACTTCATTTACATTAATCGGACTATTGTCCTCATCTTTGTCGCCATAGTTATTACAACGTTTCGGCTGTTGTACGCTCCGGCCTTCTTCAGGTGGTTGGAATGTCGAACTGAATCCTTTATTTTGCTCACTGGGGTAGGCTGTTCTAGTTCCACGTGCTATATTTTGATGGATGTCAGTTATCAGTTATCACCTGTTAATTCCCCTCTCCAAATTCTCCACCGCCTTAACCGGGTATTGAACTCACACTCTTTGGGTCCTGTCACTGGATCTAACTAACGCCTTTATCACCTGTGCCATGTGTCCTTGGAGAGGGGAATTAACAGGAGATAACTGGTAACTGACATCCATTAAAACATGGCACGTGAAACTAGAACAGTCTACCCAGTGTTCAGTTCGACATCAGAAACCACCTGAAGAAGGCCGGAGCGTACAACGGCCGAAACTTTGTAATAAATTTGGCGACAAAGATGAGGAAAATAGTCCGAATAATGTAAATAGTTTACATAATAGCTCATCTCAGAAATATAGACAGATACTATTCAACTTTATCTTGCGAGTCTTATTCTTTCTCTGAACAATAGTATTTTTAACAAACTACCCAACCCAAGGATTGAACTCAGAGCTGGCAGGGAACCAGTTATATTTAGCCACAACTTTAAGCTCATTTTAAAGCTCTTGGATATTGCTGGAGTTTGGATAAAGCGCAAAGGCCATATATTATGTTTCAGTAGAAGAAACGGACAAGCGGTACATGTTTTAATAGACTGGAAAATATAATACGATATATCCCCTAAATACACAGTGACTGAGAGCAAACTATCCCCATGGATAAAGTGTTCGTTGGAAAATCCAGAGATGGTTATGCAGTGTGAAATACACGTAAATCTGCCCCAATCTCACACCAGCTGAAATGGCGCCATTATAACAATCAACATTAATATACTGGGTGCAATAGATAAGTTGTCATCGAAATGTTGTGTGACCAACACTTCCCTACATCATGGACTCTCCCAGTACAATATTATTATGTGAATCATAGGAGTAGCACCAGCAATGCGCAGCCGTGTGTTCTGCTGTCGAACTCTCTGTTTGGTAGAGAGGAACTCGGACGAGGCTTTGCTGCAGGGCAAAGTTTCGTCCGGGGAGGTAGACAGTCCCTAAACTCGTGTATACGGGTTGTAAATGGGCATACTTTTGACCGAGCCTACGAGCTCGGTAAGCCCATGTTAAACCGGCCTTGTGCCACATTCGCCCTTGTTGGGGGGGTTGTTAAATATACCAGTAATGCGCAGCCGCGTACGATACCAATATCGGACACCACTGGATAGTAAGCTCTGCTTACACTATTCTTTGTAACTTTTCTGTTTAATATATCTTTTTTACCTCTAATCCGTGTTCCGTGTTTTCTTATCCGTGGCCCCTACTTCGGGTCCACATCACTAAATTACGCAAAAATGAAAATAACACTGACATCTAATTTTAACTGATATATTTACCCAAATTATACAATAATATCTTGAAATATTAAAGGGTAAATTTGTTCAAGAAAACCGCCATTGGGTTTCAACCACGGCCCCCACTGCATTTCCCCTGAACGTTCTCTTTGTTGGAGTTGGTGAATGCTACCACAATCTTTGCCTTCTGTTCATTTTTGGTATTGCAAGGAGTTTTCATTGTATTTCGCTCAACTGCGCCCCACATATAATAATGAAGGAAGAGTTAGCTGGCCACATGTAAGAGGTGATGTGGTCGCAGAAATTGTCATGACTGGGGTCGCCTTCTTTTATGACATGGTGCAGAGATCTGATGCCAGACATAGGGTCTTCCAGCAGCCAGCCTTTTGGCTTCGGTCAGCACTACCTACACAAGGCACTTGATGTAGGCCTGCGTGTTGTTTCTGAGGCCCTGTGTGAAGATGAATGGAGGGATAACGTCGCCAGAACGTCGTGATATTGACTGGATATTTAGTTTTCATTACTATCGGTACATCTTTTGGGCATACAACATACTCTGCGCAGTCATCAAATTGAAACACAAACAGTGTGAAATGTTCGTATTGGAGCTTCCGGCGCGAATGACAAACAATAGAGTCACAATTTAATATCTGAAGAAATAATCCAGCATTCGCTGCCATATTGGAGGATTGATATTGTAGAGCTGTTTATCACATTTTCTTTAATAATCTGTTAGAATAACCTGGACGCAATTACTCCTTTATTACGAAACATATCTTCGTCTGATGTAAGTAATACTCAAAGCAGATCTCGAATCCACTGGAGAAATCATTTTATTTTTAAGGCTAATAACTAGTACAGAATTTTTAAAGAACTCTTTTTAAAATTCATAGAATACATTCGAAGTGAAAATTGAAAAATATACACTTCTAATTTTTATTTTTGGTAAATAGGCGAAACGTCTACGTTTGTTAACAGTACACTGGTTTTTGTAAAGGTTTCTAATTTGGGATTTTCTGCTTGCAAAGGTACGATTTTTGCCTCAATCAATCGAAACGACCCCTCATACCACGGAATAAGTACTTCGTAAAAAGCGTTTTGTGTTCTGAAACGAGAATGTGTGATCTTTCATCCGTACAGTACACTATAAACAGAGTATGTTATGTACGACGCTGCAACATGAAGACTATAAGTAAAAAAAATCTCAAAATGGGATTCCTTCTTTTCCATTTAGTCTCTTCCAGACAAGCCTAATCTATGGAAACAAACTGAATGGGAAGTAAATAATACTTTCGAAGACGACAGACAGAGTAATGTATATGATAGTTGTTGCAATCAGTCCGACAAATTCAAACAAAATTTGAATTTGTAGATTTGATGAATTGAATTGTGAATATGATTCCAATGTAATAAATTATAACCATGACATATTAGTCTTCGTGCCTTTTATATTATATTCTTGCTCTGTCCTGGACATTGAGCTCTACCTGGATTTTAGACACTTGTATATATATATATATATATATATATATATATATATATATATATATAAATATATATATATAAATATATATATAAATATATATATATATATATATATATTGACCACTGTATGTATTTATGTATGTATATATATTACATACATATATATATGTGTGTATGTGTGTGTGTGTGTGTATGTGTGTATATATATATATATATATATATATATATATATATAGAGAGAGAGAGAGAGAGAGAGAGAGATAGATAGATAGATAGAGAGAGAGAGAGGATTTTAGTTTTAGTTTTAGTTTTTCTAAGAGTTATAACTGTTATAGATTCTAACATATACATTAAACTTAACATTTATTATTTACAAAACGTCAAAATGTCATTCTTACAATTAATTAATCACCTCAAAAATTCAATCTATGAAAAACAGTGTTGTTTATGAATTGTGATGCCTTTTGGGATATTATATCTCGACTCTAACACTAACAATCAACAAACGACATTTAAATTCTGATTCAGTAAAATCTCTCATTAGTGCATTTCCCGCACATATATATCAACCTCACACAAATTACCAAAATAATAAGACCGTATAACCAAAACATTCTTCTGCACTGGGATACATCTCTCAATTGCATCTCTGTCTTTGGGCAGAGTGCACTCAGTCGCGGCTCCGTCAAAGGACAGAGTCACAACTATGGAAAATTATACGGAGAGAGGTGCCCTGCCCTGGAGAAGAGCTTTCCGATGCCACACCCTCTCATGGCACCAGAGAAAGGGATCATTGTTCGACGCTTGCGGGAGACCAGGCAATTTTTGTTCCTAACCCGAGTGTACGCGCTCGGGCTCCCCACATTAAACCGAGCATGTGTCACAACCTGAACTCAAGGGAGGTTGAGTAAATACCAAATTACTATAAAATAGAACTGGGGCTATTTAATTTCAGAACTGCGGTCAGAATTTAGCTCCAATTTCGCATTTATTCATTTAAAATCCTATAATACAATTTTTACTTCATTAGCTGTTATATTTCTCTAACACTTCAAATGTTGAATGCAGAACTAATTCTAATTTATATTTTCTCACCTTTACATTATGTTAATTTTATCATATAAATTGTCCTCTGTTCTGCCAGCCATTAAATAAAAATAATTGTTTGTATGGAAAATAAGGATCTACACACATCAAATTGTCTTTAAATTAAGTGGCGGCAGAATAATCATCGTTGAGTTTTTAAAAGGTAAGATTAAACATTAATTAAATACTTAAATGCAGCGATCAATTTTGAGTTCTTCTGCAGCTTATTGGTTCTTATTGCATCTGTTCCTCCCTAACTATTGTGATGATGGCCAAACCAAAAGTCTTCCACTGAAGCAAGCTTAAAATTTTAAGCTAGCTGCAATAATGGCTAGTATAATATATTAATATATATTTTTAGCCTCACATAATCTGACAACCCTGGTTATGAGCTCAGCGAAAATCGTTCCCTGCGCCTTAATTTTCTAGGGCTTTTGAATGAGCTATGAATCCTTGGAATCGGACCAGTGGGAGCGGAGGAGTTGCTTGAACACACACACGCACAAACACACACACATACACTGTACTTTATATATAAGATATATATCAGCATGTATATATAATAATTATATATATTGCGATTATGATTTGATATTCACTAAGATAGCTATTGTACGAGACAATGTCAAATAGCTGAAGAAAGTTTGTATTACGCAAGTATCAAAATCAGTATTCGAACTGATGGCTTTTCATCTTGCACTGACTGAAAGTATATAATGATTTCAACAAAGAGGCAAATTCAACAGAGATCATCACTTATTTGTCAATAACGTGTAATAACCAAATCCAATATGATTCAATGAGAAAGCATTCCTCATTAATTTCATATTAGATGACTGGAGGTTTCGTTCTTGGCTTCTTTTCATTTTAATCTATTGTATCTGCCTCAACCATTTCGAAAGAAGACAGGAGACCTTAATTGCATTACAAAATTTATATGAGATTGAAGACGCGATTTGGGTATCACTGGAAAACACGCTTTCCCTTAGTTGTTCAGGAGAAACCGTATATTTAAAGAGTCGAAATTAAATCGAACAATATAATTTGATTAAAATAATAGGGAAAAATATCATGAACTTTCTGGAGCTTATTTCTGACCAATCATCTGCATTAGACTATCAACAACCCCATTCATTGATATGTTTTAAAATTTTATATTAGATAAAACAAAGCGAAGCTGAAAGTTCTCAGACCAGCCAACCTCCCAAAATGGATGAAACGTCAAATTTTAGAGTGAGGGGTTATTGTTCAGACCGACACTGCAGCGTATTCTCAAGCAGAATCCTGCTTAACTCAACACTAAGATATTCATTCGATGCCAATTACAAGACAAATTTCTCGAATGA
>OZ038477.1:91890771-91905771 GCA_964036315.1 Acanthosepion esculentum | reverse complement strand
GCATGAAACTCCGAGTTGTAATATCGGTGAGGGATAATTTATACATATAAGAGATGCAGGAAATTCCGGAGTCGTCTGGAGGCAATGGTTGGAAGCCAATGCCGATTTTATTGAATCAATTTACTCTTTAGTATTTTAAGATATTTTTGTATCATTTTGGTAAATGCATCTGTTACATTGAGATGTCAGTGATTCTTTTCATTTTTGTGTAATTTAGACGACAATTTATCCATCGCACCATTTATACTCATAATGGCAGCAACTCGATTTCGGTCAATTCCATCACTTGATCCATCCCCAAATATGAGCAGCGTGGATGTGGCATTTTAGTCCAGCAAGGGTCTTACAGTGTCTTGCGCACATGTAGCAACTTTGGATGGCTTTTGCACTAGTTGTTACACAACCTTAGTCACGTCTATTTAAATAGAGCAAACCTCAAATATCATTAAAGACGGCATACACACAGAGAGAAGTCAATCATTTTACGTTACGTCGTGTATGTATATATATATATTCAAATACATAAATAAGTAAATGAAAAAATCGCTCCCGCTAAAATAACCGTTAGAACTAATAAAAATAAACATAAATAAGCAAAAACACGTAAAATAATCAATCCAAATAAACAAATAAATAAAATAATAACAAATTAAAAGCTGTCCTCCGCCAAAATAGCAGAATAGACTACGGCAACCAATCCAAAATTCGGACGAATAAATAGCTTTATCTTCCCAGACCAAAACAAACTATTAAATAAGTGAACTAAGTATATTCCCTAAAGATATTTTACTACTTTAATAATGCATAGAAAACCGAAAAGAATAATTATAAAAAATGAAAATAAAAATAAACAAGTTAAATAAATTAACCGAAATAAATAAACAAGCCACTCCCGCCAAAATAAGTCGAGAAAAAATCCAACACTCACGGCCTGACGATTGCGTCTAGCATGAAACAGCCTGTCGCCTCTGGGTGTTGACTTCAATGTTCACTTTTAATTTTATATTTATTTATATACATATACATAAATATGAACCTATATATATATATATATATATATATATATATATATATATATATATATATATATATATATATATTATCACATAGTATAAAATATAGTTTTGAGGTATGCTATACTTATGGGTAATAGTTCTCAATATCCGAATAGAGCATTCATAATTATCAGAGCGGACACTCGGGTCAAAGATGCTTGGTGTCAGTCTGTTTCATGCTTAAACATATGCTTCAGATATGACCCGATGATTGTGTTTAAGCATGAAATACACTGTTGCCACTTGTTGATCTTAGTGCCCACTCTTATATTTATATTGTAATATATACATATATATATATATATATTCATACATATAGATGCATACATACAGATATATATATATATCTGTGTGTGTGTGTGTGTGTGTGTGTGTGTGTGTGTGTGTGTGTGTGTGTGTGTGTGTGTGTGTGTGTGTACATATATGTATAGATAAACATTTACAATTTGTGACTGGTAGAGATAATTCCAAGGAGTTTATTAATCCAGAGAGAGCTCAATGTAAACTACAGAGCATTATAATATCATTAAATCAAGAAGAAAACCTTAAAGATCCATTTCGGTTATAATTTATTTCTTGAATATTTCTATATATTCATCTCTTCAGATCAAAAGCTCTTAATAAAATCTTATAAAATCTAATAAAATCTCATTATCACTTGATAGCTTGAAAGTAAGAAATTCATTTAGCATTTTCTGAAATGAATCCAAGGCAAATTCACACAAAATCCTTCAAAATGGGTTGAAAGAAAAGGAAAAATATGCAGACAGAAGTTTGTTTACGATCGTCCACAGTAGCCAGTTAATTTCCCCTGCCTTGTTATGCGGCCGACTGCTGCATTTTTTACGCACTCATAAAACAATGTCACAGACATTATCACATATAAATGCATTCTGTTTATCATAGATTAACACAATTCATTCAGTTGTACTGAAAAAAAGATATACAAAATCATTGCGTGAAATTACTGCGCAAAGAATATTTGTTATTCATTTCTTATCATTTGAAAATGAATAATACACAAATAATTTGTAGAGGCGTGTTGATAATTCGCTTATCTATTCGTTTTATCCATGCATAATCCGCTACATTCACCTTTTATTATTTTGTCGTCTGCACAGCATAGTAGGGTCAGTTGGGCACCTTCTAAGAGAAAAAGAGCACCATGACACAATTCACTTGCCAGAAATTTGGAAATGGCATGCTGTACTGCTTGACATTTGCGCCGGAACATCCAATACGAATATTTCAGTGTGCTTGGGTGTCAGTCTGAAGGAAATGCAAATGATATGCCCAGTCAACATCATGTCGTTTGGAGTGAGCAAGAGTGGTTTCCGACTTTATGCCTCCATTCAACTTCCCGCGCGGCCTCAGACACAACACTGAGGCCTACATGAGGTGCCTTGAGAAGGTAGTCCTGCCCTGGGTCAGGAGGCTGCCTGCTGGAAGAGACTATGTCTGGCAACAGAACTCTACACCATGCACACAAGCAGGAGAACGCAGTCAGACAATTTCTGCGACCACATCACCATTTAAACCTGGCCACCTAACTCACTAGATGTCAACGCTATTAATTTTTATGTGTGCGGTGCAGTTGAGCGAGACACCAAAACTCCTTGTAATACCAAAGATGAACTGAAGGCAAGGATTATGGGAAGGAAAACAACAGAAGAGTTGAATCCAATTGCCATTTTATTAAATAAATTTTCTCTGTCGTATTTTAAGATATTTTTGCTTAATTTCGTTAAATATATCTGCTTAAATGAGATGACAGTGTTATTATCATTTTTGCGTAATTTAGACGACAATTCATCCATCGCGTCCTATATAGGGCGGCCTGCTGATTGCGTCTAGCATGAAACAGTCTGTCGCCTCTGAGTGTTGACTTCAATGTTCACTTTTATATTTACATATGCTCTATCTCTGATATTGTGCACTTTATCCCGTAAATAAAGCTCACCTTAAAACTGATCAGATAACCGGACATTGTTTCAAGTTAATCCCAATTTCCGTTTATCTGGTGACGCTGTTTGTTTGAGCACGAATTTAATGGTCGGAAAATGAACGTCCTCACAACTTCGCCAAAACTCGCAGAAATATTAACAAAAAATAAGTTGCTTTTTTATATAAATATTGAAACCATATCACCCCTTATCATTTTTGCGTAATTTAGACGACAGTTTATCCATTGCATTCTATATAGGGTGGCCTAATGATTGCGTCTAGCATGAAACAGTTTCCATAAAACTATGCCAAAACAAGAATAATAAATGATCTTTGAAAATGAATATTAATTGTAAGCGGAGTTTATCGCCATAAGAATAATTCTATATTTTAATATGTAAAGATATTTGTATGCGTGTGGCTTTGCGTAAAGATCATTTACTAAGAAAAGTTACGTACAGTAATAAAACAGTGAAAAATATGTTTAAATTTCTTCGTAGGAAGCGATTCGTTCATCTAGAGAAAAATGATAATTTCCAAATTTTGGCAGTCTTACCTAGATAGGAGACAATAATGAAAACTGAGAAGAAAAAGAGGAAAAGGACAGCCAAGAAAAGCAAAATTAACATCTCCGACGCCAATGGGAAAAGCTCAATGGTTATATACGCTAAACAAGCGAATTTACATTGTCTGCCTGAAGCAGTACAAATGTCATCAACGAATTATCTGCCTCTTTGTTATATTGAAACGCCTAATCTTCAGAAACGTCGCATTCGTATATTGGTTGTACATCGAACCGAGATTAAGTTGCCATTTGCTTGGATATCTGGTCATTCTTGCTTATATGAAATGAACAATACTGCTCGGAAAATAGTGTTTCTTGCTAGTATTATTTATTGATATGATTTTTACGGCTTATTAACCTGTTGCAGTCTATTTAAAGCCAATTTTTAGATTTGTAATAATTGTTTTGAAGATGATAATTATTTTTACTAATACCAGTTCTACTAATTAACCCATGGCATGGGGCAAGAGATGAATTCATACCTTTCTCATGGGTATTTGCGCGTAAGGGAATATAACCGGCCCAACTAGAATTTGGAATTCGACTATTCTATTACACATTTCGTGCTGTTATCGATTACATCATAAGCACATCCAATCTTACAGTTCCTGTTAAACCCAAATAGTCACCCATCTAGCTACTGACCTGACTCGACTTTGCTTATTTTAGGTTATCGTACGAGAACCGGCGTTTCAAAGAGATATGACTCCAAGGTTTCCGCTTGCCATCGCCAAAATGATTGGGAATCATGGGTATATATTAATTTTTTATAAGAACTGCTCCAGATTCTTGTTGAGCAAAAAAAAAATTAATAAATTTACCACGTGTTCGAAGTGTAAGAATAGAAGACAAAACATCAAGAAGTCGGGGTGGAGGCACTTCGACTTGGTGTAATGCTTAACAAACGTGCCTCGCTAGATCAATTACGACTGAGTAGTGAGTTTGACCCTCACTGGGTACCTCAAAATTTAGGCCTTATGCTACATCTAAGCTAAGCTTAGAAAATCATTTTAAGCACCTCGACGTGGTGTAATAGTAAGCTTGTTTTGCTAGAACAATTACGACTGAGTAATGAGTTCGATCCTTACTGGGTGCCCCATAATTTCAGCCTTGTGCCACATCTAGGCTATGCTTAGAAAATTACCATAAAGGTAATTTAATATCAAAAACTGACATCAAGCCCTGTCACTGTCTGGCTACATTTACCTGTACCTGTGGCAAGTGTTATTAGCGCTCGGAGAAATGAGAAATTGTGAATGTTACCACACCAGCCGTAATCTCTTCTGATTTCCAGTTACGAGCTATTATCCATTACACGATCAACAAGCTTACAGAACCTGATAATTATCTAGGCAGTAACCAGGCTGATTATATTGATCGGAACCGATTTTTTTTCAGTAAAATCGATAAAAATCGGCGATTTTGACACATTTGTAAACAAAAGTTAATTCTTGGTTTTAAAAATATTGCAAAAATAAAATATATATTTCTGAAACGTTATTTGAGGAAAATTAGAAAATTTAAAGTAAAATTAATTTGATTTGAAGCAAATATTACTTTTTTATAGCATAAAATGTTGTATACAAACATTTCTTACCTACAGGGTATTGTTTTTCTAACGTGTTATTCAATTTATTGACAGCGGATAGACAGCCGAACGTTTTCATAGTTAAGTATAGTGGAGCAGACGATAAACATTATAAGTGGGGGCAACCCTTAAAGCACGTGACATTTTAGGGATAGATTTATCGGTTTGTACATCCATAATTCAGAAATGCTGTACGAAATCAAACACACGAAAACAAATCTAAATTCTTTTAAAAATATTCCGGGTCGGCAGATTTTAATAAGCTTTACAATATATGATTACTAAATATAGTTTTACTTAATAACAATATTTGCTAAGAATTATCACATGGAAAATGATTAAAAGCTGGAAAAAAAATCTTTATAAATTTTTCAACTTAAAATCTTAAAAAAATGAAAACAAATCTTGTAAAAATTATTTTTTCGTCGAAGATTTTTTTTTCTGCAGACAATATTGTCTTTAATATATATTATTCATAAAAACAGTTAGAAACTCTAATTAAATAATGTCTTAGTTTTATTGCGTTTTTTATTTTTTCGATTGAGAACAGATTTTCGGTAGAACGGAGTCCGATTTTGAAAAGAAAATAAGTGATTTAAATTCTTCAAATAATTCTGCATTTAACTAATATAGTCACTAAAATTTATCACGTTAAATTTCTCAAGTTTCATAATATTAAGTAAGGGCTGATACTCAAGATTTTCTAATAAAAAATTTAAAAAAATAATTTCTTTCATTTGTGAATAAGTCTTGAAAGTTTTTTTAAAAATCCTACAATTATTTCATTTTTGCAAGAATTTCCAAATTAATGTCAGTCACTGAAAAAAAAGGCTAAAATTTGCTATGCTAAAAGTTAGTACAATCGCTGACGCAAGTAAAAACAAGTTTCGAATGTTATCAAAAGAAGTGAAAAATTGAATTAAATAATCAAAAAATACTTTGATCCTTCCTCTTAATAATAACATAACGATTTTGACGATAAAACTGTTTTCATTATTTTTGGATCATGTTTTCATGATGATATGCTGATTTTTTATGTTTACATGGAGGTACCTACTTTTCTATCTCATATATCCCTACACAAGTCAGGCAAAATAAAATACCAACAACATTTGTTGGGAAATGATGTCCCATTTGAGAATCAACATTTATTCCCGAATTAATGCATTTAAACTGTTGAATTCAGTCGAAAGAGGAACCCTGAACATCTATACATCGAGAGATCAAGGGAATATGGTGACTGTGACTGTGACAAAGCCTGGCATCCCAAGCATCGTCATTCTGGCGACATGTGATCGAGATTTTTTCAAAATTGGACCTCGTTGATTAAACGTTGCCGGCCGCATCTTGCGTAAGTGGGTGTGCATTTCACCCAGTTGTCATTTGACTTATATTTATATATTCTCCTTATCCTCATAATCTGAACTTCATAGCGATTCTATATTCATTTATTTATATCAAGCACTCTATTATCATCTAGATATAAGATACCCTATATATATATATATATATATATATATATATATATATATATATATATATATATATATATATATATATGTATATATATATGTGTGTGTGTGTGTGTGTACGTTTTTGTGTGTGTAGCAATTGAGGAGCAGTGTGAAAAATGACGATGCCCCACCCGGTGCCGTGCTAAGTTGGTCCTGTTAACGCGTACTGATATCGCTATAGAAGAGGGTTCTTATATATAATATGCCATATATATCTTCAAGAATGCTTTGTTCATTTTTAGAAATTGATTTTAAACTTTAAAATTTATAATTAAAAAAAGAGGGGAAACAATTCTTGTAATAATGCAGTAGTCATCGAAAGAGTTTTCTTTTTATTCACACTACATGCTTCATTTATGTTATTTATGATAACACATAAAAGCTTATACAATTAAATAATTAGACAGGTTTAATGATGTTTTTATGTTACAATTCGGAGCATATCTTGTAGAATTTGGTAATAGATTGAGAAGAAAAATAAGTAAAACAAAATATCTGGTGATACGCCGCTCTTAGTAGGATGAGAAATAAGCAGACTCTGAAATTGCAGATTGAATCTACGGACTGTCAATGATTACAGACATTCCAAAGTTGAAACAAAAAATGTTGTTCTTTGAGAAATTTTGCAGTAAACATAATTTTGGTTTGGTTTGGTTTGTCTTGTTTTAAGGCATAACAACCTCAATGTAATGCCGACAAAAGTTTTATTGCTAGTAATATTTTTTTTTTAAAAATGTATTGCTGGTATTATTTTTTTCTTTAAAAATCTATTGCTGGTAATATTTTTATCAAAAATGTATAGCTGGTGATATTTTTTACAAAAAAGTATTTCTTGTATTAAAAAATATTTATACGCTTTCATAGTGTTTTAACCCCAGTTTAGGGGTTAACTATTTGCGGATAGCTTGGGCCTAACAGGTGCTACAACTCCGGCCAAGGTGTTCCTGGGAACACCAGCAATTAAAAGGTATTTCCACGCTCCTTAAAACCCCCTGATCAGAGGCTTTGCTGCCGGACGGAGTTTATCGTCTTACCTAGGACGCGGATATAGTTTATCAGCATACCCAGGAAATAATTTTAGTTGTAAATATGTAACATTTATGAAGATAATATACGGATATCTTTCCTTAGACGTTTATAAATAGTACAATTATTAAATTTTCTTCAAACACATATTACTTGTAATGCATTCCTTCTTGCCAGCAGGAGTACATTAGTAATCATATAATATAATAATAGTTAGAGACCTTACCTTAACTTAAGGTTACTCAACACCTCACTCGACATTTAAGATACAATTTCGAAGTTATCTAGCTTTTGATACAGCCATTACTTTTGATGCTCTTTATAATTGACAAACGGTATAAATCTTAAAATGCAGTTTCTGCATATATTTTGCAACGGGATGCCTTTTGTTCTAAAACAAATTGTCAATGTGCTGTAAAAAGGTGTAGTCAGTGGGTGAGAGATAAGAAGAATATTGTGGGTTGACAAAGTCTAGCAAGTCAAATCGGTGAACGTCTGAGGTGTTACCATGGAAATATGTTAACGTACATTGCCATGAAGTAGAACTGTACATCAACGATTAACCATTGCCGGTTGCATTTTTCATAACTGAATATGCGTTTCATCCTGTTGCTGGCAATAAAATTCGGCACTGATGCTCTTGTTAGATTCCACAAAGCTATACTGAAAAATGCCAATGGTGGACCACTAGCCAATCAACATTAACTTCTGTTGGTGGAATTTCTGTTTTGGAAAGTGTTTAGATGCTTCATCATAATCAAGCAATTCAGCCGATCATTTCTAACCATAAGTCACTATTCGATTAACCGATCAACAAATGAATCATTCGAATTTCGCAGATACAGTATCGAGCATTCCTGAAACCGTTGATCTCTGAATTTGAGTCCATGCATAGAGTTTCGTCACGTCATCAATTTTTTTCTTGAAATAGTACAATATTGTTTAAATGCTGACACACATTATCTGATACATTTCTCTGACAATTTAAACTGGCTTTTGTTTGATTAGCGTTTTCATATAGTGATTGTCAATTGCAGGAGGATGTCCTCTTCTACCTTGATCTTCATGGCACGTATCCCCAATGCGGAACATAGGAAACCAAAACTGTACTGTCCAATCACAAGTGGATCATTCACTCTATACCTTGTTAATGCTGAGAGAACTTCGAGAAGCATTATAGCCAAATTTCAACTCATTTAAAAAGTAAACGCACTTCTCCCCTTTTTAATGTTCAAGAGGAGGAGTATATAATGCTTTGATTAAATTCCGTAAGAGATTGACAAAAAAATTAAAAACGATGACATTTTAACCATTAGGAATAGGTATATATTTTTGTGAAACTATTATAAAAATATATCAGAACACAATTAAAACATTTATTCTAAAATCGGAGATTATATTTCGACCAACCTTATGCAGTAACCCAATCAAACACAAATATAAAGAGATAGAAAAGTGCTTTAATATTTATATACTTACATATATGTTGTCGACTCGTTAATCAAGTATGCCTATTTATAACACATTTAAATATTAAAAAATGCAAAAATGAAAATGTACGCTGTTGCATTAATTTTACATTAAATCGTCTATGTGTGTGACAAAAATACATTTATTTGATTAAATGATATGCAAAATAAATGAGATTGTATACAAATTAAATGCATATACATATTTTTTTTGTTATAAACACCAGCGATATTCGAGGGAGGTTGACAGGTTGTAGCCATCAATAAAGGGAAACCTGTAAATTCGCAACATACACACATATACACAAGATTTAAAATGTTATAGGATTTAGGGTCTTATAGAATGCATAATATATAAAACTGTGTAGATATAAAGAGTGTAGGCATGGAAATCGAATCTGCATAGTGACTGGTAGTTTCACGACTTAATTGTTCCCCAGACCTAGACATACTGTTCATAGATATGACACACGGTTTCTATCTATCTATCTATCTATCTATCTATCTATCTATCTATTTCAATATATATATATATATACATATATATATATACATATATTATAAATTAATAGATTTAAAATATGGTTTTACCGCTACACAGTGATAACCATGTTTCAGAAATGGAAGCTAAAGCCCCTGAATTTAATTTTGTTATTAAACCAAAGACATTAGTTCCATTTCCTCATCAAGCGAATTTAGGAGTAACTTACTTTTTAAAATTTACAGTTGTTAACGGCACAGGAAAGATTCATAGTTTGAGGGTTTCCAAGGTTACCGATAAATCCATTCATCTAGACAAGGGGTGGTAGAGGGTTCAATTTTTAATTTTCGTTGTATCAGTTAATAGTTACATTTGAAAGCGGGGTTATGTTTAGGGATGGGTAGGGATGTATCTTTTAACAAATTCTGACATCCGCTAAATTCATGTCATCTGGGTTTTTTTCTAACGGCAAAAATTCTTATGGTATTTTTTCTATTTGTATATTTAAAGATTTTGAGGGACTGTTTAGGTTAGAATATGTTTTATCCACCTTTCTAAAAATTATTTTTAATATTTAATATACTATACTTCTATTTGAAAACCAAGTAAATGTATTAGGATTACTTACAGTATTTAAAATTATTTATTCTTATCGAGTATAAGTAAATATTATATTATTTTATTTTATTTTATGTAAACTTTATGACAATGACGGCAAAGGTGGTTAAATTATTTCACTAATTCAATAAACTTTTATTTATAAATTTAGTATTATAAATGTATATATGTATGTATAGAGGACATTTAATGTTCAATATTATATTCTAACTTATTAATTTCATTTGACTTTCGGTGTTCACTTGGATTCTTTTCAGCGTTTGAATTGCTTTGAGAGAGGTGTTATGGTGAGAGTACGTTTTATTTAATTACAATTTTAAAAGATGTTTAGGTTAGAATCTGTTTTATTTAATTTCAATTTTAAAACATTTTTAAAAATTCTACTTTCAAATTTAACTTTTAAATTTAATCGGCTATATTTCTTTATAAACCAAGTAAATGTAATATAATTACCTACATTATTTAAAATTATTTATACCCATCAAATATGAGTATGCATAATTATCAGGTAATTTTTTTTTTTTTTATAGATTATTTAAAGATTATTTAAAGAAAACTTTTGGCAATGACGACATAAAATAGCTATTTCATTTCTCTGATTCAGTAAATTTTTATTTTTTATAAACTTAGTAATATATAGTTTCTCATGTATGCATAAAGGACATGGATCATTTAATGACCTACATATTCTAGCCCTTCTTATTGACTTCCATTTCACTGTAGGTGTTTTATTGGATTCTTTTAGGTGCCAGAAGTACTTCGAGAGAGATGTTTGACTTTTATACTTATTCATCCTAAACGAGGATTGATGTTGGTTGAACCTCTTTTTGAACTCATGGCTAGTGCAACCTATATAAATTTTTATGTTTTCAGGGTTTTCAATAGAAGATATATTACATTGGTATACTACTGATTCCATGCAACATTTATTTTGTAGAGGACAGTTTTGAGGGTTTCTACAATTACATAATTTTTGTTCACCCTCATTAATTGTTGTTTGTATTTTTCCCTTGTCTACAATTTTTTGGTTCTGGTATAAGTGTTTATTTAAGATATTAGTATTATGTTTCTTAATAATCTTTTCTAGGTTATCAGTACAGGTATAACTTAATTTTAGTGTATTTCTATTGAAAATAGTACTAAGTTTACTTCCACCGGGAAAATGTTTGAGTATTAATTCAAGGAATTTTTGTCCCAATTTGTTTTTTACCATTTGGTTGTATGGGGGTGTATACCAAATTATTTTTCTGCTTCTGTTTTTCCTATGCTTACCGTTTTCATTTTTAATATAAGTTAGTTTTAGGTTTTTGTAGCCACTATCTTTTAAAGCTTTATTATAGAAATTAATATGTTCGTCGAAAATCTTGTCATTTGCTGAATTTGTACTAATTCTTTTTCGGATAGATAAAGGTATATGTTTAATTATAGATGAGGGGTGATTTGATTTAGGGTGTATATATAAAGGATTCGTATTGAGTTTTTTATAAGGTGTGTATGTATTGTTCTTTAAATCTAATGTTATATCAAGGAAGTTAACTTTTTTAATTTTAGTGCTGACGGTAATTTTTAAACCCATGCTTTTAAATTCTTTATATAATGCCTTTCTAATTTTATCTATTCTGAAGTTAGTAGAATTCCTAATAACCATGAGACCATCGTCCCTGTATAGACCAATGTCAGTTGAATCAATATCACGGTGCGCTGTAAGGTTGTATAAAATAAAAAAGACCAATGAGATCAGAAGACTCAGCTGAGTCTAGTGATCCCATTGTGATGTCAAAGTGGTCATATGAATTTTTTACCCATTGCTCACCATTATGAATCAGTACCGATTTCTTCGCATTTAATATAATGTTCTTTTCATCCTCTGTAATATCCGTGTACTGGGTGGCAAAGTCCAACGCATTCAAGAACAGTTCTTTTGATATTGATGGGTAATAATTTTCAATATCGAACTGCATTAGTGTACAGTTGTTTTTTGCTTTTATACAGGTGAACCAGTTTATCACGTCTTCGGTATTTATCCAAAGTTTGAGGCCTATTTTATCTTTGATTTGTTTATTTATCCTTTCAAGGATCATTTTACTAATTTTTCCTATATCTGGTCTTGTAGGATTAATTATCCTTGTAGTCGGATTTGCCTCGAAATCTGGTTTGTGGTCTTTTAAGGTTATGTAGCTCTCTTTTTCATATAATTTACCTACTCTGTCACTGATCTTCAGTTTATCAGTGATTTTTTTACTACTATTATTGATATTCTGGACCATATTTAGGTTACTGTTATTTGCTTTTTTGTAGTTCTTATGTAAGTCCTTATTGAATAGATCGTTATAGTCTTTTGTGGTTGCCTTATAAAAGTTTCCAGTTTTGTCTGGCTTTATTAAACTTTTATCAGATGTGTTTATTACTTTCACTATTCTATCTAGGTGTTTCTGGAAGTGGCATTTTTTCTCCCTGAAGTTTATGCTGTTTATCATATCCAAAAGGTCATTTTCAAAAGCCGACAAACTATGAACAAATGGTGCTGCTTTCTTGCTGTTAAAACCGTAAACTTCCTTGTTTTTATTTTGTAAATCATTCCATTGAAGGAAGAAGTAGGCCTTCCATCTCATCCTTCGTATGAGTTCCTCCGTCTTTTGCATTAATGCAACGAAATATTCCTTTTTGTTTGTATTAGGAATGTTTTTCAGAGAAATTCCGAAATTTATTTTGTCCATATTTTCCTGATAAAAATAAAGATTTAAAGTGCTCGACTTTGATTAGGAGCCAATGTATGTATATATAAATAAAAAGGAAAGAACAGTAAGATATAAAATCCGGTGTTCTTATAGATATTTTTATTTTTACACAATAGTGCTCTATGTAAATTTAAATTTATAGAGCATTAATATTATAAATTATACATATATATATATATATACACACACACACACACACATATATATATATATATACACATATATATATATATATATATATATATATATATATATATATATATATATATATATATATATATGTATGTATATATCATTTTAAAAGTTGTTTTACTGAACACACATATTTGATTATATGCTCAATTTATTTATTAAACAGTGCATTTTCTACCGGCCAGAACATTCGAGAAATCTTATGTGGTCAATAAATAAAAATGCTTAAATAAATAATACTTAATAAATAAATGGATACTCAAATATGAATGTCCACTAAAAATAACCTTTTTAAAGTGAGAAAATCTTTCAGAATGATAAATAAATTCGATTATATTATAAAATTACTTTATTTACGTTTGTATATATGTATATATATATATATATATATATATATATATATATATATATATATATATATATATATATATATGATTTCACCTCAAGCAAGGTGATAATGCTACTAAGAGGTAAGTGGCAATTGGGAGTGAAAGAGAATGAAAGAACTAGAAGCACAATCCTAAACAGGAAACAAGGAATAAAACTCTACTCTTGTTCAAAAGACTGGTTAAGCGTGTGAACCGGACGAATCTCTCTTCTCTCTTCTCTCTCTCTCTCTCTCTCTCTCTCTCTTTATATTTATATATATATATATATATATAATATTAGTGGTTAATATACACACATATGTATATACATATATATATATATATATATATATATATATATAAAATATATAAATACATACATATACATACATACACATACGTATAAAAAAAATTCCAAGAGGATAGAATCCAGGTAGAACTCAATGTTCAGGACAGAGTAAAAATATAAGAAAAAGGCTTAAACACTAATATTCAATGGTTATAATTTATTACATTGGAATCGTAACTACGACATAAATTCATCAGACCTATAAATTCAAAAAGAAATCACAAAAAAATAACTCCGGGAATAAAAAATAAATTTAGCGAGAATGTATGTATGAGAGTGGGGGACGAATGTGAGGGGTAACAGAAAGTTCTAGAGAGGGGTAACAGACGAGACAAGAACAGGAAGGCCTAAAAGTAAAGGCGAGGATTAAAATATAATAGAGAGAAATTCAAAAGAGAAGTCAGTTAATATATATATATATATATATATATATATATATATATATAAAGAGAGAGGAGAAGATATATATATATATATATATATATATATATATATATATATATATATATATATATATATATATATATATATATATATATATATATATATACTAGAATGGCTTTACCAGCAGAGGGGTGCGTTTAGAAACGAGTAAATGATCAGTATTATATAAATAAAATAACGTATATAAGGCAAAAATGAATTGAATCTTTATTAAAAGCAGATACGTTGCTACTTAATTTATCCTTAAATTGTATCCAGATGTACAGGAATGTATATTTAAGTAGAAAAATGTTGAATACACCGGGTGTAACAGCAAAATTGACCAAATCGTGTAATAGTATAATTATCCACACCACAAAATCTTTAATATCTAATAAAGAAAAAAAACACTAAACAAATTTCGTTTCTTTTATCCGGGTTCTCAGGTAAGACGCTTGGCCATCTTCACACCATTTTCCGTAAGAATCACTGTAAAAACCTGTGAGTTATACAGCGAAAAAGAGAGCAGGTTAAAATCCTTTTCTTCCAGACTCACTGTCTTCCTAACTGAACAATGGTGAGAGGAAAAATGATCGTTCAGGTCTTCAGCAATAGTCTGGCTTCCATCTTCAAAAGTCCATTCAAGAACCATCAAGAAAACGCTGAATAA
>OZ038477.1:91685771-91885771 GCA_964036315.1 Acanthosepion esculentum | reverse complement strand
AATTCTTTCATGTTAATAGTTTCGTAGTATATTAAACGGATTTGGTTGAAGTCGGTACAATTTGTTAGTATGTGCGTATTGTTGGTAATTTTGCTATGAATATGTATTGATCGTAATTATTTTATATAAAAATGTATTTCTGGAATTTTTACTCTAAAGATGTATTTTTATACTTTCATGGTGTTTTATTTGGGGATTCAATATTTGGAAAGAAAACACGTTCTACCACCCAGCATCACGGTGTATCTGATAACAACATCATTTAAGAATTGCATCTACGTTCCTCCAAACCCCAATCTCCTAATCAGAGGCCTCGCTGCCGGGTGTCGTTTCTCGTCATAGCCAGGACTCGACTGCAAGATGATGATCTTCTGTATTGTTAAGTAATTTAAGATTAAAGAAATACTAGCAAAAAAAAATAATGGGAAAAAATAGCCACCTGGATATAATATTTTGTGACTTCAGTTAATAAGTTCGTCCATCACGCCCTCTAAGATTGACCAATCGAAAACATATTTTGGGAGAAGTGCGAACATGTAAGGGGGTACAAAGTGCAGTTGCTTTTACTAGAGTGCGTGGCTTATTGTAATATTAGCATCAATTTTTTGGAAAAATTAAAAGTTTTATTATTTAACATACAAAATATTCCTACTGTTTTAAAAATAATTTAATGATTAAAATAACAAATACTTATTTAATAAAAATTGCAATATTGTTTTTGTATATCTTTTCTTTAAGTTTTTATATTTAAGAATCCAGTTTCCAGTTCGCACTGCGTTTGCGAGAACTATAAATAAATAAAAAGACGAAATGCTTAAAAGATGTTAGAATTTGGCCCCAGAAAGAAATATTTACGCATGGTCAGTTGTATGCTGTTTGCTCAAGTGTAAAAAATGCTAAGAATTTATTCTTCACTGTTAAAATGGAATATGGAAAAAAATAAATTTTCATAAAAATTATTGTTTACTATGAAGTCCTATAAAATTAAATCAAATTACAGAAATTCTTAAACCGCGAAGTCGGTTTTTGTCAAATTATTTTTCCAAACAAATCAGCTTATTCAAATTTCGTTTATTGGTTTTTCAAAATTGAACGAAACGTAGAGTTTGTAAATCTCGACAAAAATGTTAGCGATAACTTCAACACGTGTCCGCTTGTTGCAAAAAAATAGTATAATTAGTAAATTACTATAATAAAAGAGAAAAATCATAATACTACTTGTCTACGCAAATAGAACGATTTGCATCAAATATGGAGGTGTGAAGCGATCGCAGAAAATAAGGAATATCCGTTTTTATGGCTATAATTGATATTCGACCAACCGCTAAGCCACCGAAGCCTAATAGATGAAAATATCTATCTTCGCAAGATATATCTTTTGATGAAAAACTGAAAGGATTTATATTGTTTTTGTTTTTTTGTTGTTTTGTATTTTTTGTTTTTTTTCTGATTAATGTTTTTTACATATGGCCGGTGAATAAGGATGTGTAAATTCGATGTAAAGAAACAGAAATCAACCTAAAATAAATGAAGGACAAAAAATTAATTTTACATACTACGATAGTCTAATTATACATAGATCTGTCCTTACTAATTTTCCTGAACTTATATGCCGAAGTTAAGCAACATCGAACCTGATCAGTACTTATATGGGTGACCGCTTGGGCATACCAGGTACGATAAGCTTGGGTATGCGCATATATAACGGCACGGAGTTGGAAATGAGACAGTCGGGTTTGTTATATTCCCGTATGCGCAAATAACCACAGGAATGGTAGGAATTAACTTACTCCTTAATACCAATTACTAGCTAATTAGTTAGACTTTTATCATACCTCGAATCCGTGTAACAAACTTCACAAACATTTCGGATATTGATTGAACCAGTCCTACTGTATGGATCAGAAACTTGGACATTATCTGCTCGTCTTGAGAGACAACTGAATGGAACATATACAAATCTTAGAGAAATCTAGAACACCAGTTGGAGATCCCATGCAACGCTTAACACAATTTACAGAGAGCTGGTATCAATCTATCTTAAGCTCAAAAATGATTACAGTTTGCCGGCCACTGCCGCCGAGCAGACAGGGAAATCGTCTCATCCTTACTCCTATGGTATTCTTCTGAAAGTGTTCTCACATGAAAATTGACTTTCCCAGACACCATAGCTTGGAACTCAGTTTTGGACGATGGGGATATGGGAACAGCAATACAGGACCGAACAGTGTGGAAAGGGATTGCCAATCAAGTTGCATTTATTAATTGTATTATCATTATTATTATTAATATATTTATATATCGACAAATTGATGTGGTTTGTTAAAATGTCATACACTTTTCAAGGTTCGCTCATTTTATTTTTAGAGAGGAGGGGCAGTTAACATGTTACGTTTTGACTGCAAATGAACAACTATAGTAAGTAATTGTCCACACGATCTGGCAAAATTAACTAGTCTCCGTTAGGATTCTGCTGGCCAGAAACCAATTGCTCGCTTTCGAAATTGCTTTCAATTCTAATTACGCTCTTGAGTGAACGTCCAGATGAGGCTGCTAACTAAACCACGATGTAAGGATTATTCAAAACAATTTCATCATTATGGGACTTAAGAAAGCGGGTGAATATATTGATCAATCTCTGAGGCATGGAAATGACAAAAGAATATAATTACAGCCTATCCTTTACTTAATGTCCATGTTTCGTTCCAACGACCTGATCGCTAAACGAGCTGGTCGCTGACTGAGAATTATTTCCTGGTCGCTACTTCAAAAATGCTACAGGTGTAATGAATGTGTGTCAACCAGCTTAAGATAGCGTTAATGTTACTTTGGCAAATGTTGTAATCTAATTCTAATCGTTTATATAGTACCCTAGTGTACTGAAACGTAAACGTAATAAACATTTTGAAAAACCAGCTCTATATTCTGTACATTACTTCAGTTTGAATACTGTAAATACAGTTCAGTAAACTTTTCACGGTACTTATTTATTTTCATTCATTTCGAGGAAAAATAAAAGTTGTTACGATAAAGGTTTTCGTACAACGCACAGTACCGACTAGTTAGAATTTTTTTTAATATTACTTTGTATTATATAAGATTTTATAGCTGGTCGTAAGTCCGCGATCATTGAAGAGGCAAGTCGTTAAGTGAGTAATGACAGTAGCATCATTCTACTTCGGAAATGTATCTAAAATTAACTATATTTTTTGTTTGTCCGAGAATCTCTTTATCTTCCGCATTAATTTTCATATACATTGCATTCTACTTTCAAGTAATAAGAGAAAAAGAATAATTTCTTTAAAGAAGGTCTTTGAATACTATGTTCTTTCGGAGTTTTGCAAAAAAAGAATTGCATGCATATCCAGAAATGTTTACCCTCATAGTCGTCATATTAGGTGAAAACGCGGTATTTTGGTACTTGTTCGGATTGGATAGAGTGGGATGAAATCTTGTGGTATTTATATCTGCTGTTAGAATGAATGGGTCGTAAATCGAATCAGGTAGAAGCTGGATAGATAGTGATGACCAGCTTTTATCAACTCTCCCTTCGGCCTTGTGCCAGAAAAAATGTATCCATTGTTGAAGAAAAAGAATATATACGTTACGGTGACGCTTCGTTCGATGAGACGAGTGACTTTCATTGTTATAGCAATATTATTAGATATTTTTCTATAACATTTTCTATGTATATTTACTTGAAAAGTGAAATTCTTAAGTTTAGTACATACATGTTTTTTACATTTTTTTAGTTTGGGGGTATTTTAAGGTGGTCGAGCTTGTAAAACGGGTGTGAATTAAAACGTAGCATCTATACTTGTTTACCAATTTCTAAAAACACAGTAAACAAGAAGAAAGACATTTCTGTTTTTCGGATGTTAATAAAGTTATTTTTCTTGCAGACTTTCATTGCCGTTCTCACGCAGCGTCAAAGCAAATTTGAATTATACGCGGTGATCTGTGAAAGTATTTAACCCGAGGATTGTTACCGACAAGGAGGACGACAAATTAAGCCAATGTTGGCAAAGACACAGCAGTCAACCATATCCCAAAGCGGTTCCACAGTTAGGGCGTAGGAGTTCAAGAGGACACACCGCCAATATAAGATTATTATTCCTCGATTTACATGTGGTAATTGTCTAAGTGTAGCTTAGATGTGGCACAAGGCTGAAAAAGTAGAGCAATCGGAATTGATCTATCGAGAAAAGCTTGCTAAATATTATACCACGTCGCCGTGCTCAAAATGATTTTCTAAGCGCAGCTTAGATGTGGCCCAGGGCCAAAAGTATTGGGCACCTAGCGAGGAATTAAATCACTTCTTTCCTTTTTATGCGCCATGTCTTTTCAGGGCGTAGGCGATCATAGCTCTCCACCCCCTCTATCCCTTGCAGCTCTCAACAAGTTCCTTCCTTCTGCTTCCCCCAAACCACGTCCTGTCATCCACTTGCTTAAGCCCGCCAGATATGTCACGCGTTGTTTTCCCTTGTCTCTCTTACCCTCTATTCGACCCGGGAGTATCAAATTTTCCAGGCCATCCTCATTGTACGTCCGAGAAACCACAGCTGCCTCTTCCTGATATTAAGTATAAGCCTCCTCCTTGTTTGCATCCTCTCGAAGGGAAGGTTGGAGTACGGTCTGGGCAGCTCCTGCCCAAATATGGCAACTGAACTCAATCTTCGGCCTGATCTGGCTCTTATAACGGTAGAGAACAGCACGAGTAGTTAGGTACTTACTGAAGTGGTAGGGGGAGCCTATCATTTTACCTACATCATTAAAGATGAATAGTATATAGGAATTCCACTTGAGGGTGGCTGTGAGCTTGAGGCCCAATACCTTTTCAAGAAAAATGTCTCCTTGCGGGGACATCCTTTCATCGGGACTGGCGGTATTTCAAGGTCTGGTCGGCGGTGATGAAACATTTAGAGTGACAACCTTTGCATGTAATTATGCATATTAAATTCTCTGAGTCGCACGATAAATCATTTAGAATTTTGTTCTGTCTTTGAACTGAAATTCATGGCCATCTATAACCTGCAAAGTGGTCGGTTGCATTTTTTCACCTGAGGTCTTGAGTTCTGCAGTTTTGCACTGCTCATTAATCTTTTAGTGATATAGGTTGTCGTTTACATTTTATGATTGGATATTTTTGTAATAGGTTTTTCAATTTTTTTCCCATTAGTAGGATTGGTAGATTTAGTTGTATGCGTATGTAGATTTCTGTGTTCTTTGGGTTGAAAGTTGAGATATAAGGGATTACTTTTTTTCTTTCTTTTTTTTCCTTTTGTTTCTCGGGTGTGTGTGGATGTTAATTTGTTTTGTTTTTTCAATACTATTATCGACCAAATTTTGTGAGTATTTTCGCTTGATGAGTATTTTTCATCTCTTCTAGTCTGTGGTCTCTTGTAGTTTTGTTTGAGACTATTGTACATATCCGCTTGGCTAGGTTTAGTGAGATGTTAGTACGAGTGTGTTTCGAGTGAGAAGATGTAAAAAGGAGATATTGTCAAGTGTCAGTCGGTTTAAAGTATATGTCGGTTTCTAGTTTACTGTCTGTTTTTGTTATTAATATGTCTAAAAAGGGAAGTTTTTTTGCTGTACTCCGTAGTGCCAGGATTTATATTATTAATTCATATTTGGAAAATCTTTAGTTTATCCAGACTTTCATTCAACAGAATGAAGCAGTCATCTAGATATCTTTTCCAATTTTCTTTTATGTTACAACTGAAGTCATCCCCATAGATTTCCGAGGTTCTGTCATAGATTTTTAGTTCATGGTATCCCATGACAAGGTTGGCATATGTTGATGCAACCTTTGTCCCCATGGCTGTTCTTGATTTTTGTCGGTAGGGTGTTTCGTTGAACACTAAATATTGTTTTTTAAGATGAATTTCTAGCCTTTCTATGATGGAATTTCCTTTTATACGATTTAGTAGCTCATGGGGAAATGTTTCTACTCAGTATTTTATGGCCTCTATTCCGTAGTCATGTGGGATGTTGCTATATAAGTTCACAACATCCATTGAAACCATATAAGTATTATGGTTTATCTCATTGGGAAGATGATTCAGAAAATCTAGATCATCTCGAATGAAGCTCCGAACGTGTTTGAGAAGAGGTTTCAATAGGATGTCTAGAAAATTGCTTAGACGGTGTGTCTCGCAAATTGGCCGTCCTATTATAGGCCTAGTTTTATGTCGATTGGTGCGGGTATATTCACGCAATCAGTTTTTGTAGTATTGCATGTTTCGGTAATGAGATTACTTTTATGTATTTTAGGTAGACCATAAAATTGCTGGTTTTATATCTAAAGTTTATAAGGTAGGTATGTTCCTTGAAATTAAGAATTCTCGGTATGAGCATATTAAATTAATGAGTTTTTTCATCACTTTGTGAGTTTGGTATTCCCTGGCTTCTTCACAGTAAGTATCGTCCTGTAGTATATTCCGTGTGATGTTTGTATACTATTCTGTATCCATAATAACAACTGCGCCTCCTTTGTCCGCTGTTTTTATAACAATATTTTTGTCCAAATTTAGGTCGTTTAGTTGGTTCCGATGTTGTCTGCTGAAGTTGTACTTTGCGGCATTTCCAGTTTGTCAAATGGTAAGTTAGAGGTGTAATTACAGAATTCATCAAGGGCTGCATTTTTACATGTTGGGGGTTGATAATCTTTCTTGCTTTTTACTAGTGATTTGACATTGTTTTCTTCTTCAAAGAATTGTTCTGCCTGCCTTAGTCTCCTACAGAATTCCAACACATCTTACTTCATTTCTGCTATATTTGGTTTTTGGGGAGTTGGTGTGAATTTTCCTTAATATAGTCCATCAGGGGACAATATTTGTTGGTAAAGAAAATGTTTCCTTTTCACTTTATTCATATATACACAGGAGTTTAAATATACACACAGACCTACATAAACACACAGACCTATACAAACTGGCGCGCAAAAGTACTGGGCCGATTATATTTAATTATTATACACAGTTATTTTATTAAAAAGTTGAGCTGCCTGCTTTTATCAGTAGTGACTTTGGACTTTGAGAAACCGAAAATAGTTTTTGCGTTTTCTTAGATGCCGTGTAACTGAAAATACACCGCTTTAAGCAGGTTGAAGGTGAAAAAAGCCTATGGAAAACTATTGGGGTACTGAAAGAGCTGATATAACGAAGTCATGATAATATGCAAATTTTTAAATTGGCATTGTTCCATCTTAACATTAGTATAAGGCATCTTTTTAAGTCGTTATAGTTGAACGTTAGTTTGCCTTTTTAAACTACTTATAATAGCTTTAAAGCTAATAAACGTAATCAAGTAGAGAAAATAGCGCGAATATATCACGAGTTTGACTAATTAATAATACAAATGACGAAATTTAAATATTTAACATTAGATTGTGTTCCAGACTAAAACGTCATCCATTACCCTCGGCCAGTGTTTGTGTACCGCTACATGGAGCGCCCATCCGAATGTGGGTCTTATATTCACGTCTGCGAGACAATCCAATTCCTCACTTTTATAAATAAGTGTCTTGCGATACGTGCCTGTGGTTGTAAAACCGGATGTCACTTGGAGGTCACATGATTCTTCATTCTGTGTTTGGGAGTAGACGTTTCTCCCTTGTTTCCTGTTTAGGATTGGGTTCCTTCTGCTTACTTCTAAAGTTTTTTTATTCTTTTTCCCTTCCAGTAGCCACTTGCATCTTAGGGGCATTATCTCCTTGTTTGGGGTGAATTAATAAAAATACACACAATATGAAAGTCTTACCATACATAAATCTAACATCGGCCCCTTCTAGTTACAGAAGGAATGGCTGGAAAGGTTTACTATAAATTGACTTTAAAATCTAAAGTCAAATGGAAGTGAGCAAACAAATCGAGGTAAATAAGCTCCTAGTGTGTATAAAATAGAAAAACAAAACATTTTATTGTCATTTTTGTCTTTATTAATAAGTTTGTTTTGAAAACATCCATACATGTTTTTTTTTAAACACTGAAATTAAATTCGGCCTGACTAAAGTTCGAATGTATTAATGAAGAAGATGTCACTCCTGATAGGAAACCATACGGTAGATACATTTTAATCAGGGTAGCCACATTTTATCTCGTAGACAAACAAAAAAAAAACATTGCCGTCTATTCAAACACGTATTCTCACTAAATAATACTTTTGTAGCAATATGAAATAATGTCGTATTAAAATACCTATTAAATGATTTTAATGACTTACGTATCTCTATACGCACACTTAGATAGATAGATAGATAGATAGATAGATTATTAGTAAGCCAATTACATACCGATGAAAGTATCGCATATGATATAAGAACAGTATATTGACCATTCATAGTATGTTTTAAATCATACAATATTATTCATTTTGTTTTATATTCTGTTAATTTCTAACGCACTTGCCAAGCAGTGAATGTCTTCTAAGCGCGTCATTATTTGATTGGTAATTGAATGCCTGAAAAATGTGTTATTATCTCATTGGTGTCATCCCAATGTACGTAAAAACCTATCATTAGACTGAATGCATGGCACTTGAATACCATCAAAATGACGGGTTTGCAAAGCTTGTTACCATGGATACAGTTTTCCGATATCAAAAGACTTTATGAAAGAAAGAAGCTTTCAGAGTTGCAAATAAGCAAGTAGGGGGGGGGGAAACGTTTAGACTTGACATGTTGATTCAGATTAATACAAAGATAAAAGAGGTTTTTGATGACGCAGGGTAATTTGGACGTATCTGTATGTAAGAATCTATATTTATAAATCTCAATATGTGTGTGTGTGTTTGTGTGTGTGTGTGTGTTTGTGTGTGTGTGTGTGTGTGTGTGTGTGTGTGTGTGTGTGTGTGTGTGTGTGTGTGTGTGTGTGATATCGAATGTTGTTGATGCGTTGCCACAGTTTTCTTCCGATTTCAATGATTTTTTTTGTTTGATAGATAATTCTTAAGTGCCGGTTTTGAGTCCAACCTTGAAGGTGAAAAATAGAAAACAAATGATTTTTTACACTTTGCCCAAAAATCAAAGACAAAATTTAATGTCTGTAAAAAAAACAGCGTACAATCAATTTAGAGAGTTGAAATCTAAAGCAAAAGATTATTATAATTATTATTATAATTATTATTATATTATAAATAAAAATTATCGTATATTATTATTATGGCGGTTCATGGAAGAGATCCCTTCCTTGCAAGATTGAGAACGCCAAAATGACGCTCTTCGCCCCACTTTAAATTTTTAACCCTCCATTTAGAGATGTGCCTCGGTTTCACCCAAATGTTGCTATTAATATTGATTTTCAGCTGGGCTGACTTTCAACTTAATCTGTTCCAACCGAACGGCAAAAATTCCCAGTAATGAAACCAGCCAGTTAGATACCTGATGATGACGAAAGTGTACTTGTTCGAAACGTTTGTCTATAATTACATCTTTATCAACCAATTTGAAAGCAATGGTTCAAAGTAAACAACGATATTGCCAATTATTCACACGTGAAATAAAATGCTAAAATACGTTTTATGGCCACATTCGGCTAAAAACACTGGCTCTAGTACGATCGCCGAAATTAAGTATTACTGAAACTGGTCAGTACCTAGATGAGTGACCGCTTGGGAATGGGTGCTGTAAGTTTGGGTGTGCGTGTGGTTCAATGGCTTCGAATTGTTAATCAGAAGGCCGGGTGCTAATTCCAGCTGGGTTAGTTATATTCACTTCCAAATACCCTTGGGAAATGCATAAATTCATCTCTTCCCCTAGCTATGAGTAATTTAGTAAGACTTGTATCATTAGATCATTATTATCTGAAAAAAGAGATTTACTGGCTTTAAATAACCTGCAAAGGGTTGATAAGCCGTAAAAAACGAATAAAATTCAAACTGAAATAACAGAATATTCTTCATCAGATCTTATAGACTTGAGCCAATGAATTCCAAACAAAGATATTTACCAAATATTTAAAAGGTACATCACTTCAAGACTCCCAAGGATAATGGGTAGCATATCTTGTATCGCCAAATATTCTTGCAATCTAAAAATATTTTCTTTCTTTTTTTATAAAATCTACAAAGGGTTGATAAACCGTAAAAAACAAATTAATCAATCGATATTAGTGTTGGTATTGAGAAAGAGGGATATAAACGTAAGCATCATGATCATCATCAAAGCTGTTTCGACTGGTGATTCTTCTTCTTCAGAAACTTTTATCAGTCCTCTCCAAATCTCTCGGTATTTGCGAGCTCACGAAAGTGCAGCAGACTTTCCACCTTCTTCAACGTTTTTTTAATGGGGAATGATGGAATTTTATTGATATTTCCTTTAATGTTGTTGTTCAATGTGTATACTTTGGTTGTTCATCCAATATATGTGGATGTTATTCTTTTATTTTTGTATCGATGACAAAAGCTATTAACTTAGATATTGATATCAAGGCTTTCTTTGATTTCGATTTCATGGAGACAACATAAATCAATGGTCAAATTATCAACGTTCCGTGACAATTATTCCTGCTTTTACTTTTTCCTTTTTTTTTTTTTTTTTGCCTCGACTCCTCTAATATTAAATGTCTGGATAGTAAAATAAATCTTTATACGTAATGTGAGGTATTTACATAGTTGTAAGTAAGGCAACTTTTAATGGTTTTTCAACTCTTTACTTTCTCCACCAAGCAAAAAAAAAAAAAACGTCAGTTAATATTATTTACCTAAGGGTAACCCTGGAGATGTAGAAAGGCTAAATTTTAAAATCTAAAATTTCTGCCACCCGAGGGGTCAAGACACTCACCTCAGCCGATTTTATTCAGTTCCCCAACCATCTTATTTTGTTCTTTTATCGATGTTAAATATCCCACACTGTGTGTGTATATCGGAAAACATAATTTCCATGTCAGCATTTATTAAATCTCGCAAAGTAGGAATGGTTAGCAAATGTGTGTAACATAGTTCTGCCTAATATTTCTGAATCGCTACCTACTTTTGTTAAGAGAAATTTGTCACGTCTCTCTGCCTCCACAAGCACCGTAGAAGAAATTTTATACCTTTTCTGCTTATGGGATCTTGCATATTTCCAGTAAAATCAATCACTGGTGTTTCTCGTTAGGGAAGACCAGATGTGTAAATGAGTTGACGGAAAAACGGGAAATTAAATTACAAATTCGGATAACTATCAATAAAATCTATCCCACAATTATTTGAAATTTAAACTAGAAAATAGAAAAAATATTTTAATATTTTTCGCCGCGGTTACTCGTATATTTAAAAAAGAATTATTTGTTCATATATTAAATTTACAATCGTTAATTTGTATTTTATGCTAGAAGATAATGATCCTAAAATAAGGATGGAACTAATCTTCAATTAATGAACAAATTCGGTACCAACGATCTCGTCGCGAAATGAGCTAGTCGCTAAATGAGCTAGTCGCTAAGTGAGAGGTCTCTATCTGATGGCGATTTCAGGCATTCGACGCTTGTAATGGTTTTGTGCGAATTAGTTTCAGCTGGTTTTATTGTCACTTTAGCAACCTTTGTTATCACCTTAATTTATTTCGAAGTGTTTATGCAGTATAGTTGTGTGCGAAATAGTAATCATAAATAATACTGATTGGTTGGAATTTTTATTTTTTTTATTTTATGTAATGGCCATAAATCCTGGAGTTGGTGTAGTCGTTAAGCGATAGTTATCTGTTTCAAATTTTGGAGAAAAGGCTCAATTGCATTAGGAACGCTTCTGAATTTTTTACGCGACCCTTTTACTTATATTTTTAATTTTTACACTTTATTTATTTTAATTGTAACTATCATGAGAAGATTCTTTTTACTTTTCAGCAGAGAAAAGGCTTTAAAATATCACTCCTGCGAGTAATGACCTCAACTTTGGAAAAATCGTAGGCTGTCAGACTCTCAAATAAGTAAATTTTAATAGCTGTCCCACACTTAACTTTTGACGGAATTCAAAGCTCCTTTCTTATTTTAGTTTTTTTTTTTAAGCTTTTCTCCCCAAGCAAGGCTGGAAGCCACTAGCACGCAAGGGGTTACAGAAGGTTTGGAGGAAGAGCAGATAGGAGTGGTAAAGGAGAGGATGTGGAGAAAGATAATGGATCGATCAAGGCAAGGGGGTTACAGAAGATTCGGAGCGAGAGCAGATAGGAATGAAAGGGGAAAGAGTGTGGAGAAGGGGAGTGGATAGATCAAGGCAACTGGAGATGTCGATTGAAGTTACACTTAAATAGTTGGAAATTATATTTGTCAGGGAAACAGGAATAAGGAAGGGATTTCCACAGGCGAGATATGCGAGACATGAAGCTATTGGAGTAGAAGAGACGTCTACATCTAACAGTTTAAACGGTGAAGGGGTGGGAACGGGATGCCAGCCTCGTAGGACGTTTAAATTCATGAGGCCTAGGAACCAGCGAAAGCAGCTCATCGGAGCAATTACCGTGAAAGTATTTGTAAAAAAGATAGAGCGAGGAAACGGCGCGTCTGTGAGAGAGCGACTGCAGACGAGATGACAGATCAGGGCCAATTACATTGCATATCCGTCTCTGTATCTCATCAAGAACCCTGAGGCAAACAGCAGGGGCTCCAGACCATATATGGCAGCAATACTCCATGCAAGGGCGAATGGTTGATTTATAGATTTGGAGGATCGATTCCGGGGAGAAAAATTTCCTGGCTCGGCACAGGGAGCCAACTTTCCTTGCGGTGGATGAAGCAATTGACTCGATGTATTTGTTCCATCTCAGCTCAGCGGACAGCGTGAGACCGAGCAGCCGCAGAGAGGAGCTCTCGAGAAGTTGGTCTTCAGACATTCTAATGGGATGCAGGGATGAATCCCTGTGGTGGTTAATAGAGAGCAGTTTTGTTTTAGAGGCGTTAAAGTTAACCAACCAATTCTAGCCACAGTTCACAACCGATTGTAGGTCCTTTTCGAGACGAACTGCCAGGTTAACTTTGTCAGCATCACTAGATTTGAGATATTTACCAATCTGTATAGATTTGTAGCGAACATAAATATCACAATATGTACAGACATAAAAGCGCTGACATTATAAACTTTCCCAAAATAGAATCTATGATCGGGAACTGGAAAACACATCATAAAAATTCAAGAGATGGAATTAGAAAATACTAAACTCTTCAAATATATATAAAAAGTTTAGTATAGAAAATAAGGAAATTTTACATAGAATAAGCTGCAATACAACTCGAGACATTTTTCTTCTGAATCATTTCACCCCATGCAAGACAGTAAAGCCACTAAGACAGAAGGTGTCACCGAGTGAGAAAGAATAAGAAAAAAATGATGTACACTAAGAAGCGAGAACAAAAGAAGAGTAATCAGGAAGACAAGATAGCGATTGACATTGCATTTAAATTTTTGAAAATCAAAGTTGGTTAAAAAGCATGGAGCCGGAATAGAGTTCCATAAGTGATTAACGGGAGAAAAGAAACTATTTCCATAGAGCTTACGTTTACATCTAACCAATTCAACTGTAAATGGATGAGTCCTTCTGGTCAATCTAATCCCTTAAATTCATGAGGTCTAGGTACCATAGCGGAAAGTTCATCAGAATAATTACCACGAAAGTATTTATAGAAAAGGTACAAGGAAACTACATTTTACGGCGGTAGGATAATGACTAAAGCCGAGAAGCTAAGTCGTGACCAATACTTAAATTGAAAGATCGAAACTTTCATATATTAACTGTCATCTGTATGCAACCGCTTTCTCAGAGAAAGGTTTAAAAATATCTTCAAGATTATAAAAAATTGTCAATTAAGTACAATGCGATATTTATTATTTCTCACTTTATAAAGAAATAAATTTGAAAATATTTTTTTTATTCAAACATTTATAAAAATCAATAACATTTTCAACGAACTAGGTTCTTTGGAATTAGTTGGCCTATTATCGGCGAATTTGCAATCGATTAGAACTTTATAAAATAGTAAATAATAAAGATGTCATTATATTTCAAATATTTTTTTATGATTTAGTAAATTGTTATAAATTTTGGAATAAAAGATTATTTTCATATTTATTTCTTTATAAATTGGCGAATGATAAACATTGCATTGTATTAGTTAGGTTACATTTTAAGAACATTGTATAAAAGTATTTTGTAAATAAACAAATCTAACAAATAGTGTTTATGTTTTTGTTGTAAATTCTCAAAGAATTTTGAAAATATGTAAATTCCCTTTCAGATGTCCGTATTTTATTAAAATTCTGATAATCGGTTTTCAAAATTGTTATGGGACCTTACCTATAACGACAGAGTGAACTCTTCCTGGCCCTATAAATACTGCGCCTCCCAAGAGAGAGGGACAGAATCGAGTCGAGCCAATAGTAGTTCACTCCAAACCAGACTGACAGTCAAGCTAACACCTTCAACATCTTGTATTAATATTATTTGTAATATATCTTTGTTTTTTCTACTCTTGTCTTCGCGTTGTTCTTCCTTAGTCCTAACCTTGGAGCATAACAGTGGCGACGAGGATATTGAAGAAACGAAGTTCTACGCGGAGAATCTAAAAAAAAAAAACTTTTTGCTATAGGACGTCTATAACAGTGGCGATGAGGATATTGAAGAAACGAAGTTCTACGCGGAGAATTAAAAAAAAACATTTTGCTATCGGTTGTCCATAACAGTGGCGATGAGGATATTGAAGAAACGAAGTTCTACGCGGAGAATTTAAAAAAAAAAAACGTTTTGCTATCGGTAGTCCATAACAGTGGCGACGAGAATATTGAAAAAACAAGTTCTACGCGGATAATCTTAAAAAAAAAAAAATTAAAAAAAATTTTGCTATCGGTCCTCCATAAAAGAGGCGACGGAGGTATTGAGAAAAGAAAACAAGTTCTACGCGAAATAAAAAAGATAAAAAAAAAGAATTTTTTTTTGTACACCAACCTTAACAGTGGTAACGAAGACACGAATTTTACCTGTCAGCCAAAACAGAATCGAATTCTACGCAGGAAAATATTTTCGTACGAAGGTTCCAGAACAACAGGCGACAAAATCCTGCAGTCTACACTGAGAAAAAAGGAAAAATAGTTAACCAAAATTACGGTGTAAACATGGAAGACTTTAAGGCAACCATATTGGAACTAATGAAAATGCAATTCGAGTAGCAACAAAAAAAATGAAGAAAGACAGACTAGGCTTGAAGAAAAACAATTAGAAATTCAACAGAAAAACGAGGAAAAACTATTGAAAATTCAACAGAAGAACGAAGAGTAGCAACCTGAACTACAAGAATTACTACTACGGGCAGTAACAAATAAAGGACAAAATTCTGGAAATGAAACGGCATTCTCGCAAAATGCTATATGGAGCTCTCTCAAAGACTTCACTTATGCACCGGACGACGACAAAACGTTCGCGGCTTACTTCAGAAGATATGAAGATTCATATGAGTTTGATTGCGGGAATTGGTCTGACTCGAATGAAGTACGTCTACTACTGAGGAAACTAGGGTCAAGCGAATACACTAAATTCGTAGACTACATCCTACCGAGGAAAACGAATGAGTTGACTTTCAAGGAAGCCGTGAAACTTTTAACGGAATTATTTAGTTCGGAAATTTCACTATTCCACAAAAAGTGGAAATGTTTAAATTTAACAAAAAAGGATAGCGAAAACTATATAACATTCGATTCCATAGTAAACAAACACTGCGATGACTTTTAAGTTATCTAAACTCAGACCTGGCAATTTTAAATGTCTGATATTTGTCCAAGGCCTGGTTTCGACTAAAGATGCGGAGATCAGACGGAGAATTCTAACAAAACTTGAGAGTGAACCAGAATTGACGCTACAAAAATTGACTGTCAGAGATGTATACGGGTAAAAAAGGACTCGAAAGATATCGAAGAGTCTGGCGTCGCTCACATACGAAACGTACAACGACAAACACGTTTTTCCCCGCTAAAAAACAAACCAAACTAATTATTTTACTACAAAAAGTCAAATGAAACCTCAGAAGAAGCTACCACCCAGTCCATGCTATCGCTGTGGGTCTTTGCATTGGTACAAAGATTGTCCATACCGCTATAAGACTTGTCTGTCGTGCAATAAAGTGGGACATAAAAGTTCGCATCGTAGGACAAAGAAAGAAAGTAAAAGCTGAGTAAGAGTCACTAGAACTGACCAAGCGGACGGGATAAATATACGAAAATACGTACAAGTAAAAATGTTAAACAAAAAAATCAGACTACAATTAGATTACGGATCAGATTTAACCATTATTAGCTTAAAGACGTGGAAGAAATTAAATAAACCGACCATGTTGAGAACAAATAAAATAGCCAGGTCGGTAACAGGGAGAAAAATCAAATTTGAGGGCAAAATTATCACAAATGTGACATTCAACGGAATGACCAATAAATTAAAGATGTATGTTCTAAAAAATACGGAAAATTTATTTGGATGGACTGGATGCAGAAATTTGACTTCTGGGATTTAGGGATAAATTTGACTTCTGGGATTTAGCGATAAATACGTTCTGCCAAAAAGTGGAAAGGTTATCGACCGAGGCAGAGAAATTGAAGGAGAAATTAAAGTCGAGTTTCCCCGACGAATTTTCAACCGGCCTCGGGAGGTGTAAAAAAATGGCGGCAAAAATCGAACTAAAAGAAAATGTACAACCCATTTTTAAGAAGAAAAGAAAGTACCTTTCGCATCATTAGAAAAAAATAAACGAAGAGTTGAATAGACTCGTGAAAACCGGTATATTGACAAAGGTGGAATATAGTCAATGGGCCGCACCTACGGTTTACGTGAAAAGGGAATCGGGTGAGATACGAGTATGCGCTGATTTCTCGACTGAATTGAATGCAGCGATTATGGATTATCACTATCCTCTCCCTAGTCCAGAGGAAGTTTTCACAAAATTGAACGGAGGAAATTTTTTCTCAAAGATAGACTTGAGCGAATGACGAATTTATAAAGGAAACGAAAACAAAATTGCAGGAAAAGATAAGCATGTATCAGGCAGTTTTTCTTTATGTGATAATGTTCTGCTATATAATGAAAGAGTAGTAACCCCGAAAACGCTACAAAGGCGAATCTTCAAGGATTTCCACATGGGCCAACCAGGAAAGAACAGGATGAAATCCTTAATACGAAGTTACGTGTACTGGCCAAATATGGATCAAGATATTATACTAATGGAGGACAAAAGCAAGGGCCGTTCCTTAGCAGCAAAAGCACCTCCGATCACTCATAAGCCATGGCCTAAGACAGATCGACTTGGTCGAGAATCCATGTAGATTTCGCAGGTCCATTAGATGGTTTTTACTACTTGATTGTAGTAGACAGTTACAGCAAATGGTCAGAAGTATTTCGTTGTAGAAAACCTACTTGTGAGACTACAATAAATTGCCTTCACGAGCTGTTTGTTCGTTTCGGAGTGGTTGATTGTCTAGTCACCGATAATGGGACACAATTTACATCTGCAGATTTTCAAGAATTTTATGAAACTTTTCAGGCGAAACACATCGATATCCCTGCCAGATCAAACGGGCAAGCGGAGAGGTTTGTAGATACATTAAAAAGAGCACTAAGGAAAGCTTATGACGTACCACCAGAAAAGGCTTTACAACAATTCTTGCAAGTGTATAGAATTACACCGAACAGTACTACGCCATCAGTATTATCACCGGCGCAAGTGATGTTCGCCCGAAAAATTAGATCGATATTCGACAAATTACTGCCAAAACTGACAAATCAATCACCAACGCTGTTCGTACCAAAAAGAAAATTTAACCCAGGGGAGTTTATTTTAAAATGTTCAAAAACAACACATCCTATTGGCAGCCAGGAACAATAGAGAAACGAATCAGGAACGTGATTTACATAATTCACGGTCCGAAGTTCTCGCATAAAAGGGACTTCTTAAATCAGATCATAAATAGGCTGTTAGAGGATTCTAACGGTCTACCTCAGGAAGAGGAGGAAGTAATGGAGACAATATTTGACACATTCAATATGCAAAGGTCTCAAGCAATTTTAGAGCCGCGAAAATCAAGCAGAAAAAGAAAATTTACAGCCTTGGGAAGGGGGTGTTGTGGGACGTTACCTATAACGACAGAGTGAACTCTTCCTGACACTATAAATACTGCGCTTCTCAAGAGAGAGGGACGAGACGGAATCGAGTCATGAGCAGTCTCTGACTGTTTGTGACTTCTGTCGAACTCTCTGCTTTGGCAGAGAGGAACCCGGACGAGGCTTTGCCGAAGGGCAAAGTTTCGTCCGGGGAGGTAGACAGTCCCTGAACCCGTTTATACGGGTTCTAAATGGGCATATTTTTGGCCGAGCCTACGGGCTCGGGGAGCCTACATTAAAACTCCCTTGTGCCACATTCGACCCACGTGGGAGGGTTGTTAAATATCGAGGCGGAATCGAGTCGAGCCAATAGTAGTTCACTCTAAACCAGACTGACAGCCATACTAACACCTTCAACATCTTGTATTATTATTCTGTGTAATATATCTTCGTTATTTCTACTCTTGTGTTCGTGTTGTTCTTCCTTGGACCATAACAAAAATAGTAAACATTGCAGAGCAGTGAAGGTATTTAAAATGATAGCGGTGTCAAGCGGAAAAGTCTCCTTTTGGCACATCGTTTTATTTTTGCTGGCACTGAGATTATGCTTTGTAAGTATTTCTATTTTATAGCATTTCAGCATTCTTTTCTTTGTTTATAACGAACTGGCATTGTTTCTTAATACATTGTACAGATTTTAGAATACATTTTTCGCCTTTACAGTTTTCCTCTGGATTTCTGAGTGATATAGTCCGTCGTCTTTTATAACAATACTAAGACAGTTTAATTTCCGTACCTGCTTTCATTCTTTATAAATATAGAGATTAATTAAATTATAAAATGAAGCTAATTTAATTTGCTTATATAAAATGCTAAATCCTACTAAAATGTTACAATTGTATTCTTTTTTATTCGTTTTATTTTTTACAATGAAACAATACGCTTTGTCAAGTGCAAGACAACACACTCATACGTACGAGTGAACGAGAGAGACCAGGTTATATCAACTTCGCTTGTTAACAAATCTGGAATTGATCGACTCTCTGGCTACACCTAGATTAAACTACATGACGATCAACAATGGAGCAAACAGGCTTGAGTTTTCGTTGCTAGGGAACTGGCAAATGTCTATAGACCCTGTGTTGGTGAGCTGCCCAGACGAGCAGAAGAATTTCGGAGTCACTTGATAGATAGCAGGACAGGCAAGATTAACAAAATACTTGCCATTAATGTAATGTGACTCAGATTCCATTAGATATCAGTTATACATCGAATGAGCCTAGAAAAAATAATATCAAGTAATCCTTTTTTTCTCGGCCTTAGTTCCATAAAACAATATCTGACTACACACACAGACACACACACAAACACCACGCCACACATGTATACGAGGTTCGATCAAAATGTATAAGCTGATGGTAACGGAGCTAAAATACGCAGAGTTAAGTCGCTTGGCACAGAATGATTTGGAACTCTTTCGGACATACACATTATGTTATTGCATTCTCGCTCACTTCAGTGCTTGGTAGGAAAGTGTGTAGAATGTGGTCGTCTGACTCCACCAAAGAATTGTCATCAGTGACCACAGTTTGTGTACTAGTATTTGACCAATGATAACATTCCCACAACAGGTGTTTGACAGGCTTTGACACTCTGGCCTTCTTCAAAAGCTCAAGGATTTTTTGTCTCTATTTAACTTAATCCATCGTTCTTTAAAAATCGGGGAATGAAAATCGTGTTGAACGGCCCCGTTTCTAGATCATTTCATATTAATGCGATGGTCACCCACGGATCTATCCTCTAACTTACGTTTTTTCTTATATTCATCAACGATCTTTTCGACGTTATCAGTTACCAACTAGTTATTTATGCCAATGACAGTTATTTTTACCTGTTTTCATAGTAAGTCTGACCAAATAAAACTGAAAGCTGCTCTCGCAAATGACCTGGGACAAAAAAATCTAGCACATTTTTTAAATTTACTATTCGTCCATGCATTGTATACTACTGCCATATCTGGTCTGGTACTCCAGCAATATATCTAGAGATTCTTGAGAGAATTCAAAGAAAGGTCTGCAATGTTATCGGTCCTGATCTGACATCTCGACTTCAGTCACTATCGCAATGCCGTGACGTGGCTTCCCTCTGCCCTTTTTATAAATCTCTTCATGTTCTCTTTTGTTCGGCATCTCGGATGCATAAAGTTAAGCATACGAATTCATTGGCAATTAGGTCTCATGGTTTTACTGTTGAACTAGCTAAATGTAACCGCAAGTTCTATTCTAATAGTTTCTTTTCTCGCACTTCTCACCTGTGTAATTCTCTTCTGTTTTCTTGCTTGCCTGCCATCTACAATTTTCAGAATTTTAAATTGAACGTCAATCGCCATCTCTTGTCTTCCTGAAACCTGTAATTTTATTGTCCTTTCTCCTCGCTAACGTCTATCTCATTATCATTCACTCCCAGTACCCCCCTGCGTCTCAGTGGTATTATCACCTTGCTTAGGATGAAATGTTTATATAAATATAATGCATGAGTTAATACAATTTCATATTTACATTTCAAATTTTATCTGCAGCAGCTTTCTTTCTTACATCTTGGTTTATTACTTACAATTTTTTTTTGTATCTTTTGTAAACTTTACTCATTTTACAATTTTTTTCCCCTTGTCGTTGCTATATATTAATATCTCGTGCATTTCAAAAGTAAACCTCTTTTTTAGTATTTTATTTTGTTTTCTCGGCTACTAGAATGCGATAATTCCTGAAATACTTCCCCCACACGACTTCATATGCGTGTTGATTTTCTCCACGTGCCTTTCTTGACTACTACCTTGTGTTATACCCTTGTGGAGTTAACTCCACTTACTTACTTTCCTGAAACCGCTAATTGGGGACGCTCTCCGGACTATAAATACTCTGCAATATTTTTTTCACTCTCTTCTTAATTTTTCCGCTTACACGTCAACATGTAAGTCTCTCGTGGAAAACGCGTTTCCCATTCGGAAACTTTGGAACACACGTACACCAACGCACTTTCATTGACTTTACATCCTTTGAACATTACATATTTCATATTCTTTTTTTACACACATAATTGTCTTTGTTACTTTATATCTTTCTTATTAATACATTATCATTTGTTTGTACATATGGTGGTTCTTGTTGTTTCTTGGTATTTTAGCATGGCGGACACATATGCAAGTCCTCCATATTTTGTTGTGGGTATTCCAGGAGACAAGTGTTTTTCACAACTCAAACTTCCGATGTACATAAGGCCCGATGCAATGAACTCTCATGACTGATACAGAGCAAATGATCGAATCTTGTAAATCAGGAGAAATAAAAGTCTCAACCACTTCTTTTGTTTTTATATTTGTTTTTAATTTGTATTTTGGTTTTGATTTTACGCCTTTATTTCTTGTTAATGGTAAAGTTGTTACAGTTTTATTAGTCTCATCCTTTTTTTTTACTTTCTTTTCATCTCTTCTGTTGTTTATTTTGATTTTATGCTTGTATGTAATTGACTCTTTTTCGTAATTCTGTTCTCGCACACACACATTTTCTCTCTATCTGTGTGTGTATCTGTCTCAAACACATATATAATTTTGATTGTATACACTCGCGTTCATATGCGTGTGTCATTAAAGTTAAACGGAATGGTAAATATATAAGACAATTTGGAAAAAAAAGTATTTGACATGTTTCGCGATGAACCGGCGTCATTATAAGAAATAATTGCATTTCATAAAAAAGCTACATTAGCGACAAAAAATGTGATTCATATTAAGACGCTGAACGCTTGATATTTTGAAAAATATTTTTTTTTTTTACTTTAACTGTATCGTTATAAAAAGTAGAATTTAGCTGACGATAACGGAGTAAAATGGATTAAAATGTAAAACAAAAAGTTGAAAAGTATAACAAAGAATACATCAGCCGGAGTATTTGAATAGTATTTTACTATTTTTGTTCTACTTAATTTTTAAGTTGTCGGTTATCTCCGTATAACTTCGCCAGTTTCGTTCGATAATACATCGTTAGAGTGTGCTGTTAAGCACATGTAAAAACGGCGCAAATTCTGTCTTCTCTCTCTCGTCTGTCATTTCCTTCTAGCATGCGGTAGAACTGACAATGCCAACCGGGACCTCTCGGGCATGGGAGACATCTTACCCTTAGTAACCGAACTTTATCCAAACACACAAACACAGAGAGAGAAAGAGGGAGGGAGAGAGAGAGAGAGAGAGAGAGAGGGAACATTTTTATCACCCACACAATTCCCAACCTACAATATATTTCTTTAGCATGTTTACTTGTGTATATTCTCTTTTTTCTTAGTTATATACAAACAAAAATATAAAATAACGCCTTGTTGAACTCATCTTCCATTTCATTCCACCCTTCCTTTACATATACAAATTATTGTTGCCACTGTTTTTTATTCTAACTAGGAGTTGTGTACCAACATTTGGTGACCTTGACGTGTTCATTAATGGAAAGTTTCGTTTCGGAGGCGTTATAAATTTACAAGCCATTCCTTACCCCAGTTAACCAGTAATTGCAGGCGTTGCCAATTTTACTTCGTCGGATTTGTCAGACTTGCTCGCAAGACGGGATTAAATAGTTGTTCCATATGCGTAAATACCTAGTTGGGAACAGATGACATGCGAAAAGTCGTTGATGTAGGTCAGAAACAACCTACTTCTAATGGTAGAGCCCTGAGAGACTCCAGTATTATTATGAAATGATCTAGAAGTCTGCCCGTTCAAGACTTCCTATGAGGTAACTTTCTATTTATTAGAAAAATGAAAGACAAAATGGAAATAATCCTATGGAATAGACAAAGTTCGATAATTATTTTAAGACATTTTTATGTTTATACATTCTTTTTTATAAATACAAATATTTAAGTAAATGCTCTGTTTATAATAAACAGTATTGACAACATTTACTGGCCAAATTTTCCGAGAAATTGTCATAGAAAATATGCGTTCTCCGACAGGAATCGAACCTGTATCTTATACGGAACCGTCATATAGCGTGATTTCGCCACAGAGGAGCGTTTCAACTAGAAAGGCCGATTTTACTGTTTTTAAACTACAATTTTCCATGATTTTCTCATGTACATTCATATCTGCTCGATGCGGATCCAAATGTAAACAAATGACGTCACACATTGTGAAATGGACAAAGTCCGACAATTATTTTAAGACATTTCTATGTTTATATATAAAAAATTATTCTTTATATATTAATGCTTTCATAACATTACTGTTATACCTTTAACAGTATATTTTTTATGTTTATCTATAAAAAAGATAAATAAAAATGTTTGAAGTACTGGGAACGCCATATTACTTATATCATTATTTTTTCTTTAATTACATGTTGTATCAGATGTATTTGTAGTTATTGTTAAATTTATTAAATGTTACAGTTTCTGTTATTTGGTACAGTTCTTTTATATTATACAGTGATATTCAATGAAGTTCGAAGCTAAATTGTTCTCACAAAGACATAAATGATTCATTCGTTCGAAGCCGTTGTTAAACATTGATTTGAGCAAGGGACTGCATACAGCTTACGCTGATCTCATCAAGAAGGCCGTTGATTAAAATAAGGAAACAGAGTGTGTCCAAGAATAAAGCTCTAGTGCTGGGAGCCCGCATTAATGTAAAGTGATGTAGAGGAGTTGCCGTTCAAGTTAACGCGGCTTAATATGAAAGATGAGATCAAATCAAAGGGACCTCCAAAAACGCCGTAACCCTTCATTTTGTGAAGAAGGCGAGAGGACCAAAAACTTGTCAGATGCCATCGAAATGTCTAAGACAGCAAACCGAGCATTGACATTCTTGAAAGCATCTTTCTGCTATAACCGTTAATATATTGACGGTTGACCAAGAGAAGCGAAAACCATATTGTTTTTCTGAAAGAGGAACTCTGCGAGTTGAGATGCTGAAACTTTTCAGAGTTCTTTCGAGCCTCTCTAACTTTACTAAAGAACGGTAGAAAGCAAATATGATCGATAATTTGAAGGATCAGACTGTCGACCAGAGTTCTTAAAAGCAGCAAATACAGAAGAGCAGTTCCAACAATCAGGAAAGCTTGAAACAGCAAGGCATATATTGTACAGATTAGAGGAAACAGGAGCCAGTTCAAGAGGCCATTTCTGATATTGCAAACTAGTTGGATAATCTACTATTTATAATAAATAAAATTTATATGTTTGTCCAATTATATCAGAATTATATATGATTCATTTGGCGCGAAGTGTATATGTAAAATCATTACTAATTAAATAGTTTTGGCTTCACGAGGGATATTAGGTTTTGAAAATAATGCGCTGTTGAATAAATAAAGAAAATTCATACAGCCTTTCTAATTTTCGACAAAAGGCGAGATAGATCTAGCTGCAAGGCAGGTGTTTATATCTGTATATTTACATTACTTTTATGCAGTACGTACATTCAGTAATTAATTTACAGTCATTTATGCAAACAACAAGCAGTGGTATTAATTATAAAAGCCAAAACTATATTATGACAAATGCTAGAAATATGACAAAATAAATAAATATAAGTATATTGTAACTGAATGGGAAAAAAAATGCTATCATATTATTACTGTTATACCTTTAATAATAGGATCACCGGGCATGATAAAAACAGACACAGAAATTCATATTAACATGATACCTGGCAAACCCTATTAACAAGAGACTTTTTTTAAAATTTGCACTGTGTTAAACAGCTCATCTACCCAGAAGAGTTTTATCAATGTCATGAAACGATAAACAACGCACATGTTAAGTATCACTTAATATCAGAATGCGAGCAAACAGTATACATATATTTATTACCTTGCCTTATGTTAGGAACTGGGTAACTACTTGATAAGGTATTACGCTGAACAGAATGCAAAAAAAGAAAAGATAATAATATTGAATCTAAAAAAAACAAAATCCAAAAAATGTGGCACATAAAGACATCAATAATTGTAATTGTGTTTGGGACGGTGGGTTTCATTGGAAAAAGTTCTGAGCGATTCATGGAGGAATCCCTGGTAGTTCACAAGAAATACAAAACATTGTTCTGACAAATACTGCTCACACCTTATAAGGAAATTCATCTGTCAAATGTGTGCGATCTTAGGTTGTATATATATTTTTTATGCAAAAAGAATCTGGAAATAATAATAATAATAATAATAATAATAATAATAATAATAATAATAATAATAATAATAATTAGAAGCACCCTTAATAGATTTAGATTTTGCCACGAAGATTAGAGAATTGGAGCATGATGAAGCTTATCTAGGAATTAGTGAGGGAGATGGCATACAACACTCCCAAATGAAAGAGAAGGTAAGAAAGGAGTACTACAGGCGTGTACGCCTGGTACTAAATACCGAGCTAAACTCAAAAAAACGAATATCAGCTATAAACACCTTAGCTGTTCCTGTGGTGCAATGCAGCCTTAATGTACTTAACTGGACCATAGCTGAAATTAAGCGAATGGACGCCAAAACGAGAAAGCTCCTCACTTGCTACCGCATGTATCATCCCAAAGCTGATATTGATCGCCTGTATGTGCCGAGATCCGAAGGAGGCAGAGGACTAGTTCAACTAGAACTATCCTACAAAAGTACAACAATTGGCCTCCAAAGATACTTGGAAAATACAGAAGACTGGATGATGGTATGTGTCAAGGAACATGAAAGTAGTAAGTGTCTTTACTCTGTAGTAAAGGAAACCGAAAAATTCAAAAAGGAGCTTCAAATGGGCACAGAAATTCAAATACATCAATGTACACCGGATGAAGCTGCAAAAAACTTAAAAAAGAATGCAAAGAGAAATGCGACCGACCAGATAAATAAACAATGGCAAAATAAACCGCTCCATGGCCAATACTCTGCCCGTACCAAACAAGCTGACGTAGACAAAAACCGCACCCATCAGTGGCTACGTAGTGCAGGGTTGAAAGGTGAAACTGAGGGTTTTATCATTGCTGCACAAGACCAATGCTTGTTAACTCGGAATTATCAAGCACATATACTAAAATACTGTGTTAACCCAAGATGCAGATTCTGTGACAAATATCCAGAAACCATTGATCATCTTATATCAGGTTGCACGATATTGGCACCCACTGAATATAAAACCCGGCATGACAGAGTGGGCCAATATCTGCACTGGAAAATTTGCAACTCCTATGGGAAGGAAACTGAAAGAAACTTGTACGAACACCACCCTGACCCGGTTACGGAGATAGGACCTGTTACAATTCTATGGGACTACACAATACACACTGACAGAACAATCAAAGCCAACCGCCCAGACATTGTTATTAAAGACCACAAACAAAATAAGTGCCTCCTTATTGATATGGCAGTCCCTGCAGACTGTAATGTATCTTTGAAGATATTCGAAAAACTGTCAAAATACAAGGACCTTGAAATAGAAATCTCAAAAATGTGGCACATGGGAACATCAACAATTCTTGTTGTAGTTGGAGCCCTTGGACTGGTTGGAAAATATTCCAATAGGCTGATTGAAGGGATCCCTGGAAGTCCATGCCTCAAAGAGATAAAAAAAATTGTTCTGATAAGTATAGCCCACACTTTACGAAGGGCTTTATCTATGTAATCATTTTTTTTTTTCTCAGTGGAAAGTGTCATGATGCCATTTCTAACCATAGGTCCCTGGGCAGGACCTGGAAAGAAATGTGTAAACGCCAGATATCAAAGGAAATAATAATAATAATAATAATAATAATAATAATAATAATAATAATAAGAAGAAGAAGAAGAAGAAGAAGAAGAAGAAGAAGAAACACAGTGTACTGGTACGAAGCATAAATGAATACTATTATAAAATTAATGTTCTGATGAAAGAGTTAACAAATAAAACTCTTCCTAAAAGAATTAGGGGTTTGTTAAAAGAAACTGTGCGTATATTCAAATTAAATCACACATTGAAGACTAATTTCACAATCGAAAGCACTTGAGCTAGACATCGAAATTTATAGTATCGAAGTTAATTGACCGCCCAGGCGTTACCGATTATCTATAACGATAAATGAATATTACTATCATTTTAATTTTGATCGATTGTATATAATTACTTGGTCCTTGAGGTCGTCCCCGTTTTAATTACTTCGCTAATACTCATTGTTCGTTAAAATCTCTACGTTTCCTGACACAGAGTCAATAGTAAACATCGCTACGCGGGTTTCCGTTTGTATCAAAAGTATTATTTCATTTCTCGAAATGCTTGTAATCGTGATTTTCCCTAAATCGGATCCTAGAGAAAGAAGAAAAAAATAACATTTTCTACGATTTTTAAAAAATCAACTTTTCTTTTTTCCATGTTTTCACATAAGACGTTTAGCCATCTTAAAACGATTTGCCGTAAGAATCACTGCAAAATCCTTTGAGTTATTCAGCTAGAAAGGGAAAAGGATAAAATCGTTTTGTGTCAGCCCTACTGTCTTCCCAACTGAGCAATGGTGAGAGGAAAAAGTTCAGTCAGACCTTCAGTAATGGTACCAACATTCATACTATTCATTGCTCATATACCTCCCAAAATGCCACCCATATAATTTTAAAACATTAGCTAGATGAAGACACTATTGCCATTAATGTGTTACCATTATGTGTTAGTTTTTTGTTTCCACTTCACTCTGTATTTTTCTTTACTTAATAATCGCTTTTACTGAAAGAACCTATTCTAGCGAAACGTATATTCAGGAATTAAAAATGGAAATAACTTAAATGAACGGGACGACGGACGATAAAAATGACACTTTTTAAAATAGGTAAAAATGAGTCACAGATTTGCATTTGTATCTATGTAATAAAAACACTTAAAAAATTAAATAAAAAAATTACTAAAATTAAAAAAAAGGATTTTTCATATAAAAAAAAGAAGTAATCTATACAATTGTTTTAAGCATTTCCCCCCAAGCAAGTCGGGAGTGCCACTAGCACGTAGGAGGGGGGGGTTATAGAGAGTGAAACTGAGAGAAAAGAGGAAATTGAGGAAAGGAAAACAGAACAGGGATCAAGGCAACAGAAGACGGCGATTGACGTTGCATTTAAATTTTTGAAAAATGTAGTTATCAGTGAAGCAATTGAGAGGAAGAGAGTTCTAATGCCAGGAAATGCCAGGAAAGAAACTATTGGAGTATATCTCCACATACCAAGCTGAACAGAAAATTTCATATGCTGACTACGAAGGATGATTGGAGATCTGTGAAATTTTGCCTGAATTAATTTCAGCTGGTCATATTAATAACTGCATTGCTTCTCTCCAGGTAAACTGCCATCCAACTGATTAAAGAAGACTTCAAATGTTACTTGTACCGACTTCTCTTCAAAAGGGATAAAAAAGGACATAGTTTTGTTATCAAGTACTTGGAGAAAAAGGGTCCTTCAAGGACATTTTTGCTTACATGGTTGCTACATTATACGATGACGCCCCACCTTTATTAACAGTGCAAAAGTAGATAGGTGAATTTATTGGTGGGGAGAATCTTGAAGATGACAAAGGTCTGGAGGCTCAGCAACTGTCAACATTGAGGAAAACACTAATCGTGTTCAGGACATGTTGATGGATGACAGTCGACTGACTAGAAATCAAATAACCAATGCTATTAGCATATGCCCCCAAAGAATTGCAAATATTCTGCACAATAAAATTGGCATGACGGAGTTTTCTTCTCGGTGGGATCCATCTAATCAAAAACACACAGACTGATCTCATCACGGGAAAATCTTATATAGTTTGAGATAGATCCACCTGGTTTACTTAAATGTTTCCAAACCAGGATGAATGCTGGATTCATTATATTGAATCAGAAACAAAGAGACAATCCATGCAGTGGAAAGACCCATTCGAATCTGCTCCAAAGAAAGCTATGGTCATTTTATTGACAACAAAATTAAAGGTCTCAGTATTTTGGGATGCAAAAAGCATTGTGATCAAAATGGCTACATCATCAGTGGAGAGTACTATGCCTATTTGCTGAGACAGTTACGAAAGGCTATCAAGAACAAACATCCAGGAAAACTGACGAAATGTGTTTTGTTTCAAGACAGAGCTCCAACTCTCATTTCAACGGCTGCTGTGCATGGCTGTGTCTTTGTTTAATTACCCTCCTTATTCTCCTGATTTGACTATCATCTGTTCCCCAAGATGGGAAAAAACATGGCTGTGAACCAGTATGCCGGTGATTTTGACGTCATATCTATTTTCTTGACCAACAAGGTGAAGAGTCTTTGAAAATTTATCTCGGCTTATCTGGAAATAAACAACTCACTTATTAATAAGAAGGGTTGAAATGTAAGTTGTCACAGCTCTATCACTAATCCTTCATAGACATCCTATGAACTATTCAGCCCAACCTCGTATAACGATTGTACCTCTTCAAAATTCATTTTCTGTTAACAAGTAAAAGTTATAAGAAACATCCCCATTCTAGCAAGTCATGTTTCTGAAAATGGTTTTATTGTATTTTACCATGAATCTATATAAGCGTGGAATTGCGATGTACATATATACCATGTATAACAGCACAATTGTTCAAATCTTGTAACAGCATCAAATAATTGTCCATCCCACAAAATTTTTAATATCTATAAACCACTGAATTAATTGAGTTACTTTTTTCTAGGTTTTCAGATAAGACGATTAGCCTTCGGGACACCATTTGTCGTAGGAATCACTGAAAAAAACTTTCAGTTATTCAGCTAGAAAAGAACCGGGTAAAATCATTCAGTGTCAACCCACTATATCTTCTCAAATGAGCTATGGTGAGAGGAAAGAAGATCATTCAGGCCTTCAGTAACGTTAATCTGTTAATCTTCAAATTCCATTCAAGAACCATTGAGAGGTGAATAAGTTTAAAAAATGGGGAGCAGTAGAGAGGAAACCTGGATCAGGTGGTCACAACGGCAAGAGGTATCATCATTTCAACTTAGAGATAAATACATTCTTATTGTTCAAAGTAGAGATATAAAAAAATATTGGAGTATTTCAGTAAGATATCTTTATTAATATCTAAGATACAACGGCTTAAATATTAATCTAACAATTGGACAATTTTGCTGCTACACCAAATATATATATATATATATATATGTATGTATATATACTCATCGCACCCTATACACACATATAATACTTTTAGTATTATATAGATATCTATCTATATAATACTAAATAATATATCTACAAAAAAGGCTATTATTGTGTGCTTGCGTAGTACGTCGTCCGTTCGGCGCATAATGATTTAAGTTTCTTTCCACCTCTCTCTTTCCACCCCTCTCTCTTTTTCCACCTATCTGTGATTGCGTGCGTGCTTGTGTGTTGCGTCCGTCCGGCGCATAATGATTTAACTTAATCTGATTTAAGTTATTAAGATTTAAATATAGGAGTTGTTTATACAGTAAATATTTTTATTTTAACTTTCTTCAAACAGACAATTTTCATAATTGAAATATTCTTACAATAAAGACAGGCACGAAAAGATCCCGCTTTGCAGTTTCGTTCAGTTGTTTGTAGATTAACTATTTATATTTCAGCTTCCTTTAAACAACAATATTTTAAACATTTAAAAAGTAGATTTAAGTTAATCTGATTTAAAAAATATTTGAAATGAATAAGATTTAAAAATACGATTTGTTTATAGAGTAAGTATTTTTATTTTAACTTTCTTCAGACAAATTTGTTAATGTTGAAATCATCTTCAATGTTTTCGAACCTGAATCATCAATGATCCGACGGGTCACGGGTAATCTAGTTATCAATAAACTTTACCAAAGTCATACAGATGTTTAGTAATCGAGGAGCCAATATAATGTTTCTTTTATATTCGTTTCCCTTTCTTTAAATTCTACAATATAACCACTTCCTGAGCCTGGAAGAATACATAACAATGGCTTGTTTTACGTATACGCTTCATTTTAGCGTGACTTCATTTTTCCCAAAAGTGTCTTCGCTGTTTCTTCTATTTTTCCTAAACCAATATAAACGAGAGAGGTTATTTTTTCCCCTAGCATCAGTGCCTTACATTAAGATCATTGCACTAATTAGATGACTTACTTTATTTGCGTAGGTAAGCTATTCAGTAACAAGCATAAATTATTTGTTTTTTTTCAAACATTCTTTGAATGTATTTTCAAAACCTTATTGAAAACACGTTTATAAATATAACCAGAGAGACGCGTACATTAAAACACTCATCCCGCGAATAGATTCGCATAGACGCGTATATTTAGGTTCAAACGCATTAAGAAATATTTTTAACTCATATATATATATATATATATATATATATATATATATATATATATATATATATATAAATGAATGAAATTATAAGGAGTCTAGAAGAAAACTCAACAGAATGCAGAAAACACTGGACGGCCTTTTCGGCCTATATTTGGGGCGGGGCACAGTCCGTTGGGTTAGGGAAACTCGGATGAGTTACGCCACGGAATTTGTGAAGAGTAGCGCTATATCGACTCTAATTAGTGATGTCTGCGTTAGCGACGTCCGTTGGTACAGTTGGTATGATGTCGGAGTCAGGCCTTAACGGTCCGGGCTCGATTCACGCTAGTGGATGCGCACTGCTAATGATTTCCACATGTGCCAGCTTCATGATAGTGCTATCAATTTTTCATTTAATTTATATTGTTTTGGTATAACTTTTTCTTTTAGTACGTAAAAGTGTCCGAATGTTTGGAATATGCGATCGCTTTCAATAATCTTTTAGCCATTATTAAGGATGATTTTTATTTTTATTTTAAAACAGAATTCATGGGTTTTTTTTATGTATGTATGTAGAGTTATATATATATATATATATAATTTTATTTGTTGTAATTTGGTTTATTTATTAGGATAAAGGAAACAACAGTATCGAAGATAGCGTATTTGTGTGTACAGTGTGTATCAAAAATACTTTTTTACAATCTTTGGGGGTGGGTTCCTCACGCCGAAACATAAACAAAAGTCTATATAAACATATATCCGCAAATCCTTCGTTTTTGAGTTATTGAGTTTTCTTCAACTTTTAACGTGTTTAGTAACTGAAAAGTTTCCGTTTAACAATGGGAGGATATTGATACCGAAACAGGCACGCGAATGTTAATGAACGAGAGTCTGCACCACTGTATCAGATTGCATTTCCAGACCGAAGGGAGCTTAGTCCTCCAACCTTTGCTGCTGTTTATCGTCGCGTTGCTGAGACATGATCCGTGGCACCACAAACTATGGTAGCAAGTATTTTGAGTTTTATCTTGGATTGTAAATTTAAGAGCATCTACATTAAACTATACACTTAATAAATCAGAGAAACGTAGGATTTGCGGATTTATGTTTATGTGGCCTTTTTTCTTCGTTTAGTGTGAGGGACCCCCTCAAATGTTTGTAAAAATATTTTGATACACCCTGTATAAATAATGCGACCAAGATCTGAACACTGCTCGAGGCCTGTAACTGGCAGGCACCACGCAGTCTTGTTTTCCATTTACACGCTATCTATCTATGTATCAATCTATATATCTTTCTTTCTTTCTTTCTATCTATCTATCTATCTATCTATCTATCCCTTTCTCTCTCAATACACACCTATATATATATATATATATATATATATATATATATATATATATATATATATATATACTGCGTTGCTCAGTTCTTTGAGAAAATCTCTTTCAATAACTCTAATTTATTTCTTACTTATTCTGATTTCCTTTTCTTTTTTCAAACAACTGTTGGCAAATATCAAGATAAGTCAGCAAATGAAAATGCGCGTTGTAATATTTGCCTTAAAGGCAGAATATAGCGATTTAGAGATTGCTCGCTTCCTGAAAAATGCAAGCTCGTTTGTTGTCAAAGTTCACAAAGAACACTCGCAGGGATTCTACAATACTAGCAAAACATAAAATGCCTATAAACGGGTCTAATATGATCAGACCACACAATGTGTGCGAAACGGTCAGAAAATTATCGATAAATAAGTCAATAAAATTATTAACGTGCTCGAGATTACAATGCACTCTATTCTTGATAAAATCCAGAGAAGGATCTGTAATGAAATCGATCCTGACCTGGCATCTCGTCTTCAGTCACTTTCTCGCCGGAGACTTTTCGGATGTTCTCTTTTTTCTGGTGTCCGACTAGATGAATTAAAGTGTGCTACAAGACTGGCAACTATAAATCAGCTTTTTTACGTTTGATATAACTAGATGTAACCTTCACTTCTACTTTAACAGTTTTTTTCTTGCACTTCCCACTAGTGGAACATCTTTCCGATTTATTGATTCCATCATAACTACAATCTTAAAAAATTTAAATATAATGTCAATCGCCAACTGCTGTCTTCTTGAACCCTGTTCAACTTTTCTCCTTTAGTTAATCCTCTTCAATTTCAATTTTCTCATTCTCTTTCTCCCCCACTTCTGCGTTACAATGGCATAACCCAATGCTTGGGGTGAGACGATTTAAAACAAAAAAGTCTCCAGAACAGTACAATCTGTAAACCTCTTTTTCTTTATTTTTCTTTTGTTTGTTTCATTAAAAAAAAAGTACTACTTTTCACAGACACCCTGTTTCACAAACTCCCAGTTTCACAAACATCCGGCTCACAAACATCCGGTTCACAAACATCCGGTTCACAAACATCCGGTTCAAACTCACTATCTTTCTCTTCTGATTACTAAATTAAATCCGTATATTGACGTGACAAATATAACTTGTTTTTTTTTGTTCATTCTATAGCCTTGGACGGTCAACGCTATATACGACTCATTGATTACTCTTGGAATTATATAAATCGATTTTTGCTCAATATCTTTTCATGTTACAAATTCTATGTATTTAACATATCTGTGATTCAAAATGAAAAATCTTCTAAGAAAAAGGTTAGCAACAGAACAACAAAAACAAGGACAAAGACTATCTGAAAACTAATTTGTCGCAAGGTGATCCTTTCGTATACAAAAGTGCCTGAGTGCCTCACAAGAAAGGCTTGAACAAATAAGGCTGCAGTCTAAGAAACGTAATAGGAAGGGAACAGGTTAATGGAACGTTTCATTTTGCTCAAGATCTAAACTCTACATTATCATTCTGCTTGACCTCCCTTCATATGTTCCTTAGTTTGCACGACCTTTCCAACCTGCCAATACCTATTCCGTTTTACCGCCTATCAGAGTCGCTAATTGGTTTCAGTTGAAAAATAAAAGACATAAAGAAAGAAAGGGAATATAGAAGTGTTTAACGTCTGTTTCTGTGAAATGGAAAAAGTTGTCTATTTCAAATCTTCATTTGTACCCCCTTACTTCTTAAAATAGCGATCAGCATTCATATGTATGAATGTTATTACAATATTTTATTTAATATTTAACAATGCAATTGTAGAATTTCCATGCATACTTTATTCAATCTTTAACTTAATAATTAAGATTCATCTAAATATTACAATAGGAAATTTTGGCTGGTCTTGCTAGTAAAGATAAATACGCGAGTGATTTAAATAAATAAATAGAGAAATACAAAAGGGAAATTATTATATAGCAGTTTACTTAGTTGGAATAAAGCAGTTTCTGTTCAAAATGACATAGATAATTAATTTGGCGTTTGCGATCGGAGTATGGGCCCAAGAGATAGAGGTATAAGCAACTTTCTCTTAGTATATATTGAAAATTTAAAATTTCATTTCTGATCTGATATTGTTAAACCATTGTGAATGACAAATAAAAAAAATAAATGAATTTGGATTTGTTTTGCTTAAAAATAGGTTTATCTGCTTACATTTACTGAGTGTATCTATAAAAAGTAAGCAAACATTTCATTAGAAAAAAAATACTCTTTCATGTATGTATTTAAGCGTGCTACTGGATTGAAATTTAGGTCTCACTCTTTTACTGTTGAAATAGTTAAATGTAACCGCCACTTCTACTCCAACAGTTTATTTTCTCGCACTTTCCGACAGTGGAACTCCCATCCGCTTACGTGCTTCCCTGATAACAAGAATCTTAAAAAAATTAAATGCAAGGTCAATTGCCATCTTCTGTTGTCTTTAACCCTGTTCATAGTTTAACCTCAATTCCTCTATACCCTGTTTTTTGATTTACCATCACTCGGTGTAAACCGCTTCCTACTAGTGGAACTCTCGCCTTGCTTGGGGTGAAATGATTAAAATAACATAAATAGAAAAACGGAATATTTTACGCGTCATGAATTATTTATTGTTTGATTTTTCCCAGATGCTTTTTCAACGAAATAAATGAATCTAAGCCAAATACAAATATAATTCAGATTTTTTTCTTCAGTTATTGCTGCAATTCATTTTGAATATATCTCAGGCGTGTGTTTATTTGTTGAATGTCAAACCGGAAGCGAAGAAAAACTTTAATACGTTTTCTTAAACATTATATTTGAATCTTTTGTTTTCTATCATAATTAAAACTGCTGCAACACTTACTCTGCCTCCCAGTTCATGAGAAAAGCGTAAAAACAAGAAACAAAAACTCAATATTAGCAATGTTTCTTTTATTAGAAATACTGTATAGCTGAAAGCATATTTGTTTTACTTTGTTCACGAATATGTCTTTAAAGCTAAAGACTGAACTTTTTAGCACCGAAAAAAAAACTTCTGTTCGATTAAATTAGAAAAACGTGTTTAATTCCTCTTTCATAGTACGTTCATTTTTTCGCTAAAACACAGCATAGCATGATGAAATAAAGCCCCAAACTTAATATAAGCATAATTTTATCGTCAAAATGTTTATGTTATTATTAAGAGGAAAGACCAATATATATTTTTAGTTATTATTTTAATATTTTATTTCTTTCTAACATTTTCTAAAGAAATTTGGGTTACAAATCTTGTTTTTATGTGTCAACGGTGTAACAGAGTTGATAATGGACATTTCCGCGTCTGTTTTTTGATAAAATAACACATTAATTTGGAAAGTCTTGAAAAAATGAAATAATTGTCGGATTTTAGTGAAAATTCTTCACAAATTAATTAAATTATTTTTTAAATTATTATTTTTAGAAAACCGTAATCATTTTTTTTTTTTTTGGCTCTGTTAACCCCACTTACTTAATTTCATAAAATTTTCTAGTATTTAAAATCGTCAACGAAATGAGTTTTTATTAGTTTTTTTTTTAAAAGCAGGAGACCTTGGAGAATGTAAATCATCAATTTTTTTCCAAACTCCTAGCAATGCCTTAATATAGTCCCCTGTACCTTTTTTTTATAAATACTTTCATGGTAATTCTTCTGATGAACGTCCTTTATGGTACCTAGACTTTATCAATTTGAGCGCAGTACAAGATTGGTGGTAAGTTTTAACTTTTTTTTAAGTTCAAATATTTAGATGCAACCGTAAGTTCTATGCTAACACTTTCTTCTATCGGACTTCTTACTTGCGAAACTCTCTTCCGGCTTCTTGCTTGTCAGTCAAAATGATCTTCAAATATTTCAATACAATATCAATCGTTTTCTTCTGTCTTCTTAATTTTTGTACTTTACTTGTTCTATCTCCTTATTTGTGAATTTTCCTCATATTCTGTAACATTCTAGTAGCCATAGTGGCTTTATTACCTTTCTTGGGATGAAATGATTAAAATAAACACTACTGTTGCAAAAGATATTGTTAAAACAGGAATCGATTCATTTTTTTTAACTGAGAGACCAAAAATCTTCACAAAGTAATATAAATGATTACGTAATTTCACTATAATTATTCACGATCACGAGACACCTACGACAGTCGCGTTTTTGAATTCAAAGTTTTTCCTACTCCCAGACCACTTGCTAACCAAGTGTGTCCCGCTATTTTCCCATAGCTGGGCAGAGAATTGATGCATTCCTACCGTTTCCAAGTGAATTAGCACCTAAAGGAATGGACACGACTGGAATTCTAACTCGGTTCCTCAATCCGAGCCGTTATCAATTACACCACTGTGTCTCTACAATAATTATTAACCTCATTAATTATGATTGCCTACTCAGGAAATTCTGCATCTGTAAGTTCTTCGACTGCTGGATTAAATAGTTTGAAATTGGATATAAAGAATAAGATTCCGATTAAATTTGAACGCGTATTATACAGGGTGACCAAAAGAAAACGGGAATTTTTGAAGTGCGTATTGCCAGACATGAGCAAGTGGCAACACTGCGAGACAGTGACCTTGAGCAAGTAAACATTTCGCCATTTTAGTAACGAGAATGAAATTCACAGTATCCCAGCTGAGATGTTGCAGCAGTCAATGAGGAATCTCAACAGCAGATTTCAAGAATGCATTCGTACAGGAGGACGCCATCTACAGGACGTAATTTAAAAAAAATGAAAATTCCATCATTGTTCCTTAAATGGCATGTTTTAAGGTTTCAATTACTATGAATTAAATATTTTTCTTCCATCACTCTTGGTTTTTTGGGATTTCTAAAAAGTTCCCGTTTTTGGGGGTCACCCTATACTTTGCTTTCATGCAACGACTTTAACATTACTTTAACCGCTTCCGCCATAGAAAACTGTCATCATCATCCATAATCTTATGCATAATTCGCTGAAACATTTTTTCTTTACTGTCTTCCCATAAAATACTTTTTTATTATAAATCTGTGACAATTTTCTATTATCTATTTTCTATTAGCATTCTCCTTCGACACATTTTAAACTGTTAGTTTAAACAGTATAACGTCCGTCTTGCCTAGCTACGCCGATATGTCAATAAATATATTTCTGGTACCAAATCAAACTCTAAGAGAAAATTTAATTACTCCAAATAGACTACACCAAATAATTTGATAAGGTATGGCACAAAGACATATTTGAACTGCCAGGGAAATTAGAATTGTGAAAGATATTAGTATAGTCCAGATGCGAACATTCAGATAGATAATGAATTGAGCAAGTACAGAAATATAGGGGGAGTAAAACAAGAATACGTCCTTTCATTGGATTTATTCTGGGAGAACTAGAATGCCGATCAATATTTATTATTAGTGAACACAGTCTTTGTTGTGTAGGATCCACCTAATCTGCATAGGTGACTACCAACTATATAAATAATGGTTGGTACCGGAAGACGAGAGAAGAAGGAATCATGAGATCCAACTAGAGACTCTGATCGACTGCGACTAGTCAACACATTCTCCAGGAACGTCTTCCCAGAAATATACAGAAATACTATATGTACTTATTGTGTACACTTTCTTGTTATAATACATTCTTGTTCTAAGTACATTTTGTGTTGCATTATTATTCCATGAAATAGGCGAGATTCAACATTGAGCCAAGACTCAACAGTCTTAACAACATGATACGCAGATGTTATAGTTTTGATGTCAGACACTGAAAGAGAGCGGCAAGAATCCTCTGATGGCGCTGTAAAAGAAAGCGAGAAGAAAGGACTAATTCTGTATTCGTTAGCAATAGTAACTGCTCAACATGCGAGTTACGACTTGGAGATTTTTTTTTAAGCTTATCACCCCAAGCAAGGGGTTACAGAAGGTTTGGAGGAAGAGCAGATAGGAGTGGTAAAGGAGAGGATGTGGAGAAAGATAGTGGATCGATCAAGGCAAGGGGGTTACAGAAGATTTGGAGCGAGAGCAGATAGGAATGAAAGGTGAAAGGATGTGGAGAAGGGAAGTGGATAGATCAAGGCAACTGGAGATGTCGATTGACGTTACACTTAAATAGTTGGAGATTGTATTTGTCAGGGAAACAGGAATAAGGAAGGGAGTTCCACAGGCGAGATGTGCGACACATGAAGCTACTGGAGTAGAAGAGACGTCTACATCTAACAGTTTCATGGGTGAAGGGGTTGGAACGGGATGCCAGCCTCGTATGTCGTTTAAATTCATGAGGCCTAGGAACCAGCAAAAGCAGCTCCTCGGAGCAATTACCGTGAAAGTATTTGTAAAAAAGACAGCGAGGCAACATCGCGTCTGATATCTGCGTGATAAATCTTATAACAGACAACGGAACAAGTGGCACAGAAAACTCAGAGAGCACTGAAATAGCTAAATATGCTTTCAGGAGATAAACAATGAAAGAGTAAGGCCTCGTTGAAGCAAAGATAAATTGAACTTCTATGTAATAGGAATCCTCTGATGTGACGGTGAATCCTGGAAATGTCCTCATATACTGATGAAACTTAATGCATCTGAGATATGGTTCTATAAAAAGGATTCTAAGAATACCGTGGAAGAAGAACATGTTTAACTAGATAGTTTTGAGGAAAATGAAATAAAAATGACCACCTTAGATTCAGAAAAAATGTAGTTAAACTCTCAAATAATGGGGACAGTGTTGTTTGAAGTATTTTACAAGCACAGAACGTTCCTAAAGTCATGAGGAGCAGAAAGAAACAGTGAGTAATCTACCTAACGAGGTTGTTATAAATAAATAGCTGTACAGAACTGGGAGAGACACCAATGTGACAATGATTCTTATTACTTATAGTGACAAAGGGTAGGTTCTCGTGGAGAACCTACATTTTCAGAGCCATGATTACCCAAAAGAAGTCACGGTAAAGTAATAGATTATGGCTCGGACTGAGGAATCAGAGAGCTGATGTCCAGTTCATTACATTCACTTAAATGATAATACTCTTACTATTTACCCAGCTTTGGGTAAATAGTAAGGTAGACTGGGTTCTATAGCTCTCAGCGGCGACCAATCTAGAGATGATGACTCGGTAAAATCACCCATTTCCCAGCAGGCCTGGGCCACCCCTGGGGATGCATGAAAACGCACAGTGGCTGAAATTATTCAGTGGTGTTAGTTCCGCATTCTACTGCAGGCAGAGATAGTGTTATAAGATATATGATCACCCACGTCCTGGAGAAAAACGACACATAAAAGAAAACAACAATATATAACGAAGCACCCAAGTAAAGGACATTTCAAGTTTTAGTTATTAAACGTAGAGAAAATTCGATTTTTTGAATAATTTTCCAAAGATTCCACCAGAAAAAAAAAAGAAAATTTGCGAGTTGAACGAAAAGTTGCTATCAGAATAATATAGAGTATTCTAACTTTATACTTTGAGTGGTCCTTGGGGAAACATTAATACTAAAAAAATAGAAATAAATAAGAAATCAAAGGAAGCAAGATGCGAGTAAATCTGAAATGGAATCATTATGTGCTAAGACTGAGCAGATATCCATTGCCTCTCATAGAAATGAATCGCAGACTTTTATAGAATGACCTGAAGAAATCTCTGATCCGATGATTAAGAGGACAAACTTATAGTTAAGTAGGTGGATAATCATGCTTTAGACCCGAAATAGATCACAGCGTCTATGTTTCCTCCACTTGACTCTTTCCATTTAAATAAAGCTCTACAGACATAAGTGAATCTGAATATAAGACGATCTGAAAGATAACGGAATATATGCAAAAAATACAGCTTTCGAAAACAGAATGTTATGCATGTTCCGAGACTTAGAATTTATATAATTGGTACATAACGTTTATACTTCATTCTTATAAGAGACAGCACAGCATCAAATGAAGGATCATATATATATATATATATATATATATATATATATATATATATATATATATATGAGCCAGTCGTCCCTGACGGTCCGCTTAGGTGAAACCGTGGTAGGTTTGTCTGGCTCTTTAGGTTTAACTTAGATTTGCTCTACTTAGCGTATCGAGCACTTTATTTAGTTATTTTAATTACTCGTAGCGGATTTTTCTCTTTGGACTCTGAACTTGGATGCTAGACGATTATTATCGGCTGACGTACATGTATCGGCTGACGTACATGTTCTCTGGTCTTTCTTTTTTTGTAGCATTTTTTTCCTTTGGTATTGGTTTGTTTATTTACAAATCAAGGCACCTAAGGTTTTCCGGACGAGTATACTTTCTTGTATTTATAAGATTACAACTGGTACACACACACACACACACACACACATATATATATATATATATATATATATATATATATATAGGAATGGTGCATACGGAATAAATTCCAATAACCAAAAAAATACTATTCTTAAAAGAGTGCTCAATACAGAGTAGAGCAAATATAATTATAAATATGTTATAAAATCACTAAATATAGCCATTTTGTTTCAACACTTCTGGGACTTATCAAGTGATGGTGTTGAATACATTCACCAAGAAAATGAAAAATACATAGACAAAAATTGACTATCATCTAGACCATATATCAAAACATATTTAAAACAACAAAAATCATTAAACTAACATTTCAGCACCCGCTCTCTTTCATCTCTCTGTAAACATCACTTTAGTCTGATGTAGTTCCATAGGACGGAACGTCCTATGGAACTACATCAGACTAAAGTCACACAAAAACATTTTTCACACTTTATTAAAGATTTTCGTAAAATTGGTCAAACGCACGCACGCACACACACACACACACACACATATATATATATATATATATATATATATATATATATATATATATATATATATATATGTATATATATATTACTTCAGCAATTAGTATTAGGGTATACGAGTATGTTAAATAGAAGTCCCATTTTTATTTTTACATTGCGCAGTGTGTATAACGACTGTTGGACTATCAAATACGAGTATACGCTATAATAACCTCTGAAGTAAAACAACGGATTAAAAACAAAATTCATCGTTTTATATATATATATATATATATATATATATATATATATATATATATATATATATATATATGTATGTGTGGGTGGGTGGGTGTGAAGAAATATTTTTAAGTTATGCTATATTTATGTGATAAAGTGTTCAATATCAGAGATAGAGCGTATGTAAACATAAAATATAAAATTAGACATTGAAATCAACACTCTTATAAGACAGAATGTTTCACGCAATCGTCAGGCCATATATATACATATATATATATACATATATATATATATATATATATATATATATATATATATATATATATATATACAGAGTTAATATTTCTTGCATCAGAAGTCAGTGTTCAACTCCAGCTTAATCTATGTGTACGAATGTCGAATCCTGGCGCAAATTTTTTTATCACTTATACCTCCCTGTTTGATCTTCAACTAGATAAAGCTTGCAATTTCATTTTTTATTAGAATAAAATAATAACTCTGTTATGAAGAAACAGAAAAAAATCATTAGAAACAAAGAAAATGCTACGGAACTCTTGTGTAATCCAAGAACAACTATATGGTATCGAAGCTGGACAATCTCCTAACTGATGATTAATAATTCTGAGGCGACGGAAATGCGGTTCTACAGAAGAATGCTGAGAATACCATGGACCGAACATATGAGCAACGATGAAGTTTTACAGAAAATAGAAACCAAAAGGAGACTTATACTTAACCCCAGAAAGAAACAACTGGAATTTCTACGGCAAATAACGATGAAAGAGGGCTCGAAGAATCTGACACTCACAGGGAATATTAAAAACGTAGGCACAGCACACAACCTACCTAACAAGCTTGTGTGAATGATTGTCAGATCAGGGTTCGGGAGACATAACAAAAAGAGAAAATTTACTAAGGGCTTCGAAGGAGAGAAAATTGGGGAGAGCCATGATCGCCAACATCTTGAATGGACACGGCACATAGAAGAAGAGGAATTCTAACTGTCACGAGGATGATTATGTAAAAAATCCTTTCCTTTGTTCACCTTATTTTATTATTTCTAATTTGCTAGCTGTTTCTCGGCGGTTCTTTTCGTCTAACGAACGATGAAATTGCTCACACGGCAGTTGATTCCCAATCGATTTTTCCACTCACCTACCTATATAGATTTCTCTCCTATGATTATAGTCTTTGGCATGATATATCAATATAATGATAAAAAGCTATCATTTCCCTTATATTCACGATTCGGAATGTAACCATCCGTCAAATTCTATCAATAACAAATTTTTCGAATTATATGGTTTTGCATTCGTCAGGTCCTCGTTGCAATGTTCAGCTGTGAGAATACACTCGCTGCCATGACAAGTCGAAATACATCGGTGATTATGCTCAAACATGGTGAAAAGAATTTCTCATTTGACTAGCTACGAATTGGTTCCGCCTAATCGAAACTTATAGTTCACTGTACAAGAAAACCTAACTAGTTACATTTCATCATCGCCGATATCGCCAGGCAGGAAGAACGGATGTCCCCTCGAGGAAGCACCGTGCCTTCAGTGACTATTGGACCTCATACTAACATCTGACATCAAGTGAAATTCTTATATACGAGCCATCGTTAAAGATGTAGGTAAAATGGTCGACTCTCTGTATGGCTTTAGCATGTACCTGACTCCTTATTCTATCATCTACCTTTACAAGAGCGAGATCAGGCCGAAAGTTGAGTACAGTTGTCATATTTGGACGGGAGCTGCCCGGTCCACACTTTCCAGTCTCGATAATGTACGAAAGCGTCTCCAAATCCTTGTGGATGATAAATTATTTTCTACCGTCCCTCTCACAGGTGGGATGTGGCAAGGCTCACTGCTCTATTGCTCCTTGCATAGAAAGTGCTCGGACAAGTATACTCTTGCTACCGCAAGGTCTAACCTTCACGGCTAAGACCCGCCATACCACTTACGTTGTTGCAAATTACCCACACTCTCTCCATATTCCATCGATGAGAAGTAAACAGCACTTGAATAGCTTCTTCCCGCGAATCACTGCTCTATGGAACAGACACCCAAGAGGATGTTTCGCCGATCTCTACAATCTTAACCTGTTCAAGTCTAGAGATAAACGTTATCTTCCCATCCTATCTTTTTTTAAAAACTGCCTCATAACGTAACTCTCTACCTCGAGTAGTCCCGGGTCCTTGTACAGGGTGAACCTTACTGCAAAAGAAAAAGAAATAAATGTTATTTTTGTTTCATTTTTATTTCTTTGTATTGATATCAAACAACACGAATCTTAATGAACTCTGGTATCAGTCGATTGAAAGAATGTGCCATTTCTCTAATGCCAATCGTACAAATGTCGTTCATTTATGCACTTGAAACGGAAGCTTGTACTTTGATAATTTTGTAAATACTTTAATGAAGTCAATGTATTCGTTATTATGAGTACATTAAAATCAATTTATTCAATATTATTTGGGGGATGAGTAATTATTATTAGTTATATTACTATTGCACATTGTTATCAAAGTTCTGGCCGTTGTACCCTCCGGCCCTCATCAGGGGCTCGTCGGATATTTTCAACTTTATATTTTTGGTCACTAGAAGAAATTGAATACAGACGGATCCTAGTCTTGTTCTTCTGTGTTAGCCTTGACTTTGCAGAGAATTTTCCGTAGGGTGGAGCTGCGACTGAATACTCTGCTGGTGTTGCATGGACCGCAGATCACCTGGATCTTTTTAGGACAAGCCGTTGACGCAAGGAAGATATACCGTGCCAGTGTCCTCATCCTTCTCCTTGACCATTCTGTTTCTGCCTGAAAAAGCTAATATTATATTCACAAGATTGTTGTTATTCCGAAGAGGAAGTTTCGATGCTGATCAGCTGTTCGTATCTCTTTCGGTCGCTACTTACGATTACGGTGTTGTCGTCATTAGACAATCTCTTTCTTTACACTCAAATTATAATATAGAATAAACTGATTATAATCTAATAAGAGGAACTGAAGTTGAGGCATTGCCCGCTGAAGGTTGGCTTGAGATATACGGATGTCTTGAAACCATTCCCTATGTGAGTTATTTTTAAATCCAAGAGGACAAACTGGTAATAAGTACATTAAAGTCTATATAAGCTATATACCAAGTACATAAAACAATGTATTCTATACGCGTTGAATTTTAGTGAGACCTGGTTTTCCGTTTTGGTCAGGGCACACTCAGGATTCCATCTCAGGGTGTTGGAGACTTTGTACATCAGGTCCAGGCGACCGTCTCTTTGCAAACAAAGAGACTGTTTGCTTGGGCTTGCTGTGCTGTGTCTCTAGCATCTTGAGTGGTATTACTATTTTATACACGTGTAATTTTATACACTTGTATTTATCTTTCTCTTCCCTGCCCTTCATTCATGTCACCCATAACAAATATTTTTCTCATAATTTCTATTCCCTGTTAAACAGTTCTGATGAGAGGGGACGAAACCGGTTAACTGGTGTTTTATTTTAAATCTAACATGGCCGTTCATAAAAAAATGTTTTTTTATGCCTTGATATATATATATATATATATATATATATATATATATATATATATATATATATATATATATATATATATATGGAGAGAGTTTCAGTGTATACGTCACGAAAATTATATATGTCTACATGTCATTTCAAATAGTCCAGTCAATTTATATTTCAATTTAAAATATGCAATCAATTAACAGTGAGTACATTTATTAAGAATATATAGAGCAACTGATCTCAATGTCATTGTGTAAGAAATCGACATTTAAGACATTTGCTTTTGAATATGAAATTCATTCGTTTCTATTACGCCGCGACTTCTGACTTGATACACGTTTACTTTAATTTATCGTTTGATTTGACAATAAATCCATGTAGCATTGAATAATGCAGCGAATTGAAAACGACTCTATTTTATTGAGAAACTAACAAGACAATGTAACCATTTTTATCGATATATTTCTCTTTAACGACGTCATGAAAGGCATATCAACTTCCTAGAATTTTTCCTACCACCAGTCATCACTATTTCGTTAGGGAAATATACTGATATTATATGAGGTTTGTACGGAATGTATGTAAGCATTTTCAGTTTCTCAAGAACCTGATGTGTGCCCTTGACGTAGTAATTCGGCAGCCAATCAGAAGAGACTTAATGCTCATGTGTGAACAGAAAAGTTGTGGGTATTCGGTAGGAAACACAATGTAGCCGGTTTCTGTACCATGTGTCCTTTGCTTTTCCAATACACGTGTAGCCTCGTCACGACTCACTCGGGGCTTTCTCGAAAATTTTCCTCGCTCATACCCACTGCCATGCTTGCTGTACCAAGTGCGAGAAACCTAAAGGAACACTTTTGGACCAGGATTTAAACGGGATTTCTCTTAGGTAGGCTATTTTTAGCGTGAATATTAGCTGGATGAATACTTTCCGGACATACCGTTTATAAAAAAAAATCAGTAAGAAGAGTTAAGAGTTGAAAGGATGAGGTACAAACTAAAATAAATGACATACGAAATAATCTTTCAGGAAATAAAACTGAAGAATCTCGCTGTGACATAAACCATGGCAGGGATTCAAATTCTGTTACTGATTAAGATGACTCAAACGAAATTAGGGCAGAATTCCTTCAAAATAACAGAGTTGAAATCACCGAAGCGAAAAAACCACATAATTCAAATACTCATCGGAATCAGAAAGAGAGCGGGTCCCAAAAATTCATATGACACAATCCAATAAACGTACCGTGCAAACATATAACGCTGAAATGAAAACGCTGTTAACGGACAGAACACTGAGAAACATGCAATAAGTAAATAATGTAAAATATGTAAAAGATTTACCAGCTACCGGGAAACTTATTGTCAAGACAAATAAAAGAAATCCAAATGTTCCACTACTGAAAAGCAGGAAAATCAAACGGAAATATAAAGTTATATTACTAAATGAAATTCCAACAATCAAGGAAATATTTAAACATAAATTGCAATAAAAGATACAGAGAACAAGACGATATAAAAAGCTTTGTAGGTTTCATCGACAAAATAAGATATTCCAAACTGACCTGAAGAAGTGCTACAGGGAAATTGAAAAGTCAATTATAGAAGTCAAACAGCCAGCATCTATTAAACAAGTGAAAAAATTTGGTGAGAATATTTGGAGCAGCCCAAAGGTATGTAATCCCAATGCAGAGTTGATCAAACGAGAACAAGAAAGAATAAAGGATAAACCTACTCAAGAATAAATGATATAACCAAGAATCATGTTATTCAAGCATTGACAAAATCCCCAAAATGGAAATCCCTAGAAAATAACAGGCTACACAATTTTTGGCTCTATCCCCTGTTATCAACTCATAAAACCTTTGCGCACACTTTATCAATGCTAATTAATAGCCTCAATGAAATTCCAGAATGGATCACAAATGTTATTAAATATCTCTTAGCATAAACGGTGGGGGGCACAGATTGTCAAAAAGAATTATAGACCAATAGCATGTCTCTCCACCACATATAAATTGATCACGTCTGTCCTGAAGAAATGCACTTACTCTTTTCTCGATGGAAGCAACATACTACCCCTGGAATATTAGGGATGTCCAAGAGGTTCATATGCCCTCAAAGATCAACTATGGATAAATAAAATGATCCTGGAAAATTGCAGGATGAAAGGTAGAAAACTCACAACAGCTTGGATAGATTACCGTAAAGCCTTTGATAGTGTACCCCACACTTGGATCCTTAAGGCTTTGGAAAGATACAAAGTCTCATCGGCTAGTAAATTACCTTAAATATAGCATGAGAAAGTGAAAAACTACATTATACCTAACTCACACTAACACCTTTAATCGCCTGAATATCCGACATGGAATCTTTCTAGGAGATTCCCTGGCTACTCTTCTGCTTTTTCTGTCCTTACTCCGCCTTTCGCATGAACTAAACAGTAATAAACATGGATACAAATAAACAAGAAAGTATGTAATCACTTAGTCTACATGGATGATATCAAACTCTTTGCCAGAGACGACAATGAGTTGAAGAGTCTCTTCAATACCGTAAAATGTTTAAGTGATAACATCGGAATGGATTTGGGATTAGGCAAATGTGTGTAGGTAACATTCAAAAAAGGGAGAATTACAGAAACATGCTCAATAAATCTCGATTTTGTCAAAAAGATTAAGGAATTGAAACAAGAAGAAACCTAAAAATACCATAGCTTCAGTGAAGGAGATGAAATAAACTATAACCAGATGTAGGAGAAAGTAAGACAAAATACTACATTTTGCGTGGATGCTGAATACGGAGTTGAATTCACAAAAAAGAATATGAGCCACAAAACATCTTGACTGTCCATGTGCTGCAGTATCTTTATTTGGGCAATATTAAGAGAATGGCTGCCAAACCGAGAAAGATTCTCGCTTCCACCTCATGCATCATCCAAAGATTGATGTTGGTCGTCTGTATGTGTCCAGATGCGAAGGAAGCAGAGAATAACTGTCTTACAGCACTACAGGGTGCGAGTGCTATTTGAGAGCATATTGTTTTAAGTTCACTACAAACTCAAATCATTTATAATATTACTTATTTCAGATACCCTAGTCAGAGGAAGATGTTAACCCAAGAAATGGAAAGATATGCAGTCATTGTTGCTTTAGCTGCAAAACACAGTGATTTAAAAATCAGCAACTTTTTACATGTTGCCAGATCATTTGTGCATAAGGTTCGGTTGGAGCTACAGGGATGTGATGGCAATGTTTCCCGCGTAGCAAAAAGAAGAAAAAGGCATTCACAGCGCTCTGATACAGTCAAAACACCAGAATTTATACGGAATGTTCAAAACACCATCGATGAGAACCCCGGAAGATCAATGAGGTCCATCGCCAAAGAACTCCAGGTATCAGAGTGGACTATCAGAATCGTGGTACATCAGGACATTCGATATAAGTCATATGTAATGAGGAAAGGCCAATTCATATCGGCGAAGACACAGGAAAACCGTCTCATGCGTTCAAAATGGTTGCAGAACAAAGTGAAAAATCCCCACGAACATGGCATGCTTTGGTTTTTCTTTGACGAAAAGAACTTTGACCAAGATCAGAAAACAAAGAGACAGAATGACAGGTGGCTGTGTTCATCTCCTTCTGACATACCCAGGGTGATCCACACCAAATATCTGGCTACTGTAATGGTTTTAGGAGTTGTGAGCAGTGAAGTTCATGTCATGCCACCTTACATTTTCCCACAAGGTCTTAGGGTCAATGCTGCTGGATACATTAATGTTCTTAAAACAGTTGTTAAGCCCTGGATAAATAAAGTATGCAATGTAAGGCAATATATCTTTCAACAGGATTCTGCATCTTCTCACAAAGTCATTGTATCCTAGGATTGTTTATCAGAGAATTTTTACGATCATGTGACCCCCAACATGTGGCCCCCTAACTCGTCAGATTTAAATCCTATGGACTATTATGTGTGGAGCGTCGTTGAAAGGGAGGTTAATCGACATCTTCATAGTACCATAGCTGCACTGAAGACCGCCATTCTCCAGGTGATGTCCAAAATGAACAGGGGCCACTTAATCGCACCTTGTGGACAGTTTCGAGCCCGAATAGAAGCAGTCATTGAAGCCAAATGTGGTTTCATAGAATAATTAGATAAAGAAGTATCATGAAGGATATTTTTGTCAATTTGAATTAAGTATATACATTGTTTGCTAAGATATTGCTGTTTGTTTAACATACTAAAATGTCCTGAAATAGCACTCGAACCCTGTACCACAATCGGTCTTCAAAGATACCTGCAAACTACAGAAGACCTGATGATAATCTCTGTCAAAGAACATGAAAGAAATAAGAAACTTTATTTAGAAATAACGGAAGCCAAGAAATTCAAAATGGAATTTCAAGTAGGTGAAAAGTTCCTGTAAACCATAATAAACCTACTGCAGCGGCAAAACCTTAAAAAGAAAACAAATGCAATGGGCCAAATACAGAAACTATAGTAATGAATGTCTCTTCATGTTCAATACTCTGCCCGTACCAAACAAGCTGATGTAGACAAGCCCAGCACCCATCAGTGGTTACGTAGTGCATTGTTAAAAAATGAAACCGATGGTTTTATTCTTGCTGCACAGGATCAATGATTGCTAAGTAAAAATAACAGACTGAAAAATTGTATTAACCCGAAATGCAGATTCTATGGTAATTATCCAGGAACAATTGAGCATCTTGCATGAGGTTGTACGGTCTTAGCAATCACTGAATATATAACATGATGGAGTGGGCCAATATCGTCACTGGAAAATATACAACTTTTATGGGAAGGAAACTACAAGAAGCTGGCATGGACAACATTCAGACATGACCCCATAATGTGTTGATATGCCGTTAAATAAACAAATCAAATCAGATTTTACAGAGCGAGCATATTTTTCTGATAATTGGTATAAGAAAAAAAAAACTAATATTTTTTCAGGGTTGATTGACAATTAAAAAATAACAAAATTACAAACTGCTTGTTCAAGACATTTTCATCCGTACACATACTCACACACAAAAAGAAACGCGCGCGCGCGCACACACACACACACACACACACACACACACACACACACACACACAAATCAACTCTATATTTATTCACAAAAAATTAAAAGGAAAATACCAAACATTATATGTGGAGTATTTGACTCACCTCAGATGATGCTAAGATTGAGTTTGCACTCAGTATCTTTCAGAGTAGCCACTTGTATCAGCGGTTTGATCCGAAAGATGCCCTTCTAACTACCAAGTGCAGATTAGCGACTCATCCGATTTCAGTGACTTTCCAATCACAAGATGTAAACATGTCGTCGACGCAGCTGAACCTATGATGTGCACACGTGTGGAAAAAAAAACTATGCTAGAGAGTAGGTATATAAATAATCAAACTAGAAAAGAGAAGGAATGCGAAAGTTGTTCACTTTTTGCAGAGAGTCAGAATCCATGTTCGGAGAACACCCCAAGGACAAACATTCAATGGTCGGTATTATTTGACGAACTCCGGAGTTGAATAAACTATAATGCTATGTATTAAAACTTTTTTTAATTATTCGGACTATTCGGGAAAGCCGTAATTTAATAAATTAATTAATTGACTCGTTTGGGGTGTGCCATGGAATGCTTAAGAAATAAGTAACCATCTCTTCATATCTGTGCTTGTATATGCACAGAACACAGTTGAGGAAGAGAGTAAATAGATTGGGGCTCTCATTTCCTCCTTGCTGTACTCCTGACGAAATATTTCGGTATTGCGGTTCTCACTACATATGTACCAGTTTGTGGTATATATAGTTACTCTATCATTCGACATTTCTTTAGAAACAAATAAAATAGTACTTGACTATTATTTAATATCGATCCTCCTATGTGGCAGTCTATTTCATCACAGATAAATAAGTGAATTGAGGCAACAGAAATGTTGATCTACAGAAGGATTCTGAGAATATCGAGTTTTTCAAAATTGAGGTGATGTCTGTGTGATCCTATTTTTGCACGGAATTGCGATATTAGTAATACTATAGTAGCATGGGAGTTAAAATGATCTGTTGATTTACCCCCACCAAGAAGATTAATGAAGGGTTATAATAACCAAGAAACAAGAGGGTTGCTTAACAAAATAATATAGGGAATATATTCACGAATTTCCACGCTTGAAATAGTGTCAGTAGTGCGTTTCAGAAAAATAAATTAGAATTCTTTAAGTCCGTAGTTTTAACGTATTGTCATGAAGAGGAAATGTTCATACAACAGATTAAATGATATGACGCAAAATAATATTAAAAATGTTTAAGACAAAAAGTAAGAGAGTTCGTCGCTCACCGAAGGGATATCTGGTTTGCATATAATCAAAAGTAGACGAAGAGAGATAGTTGGAAATACTTAATTTTCTTGGATTGTTGAGAGAAAATTCTTTGAAGTGCTGCGTTGCTAGTGGCCAATAATATGATTGGTGAGTAACATTACACTGGCGAGTACTTCAACGCTGGTCGTGCGGAAGTGAAACGAAACCGTTCATATAACTTCAGACACTCTTCTCTGATTAATTTTTCTCTTCATTCATATCAAAAGGAATTTCGCGTATGCCTGCGAATTTATTCCCTTCTTCTTCTTGACGGACCGGCTAATTTCTGTGAAGGTAAAGATTTTCATTGATAAAAACTTCACATAGGCACGCGAATTTCTTTCCTTCTTATTCCTCAGCGCACGTGTTAATTTGTGTGACAGGCAAAAATCCGCTCGCAAATTGATTTCCTTCTTTGGGTGAAGGTAGTTATTATTATTTCACACTCACTACAACACTACTTAAATCTTTTTTTTTTCTACAATTATTTACGAGGTTCTAAATGTGTTTTCTGATTTATTTCAGCTCTCATCTCTGTCGAATGTGTGGGAGAGATAGGTGCTCGCTAATTCTCTCGATCATCTTAAAACCAGGTACTAATTCATTTTAATGTAGTTAAATGCTTTTCGTTTCTCAAAAACGAAATATTAATACAGACACCAAGGGTAAAATTCCTCTCCGGTTAGACGTTGTCGTCGTTGATGTATTATAGCGTTCCTCCCCTATGTCATTTCTATAACTGACCTTTTCACTTCCTATTTGATGTTGCAATCATTGAGCTATTATACTCAATTTGAAGCATAGAGAAATTTATGCACAGGTTATTCAGCAGTTGGAAAGTAAATCTTGATTCAGTCAATCATTGACATAAATCATGACGTATGATTTCAGTGTTTGACTGTATTAAATCGTAGGGCAATATTCCGATTCTATATTCAATATGTTGATAGAACAATTGAGTTTAACTTTATTCGCCATATTGAAACGTACATTTGACGAGGAATGTAGAATGAAAAATGACATTTGCTCGATTATATTTTCACGAAATAGACTGCTACCACGTGAAACGTTGCAAAACACTGGATACCTTTTATAATTTAATTTTCTGGACTGGGCCGTTCAATATTCTGTTTAATATTGATATGTCTAAAACGTTCGGTCTGATTTTGTCACTAGATTATAATGGAAACCATGGGATAAAACTAACTTCATTCAAAATGATTGTTTTCTATTGTATTGTGGCATTTGCCATATCACGGCCTATATTTAAAAACAAAATGTTGTCAAAGGTAAGATACTTACATTGAATGATTCTAGCAGTGAATAATGCAGATAAAAACCTCATTTCAATATTTTTTCAAGAAACTTAAAATGTTACTCAGATCTCCGAGTCCTTGCGCATGACAAATTATTTTCTATCCTCCAATCTCACTCTCACAGGCAGGATGTGGTACGACTCTTGCTACTCTATCGCTACTTTCACGGAAAGAGTTCGGATGCCAGTTATTGCTCTAAAGCATGATGTGTAAAGTGGTCGCTTGCGATGGCACGAAAGTCCGTTGCTGCATCTTATAAATATAAATCACGCGAACACAAATTTGTTGACGACCTAGACTGGCTTCTTCCTGGTTTATTTTTCTGCTCGTGTGAATTTCCAATTTAGAGAGAGAGTAAGACAACTAATGGCGGTCCTAGCAGGAGATTATTAAACTGCTCTTTCACATCTTAATTGCCTCCGCAACCGGCCGATCCACGGGTCAGTTCGTACGCTTCCCTTAAAATCTTCCCCCACCTCTCAGCTTAACAGCCTCCACGAGACTAGCCAGCAACCTGTGCTGTCTCCCAATTCATACCAAACCTCTTCCGTTTACATTTCGCCTTTTTGTGTGGTTCTGGTTCCGGCCCGAGAGGCTTCTAGAATTACGTAGGGTCTTTAAGGAAAGATCAGATTTCTTCCGAATCATCTCGAATCGGGAGTCCTCCATCATTTATTTATTTATTTAGCGGATCAGATTCCTGGTCTCATTATAACTAGCACTGGTCGATCGCATTCACCCGTGAAAGCCTGGCGTGCGCCTGAGCTGTATTGACCTTTCTCACTGAGGGGTCGACTTTAAAAACTTTTCACAGAATAACGTCTGTTGTTTGGCGACTGGATGACCAGTTATCCTCATGGTAGTAATTTCTAGTGTTGCTAAAAAGTTCTTTTTTTTCTTATTTTCTTAAATGAAATTTTATTTTTATTTTTAAAAGCACCTAATATACATTTATGCTGATTTTATCGCATCAAACCCACTACATAACAGAAGTACATTCCTTGGTCCCGCCTCGTCTAACCTTCGCGGCTAGGACCTGCCAGTCCACTTCCACTGTAGAAAACCACCCGTATTCCCACTATATTCCATCGGTGAGGAGTAAGTCCCACTCGAACCCTCTTCGCGCGAACCGCTGCTCTGTGAAACCGACTCCCAAGAGAATGTTTCCCTGATCACTACAGTCGTAACCTGTTTAAATCTAGAGTTAATCGTTACCTTCCTCTCCTTTCTGTATAAATTGACTCCTGGCGTAACCCTCTGCCTCGAGTGGCTCTCGGGCATTGTACAGGGTGTACCTTACTGTAAAAGATCACCTAAACAAAAGAAAGGATTGGTGTTATTTATGAAGAAGGTTCTGCGAATATTCGAACTTGTGGAAAGTACTCTGTGGCCAACTTCAAATGTCCAGTATTTTTACCGGTAGTTACATTCATTGATTAAAACGTGTATTACTGTTATCCGTTAGCGATGAGTTCAATACATGAATCAGGTAGTGAAACTATATACCCTGTTTCATCAGTATTCAGCAAGTGGAATCACAAGGAAAAATTAATATAATGACCAGAGACCCCCATCCCCCTAAAAACGACAGACAGCTGGAAATGGTCAGAGAATAATTGGCCGAAATGTTGTGACTATAATAATTAAGATCAGAGGAGATCGAATAAATTAAACTATATTGACGACTCCAAAACTTCAACATGATTCGCGGTGATATAGATCAGATGTCGTTGATAGTCATGAGACTATGACGTCACTTGTGAATATACAATATTTACATTACTATAAATATTGATTTAATAATCTATGAAACATAACAAAACAAAAGTCATTGAAACAAAGCAAGTTCAGTCGACCATTGATGACAATTCCAGAACAACGTAACTATAAACAATTTTTTCTATCCTCTGCCAGCTGCAATAATCGAACCGTCGCCAGTGAGACACGCTGCAAGAGCCACTCCGTTTCGCGAGGCTCGTTCCTTAATCGAGACACAATCGCGCCAATCCTCCGAAGGAACGCCATCGAACGAGGGCCAATAACCCCTGAAGTCTCCACTGCCACAGGAGTAAAAAAAAATCTATCAGCAAGAGAAGAATATTTAACTATTTTTTTTTATCTCTGCGTCTCGGGCGACGAACCCCGGCTCAACCGCGGACCTGATCAAATTACCGGCCGAAAATGTATCCGCACAGGTCGCATCCCAAATCAACGACTTACCCATTTTAAAAGGTAAGATGGTAATGCCATCCGGCCGCTTTCCATCACATTACTTATATTCGGATAATCGACCTCATCTTTGTTGCCGTTATCACAATGTTTCAGCCGTTGTGCCTTCCAGCCTTCCCCAGGTATATATCGATCTGGTGAACCGACAGAAAATTCTGAATTGAACCCTTTATTTAAGCTACAAGAGTAGACTGTTCTTGTTACACTACTCGTGTATAGTATGTACTTGCACTCAGTGGTAACGGGGAAGAAATAACGGAACAATACTAAATAAAAATAAGAATTCGATGATATCCCTAGACATTGGCAGTGCAACGAGAACAGTCTACTCAGAACCCCAACTTGCATCTTAGTGGCATTATCGCCTTGCCTGGGGTGAAACGATAAAAAAGAAACTGACTCGAATATATAATATTTTTTAATAATTTTTACTTTGAGGTCAGCACACCAATGCGTGTAACATATCTTCCCAATTTAAGGAAATCATATTCAAACATCATACTAATCATGAAAGTGGCGATATTTTTATGGCGAGAAACACTTTACATGAACAGTTAAACAGTCGTTAAATTTGCAGAACTGGATATATGCAAATGAACCGAATCCCCTAAAGTCAAAGTGAGGCTATTAGGAATGATTCGGATCAGTTACTTTTTAAAAACAGATCAAAATTTAACGCGCTAAGTGCCTAAAGAGTAAATATAAACATTTGCATTAAAAACAGCTAAACAGTTAACTCACACGATATAACTATGACAAAACGTTACCGATCAAAGAGAAAAGATGAAAAAATAAAATAACATAGATTTAGTGAAATGATTGCGTGTTTTGCGTGTTTTGCGTGTTTGCTTTCTCGTTGGTTTTCGTGAGGGCTTTTATTTTCGGTTCTCTTACGACTGTTTACGAGGTTATAATTATGGAACAAACTACACGGCATTTATATTCGTGTATGGGTGGACGAAAGAGGCAAAAAATGGATTCTTTTTAATAAAGCATCTTTTATATTTACCGATTCTACCACCGTTTAAAATCACTGATTTACAAAATAGTAATTTAAACCATTCTGCATGAAAGCCTATGAATGAAAATGTTAGTTTAATTATAATATCAATATAATTGATGTTGTAATTAAGTAAATGATTAAGAAATAACAAAACATGAGGTTGCAGATAAATCGTGTATTGAACAGTAAATACAACAGAAGCGAATTACACGACTTGGGAGTGTGTGTGATGCTGACCAGAGTTCAAACTATACTACTGTTGATATTTAGTAGCCCCCCACCCACACACACACACGAGGGTAGATGTGGCACAAGGCCGAGTTCAACGTGGGTCAACCAAGACCGTAGGCTCGGCCGCGTAAATGGGTTCGGGTCTGTCTACTGCCCTAAACGAGACTCTGCCCTTCGGCACAGCCTCGCCCGGATTCTTCTCTGCTCAAAGGCAGAGAGTTCGACAGAAGCTGCGAACAGTCACAGCCTCGGTAGAACAATCTATACTACTGTTGATATTTAGTAGCCCCCCACACGAGGGTAGATGTGGCACAAGCCCGAGTTTAACGTGGGTCATCAGAGCCCGGAGGCTTGGCCAAAAATCCCCGTAGAACCCGCATAAATGAGTTCGGGTCTGTCTACCTCCCTAAACGAGACTCTGCCCTTCGGCACAGCCTCGCCCGGGTTCCTCTCTGCCCAAAGGCAGAGAGTTCGACAAGAGTTGCGAACAGTCACAGTCTCGGTAGAACAATCTATACTACTGTTTCGCCGAGGCTTACTTTCCTACTAATTTTATAGAAAGTGGAAGAGTCCATAATAAACTCATTAGAAGTAGGGCACCACAACAATTGAAAATAGACACTTAAATTCAAGTTACGATGGCATTTTTAAACAAAACATTAAACTTACCACCAACATTAAAAATGGGATGTGTGGATAACGCAAAAGATTTCGGTGCAACGGTGAAATATACGGGCCAAGTTCAGATTTCAATTTAGTCTCTATTGTTCATTTTCTCAAAAATTATTGTTGTGAAAGGTATTAATTTTTCTCCCTCTTACCAGCTATGGGTTAAATAACAAGTTAGAAAATGTTCTGTAGTCTTTGGTTACTTTTAGTCTAAGTGAAGGAAAATTATTATGCAGAAGCCAACGGGAAACTACTCCACTGTCTTTCCGAGGAAGACAGTTCAAAAATAATAAAAAAAAAACGGAACTTGATGAGAGCTAGGAGGTGGAATGAAAGTGCTTATTGTATGACAATCCGGCATTTTAACTATTTTTATATATGACTGATACCATCAATGAAAATGTTGCTAGTTCATTTTCGGAATGAAATGCAAAAGAATTATGTTTTCCCACATTGTCATTCACACATACATACACAAACACGTTCTCTTTTATTATATCGCCTCGAGCAGGGCAATAAAGCTACTAAGACTTAAAGGGTTACTGAGTGTGAAAAAAAATGAGAAACAGAAAACATTATTAACAAGAGAGAACAATAAAACAACAGGAACTAAGAAGACAGAAGATACGAACTGACGTTGAATTTAAATTTCTAAAATCGAAGCTGACTGGAAAACAAGAGTCCACAAGCGAGAAGTGCGAGAGAAGAAACTGCTAACATAGAACCTACAGTTACATTTAGCAATTTCAACGTTAAAAATGATGTGAACTTGCTGGCAATCTAGTATTGTACTTAAATTTGGAAAAATCGAGTTATCAAAGTAAAAAGCTATATCAGAATCAATAACCATGAAAACATTTATAGAAAAGACACATGGAAGGTACGTTACGGCGGCGTGAAAGTGACTGAAGCCGAGATGACTGATCACATTGCAGATTCTTCATTACAGATTTCTATTTTATTATAAATCTCTAAATGCATAGCAGAAGCATCAGAGCAGATCTGTCAGCAATATTCAATGCCGAGACAAATGGTCGACTTAGAGATAATATATATATATATATATATATATATATATATATATATATATATATATATATATATATATATATAAATATATATATATATATAAGATAGAAAAAAAACGAAAAGTTGCAAATTAAAAAAAATTGAATTTTTTTTTTGTGAAAGTATTTATTTATATTTTATATATATATATATATATATATATATATATATATATATATATGATAAAAATTTTTTTTTTAACTATATCTAACAAATATATATATATATATATATATATATATATATATATATATATATATATATATATATATATATGTCATCTGATAAAAAAGTATCAGGACTGTTGCTATACTAACTGATCTAAATTACGCAAAGTGAAGACGATTGGCACAGACAGACCTGGAACTCATGAGCATATAAACACTAATTTATAACATTTTTGTCCGCTTCTTTTGTTTATAGCAGGCCTTAGAAAGAATTCGTGTAGAGTGTAGTTGCTCACCATAGAGGTTTGACCCTGGTTCGTGAACCAGTTTTAAGCCAAGAGCTACATCCCCAGATCCGACAACCACCATAATACGCAGATCTTCCCCCTTGCGACATTTTCCTCTTTCCAAAAATCGAATCCCAAGTGAAGATAATTTCAAGACGTTGAGGAAATCCAAGAGAATGCGACGAGGCATCTGCTCGCTATCTCAAAAACGGACTTCCAGAAACGACAGGAAAGCTATGTATATATGTATGTATGTATGTAGATAATGTCCTTTTTGATGCATAACAAATTTATTCTTAGAAAATTAAATCACTCTTACATTTAATTCAATTATGTATTCCCCATTACCAGCAATGGCTATCATCTATCAGGCAGCTGTTCGATAACTTTTACGTGAACTCGCAAGTTTCGATCTGAAAATGTTGTCGATGAATTCTTGAATCTGATTTCTCATCCGAAAAAGATTTCCCTAACAATGCCTTTTGCTGCGATCAAAAAAGTTACCGTATTCGGCCGTTTAAAAAGCGCTCTGTTTTTTTATTAAAAATATCTTTTAAAAATCCCCTGCGTCTTATACGCCATACGTAGGTTTACTAATTACTCATTTTTTTCTTGATTTGCCCTGCTGAAATTGGGGTGCGTCATATACACCCCTGCGTCTTATATGCCGTCAGATACGGCAAATAATCGTCAAGTGAATATGTTGGGTCGCGTATATCAGACGAACCGATTTGCAAATTATTTTTTTTAATGTATCATTCTTTCTCTATGGAACCTGATTTTGTCGTGAAGAATAACAACATTTTTTCCAATCGAAGAGCACAGAGAGCTTTTCGACAAAACATTTATGGACATGTTCCATCTGCTGGATGCATATATGTGCATTTAATGTTTCATTTCGCTTTATGAATTCTAAATAATAATATTCAATATAATATGATAATGAATATAATACGATTCAAGCAGAATATTAACTATCTCCATCGAGATAAGATTTGGAGGTACATTGAGTAGATTTATTCTCGTCAATCCACTGCATTTTCGGTTGAACAGTATTGTATGTAATCCATTTTCCATTACTTGCTATATTTTAGGAGCTAGCAGGATTTATTCGTCATTACATTTGGTTTACAAAACGAAAAACATGTATTATGACTCAAAGACAAACACTCGGCACCGATTCTTGACAAGTAAAAATGTCAAATTTGCATTACATAAACAAACACTTGCATTATGTAATTAATATTTAATTAAGGATATTACAATTGTGATTTTCTCTTAGTTAATGATAAATTGGAACTACTTACAGTTAAATTCAAGGTTTGTTTGACGTCAAAATTAATCGTTTAAAACTTGACTAAAATTTTAAAAAAAGCCAAATCGAGTTATTGTGGATTATGTGATTTGCATAACAACTTCAGACGGGAAGATAGATAGATAGATAGATAGATAGATAGATAGATAGATAGATAGATAGATAGATAGATAATGAAAGAAGTAAAACAAATAGATTCATAGACTTATAGAAGGAAGGAAGGGAGGAAGGAAGGAAGGAGGGACGGAGGAAAGAAAGAAAGAAAGAAGGAAGGAAAATAAATAGATAAAAAATAGGGAAGGAAAGAAGATAGATAGATTCTTAATAACAATTATGTGAAATAGCCACAACTGTAGTGCCTGACTGAAATAGAGTATTTTGTTTTTCACAAATAAATCACTATTCCATTAAATAATCAGTCTCGAATCGAAAATGTACATATTATATATATATATATATATATGTGTGTGTGTGTGTGTGTGTGTGTGTGTGTGTGTGTGTGTGTGTGTGTGTGAGAGAGAGAGAGAGAGAGAGAGAGAGAGAACAATTACTTTCCATCCTGTTGGAATCTGCGTATGAAAATGAGAGCTTTTGGATTTTAATTCCTTGTTTACGTGTTTCCGTTTCTAGGGAAACTCTCCTGGCCCAAACAAAAAGAAACGCGAGTGATATTGCACTGTTTTCTCGATGTAGGAAATACACCGATCTTAATGCAGCTCAACAAATATGCTCTAATTTCTTCGATGGTAAATTCGACGGATTTGCATTTAACGACTGCGAATTTCTCTATCTGTTGATGTAACATTGGACGTGTGATCACCAGGTCCAGAGTTCAATTAATCAGCATATATTAATACAGGGTCTTTGGCGCCAGCCCGTCTTGTTTCGTGAACCGAAAACAACATGGCGTACATCAGTAAAAATGCTGATTAAGAAAACTGATCATGTGACATAATTTTTCAATCCCACATTATTCCTATATCAGTATTATAGTTGGTCAACTCGACGTGGTGAAATAGCATGCTTTATGCTACGACTGAGTTGAAAGTTCGATCCTCACTGTGTGATCCATAGTTTCGGTCTTGTGTCACATCTACGATTCTCTTAGTAAATCACTAAATCGATATTTTTAGTTTCACAAGTATATAGATAAAAATACTTCAACCCGATTCATACGAAACATAAATAGTAGCAACAATCCCAAAGTAGATTCCCATCCTGGGTATGACGATAAACTTAATCCGTGTCCTGGGTAAGATGATAAGCTGCGTTCAACAGAAAGGCCTCTGATCAGGAGGTTTTGAGGAGCGTTGAACCACCTCTTAATTGCTGGTGTTCCCGGGTCCACTCTGACCCGGGGTTATGACACCTGTTGGTGTCCCAGCTATGGACAAACAGTTTAACCAGAAACTGTGGTAAAAACGCTATGCAAGTGTAAAAATAGGTTTTAATATCAAAAATGCTTCGTAAAAAATTATTACCAGCAATAAATATTTGTAGAAAAAAATTTATTACCAGCAATATACTTTTGAAGGAAAATTATTACAAGAAATAGTTTTTTGACAAAAACAAAATATTACCATCAAAATAAATTTTGTCGGCATTAAAAACCCATTAATGTTGATATGCCGTAAAACAATGCAAACGAAACCAAACCCAAAGTAGATTCTGCTTTTATATTCCTTGTCCATATGTTGATAACATGGCTCTCCATAATTCCTATTCTTTGTAGCTTTCAGTAATATTTGTTTTCTTAGTATATCATATTATTCAGTCCTTGTTCTATCCATTTATATGTTCATATCTGTTTCAGTTTTTTCATATTTATCTATATGTCTATATATCTATCTGTTGTTTTTGTTCGGTGTCTAGCATATTATACGTTTATATTTCAGTTTATTCGTATCTATCTATCTATCTATCTATCTATCATTAAGTAATTCACTGAGTCTGAAAGAAACCTCAACAGAATGCAGAAAGCACCGGGCGGTCGTTTCGTCCTATATTTGGGACTCATCAGCAGTGCGCATCCACTACCGAGAATTGAAACACTGTCACTACACTATCGCTATTTCTGTATCGAATGTTTAGACTACTTCCATTCTTTAGTTTCATCAGTTCAAACATTTTAAGTTAGGCTACGCCAAGCCACTTCCCCGGAACCGAATAATCGATATTTCCAACATTTTCTTAATGCAGATGATGTAAAGAATTCAAAAGTAACTTCTCTTGGAAATAGACAAAATTTGGCAGTCCCCTAGGACATTAATGCTGATATGATTGCTACATTAGGGGATAACTCCAGAGCTTTAACAACAGTGTAAAAAGGTGCAACTGAATTTAGGAGGAAAAGGGAGAGTCTTGTAGATGACCCATATCTAAAGTCCAGCAACTGCCACCGTCGGGGAGAACATTGATCGTGTTAACCACATGGATGGGGATGACAGACGATGGACTATAAATCAAATAGCCCACGTTATGTCGTGAGAGATTTGAGAATTATCAGTACAATGAACTTGGCATGCTGGAGATTTCTGCTCATTGTGGGCTATGACGTCTGACATTTATTCAAAAGTGCACCAGTCTGATCACATCACGAGAAAACGTGACATTCTTTAATGTAGATGAAGTTGTTTTGCTAACTCAGGATGAGTAGTGGATTCATCACTTTGAGCCAGAGACAACCCATGAACTGTAAACACCCCTCTCTCACCTGCTCCAAAGTAGGCCAGATGCAGGGGGAGTGATAGCCTCAGTTGTTTGTGATGCAAAAGCATTGTGTATAATGATTATTTTCAAAAGGGCCACATCACCCATAGAGTGGACTATGCTAGCTTTCTGAGGCAGATACATAAGGCTGTAAGACCAAAAGCCCAGGAACACTGGCATAAGTGGTCTTGTTTCATCAGGACAATGCCCCAGCACATACTTTCAAATGCTACTGTGCATGACTATAGCTTTGAACTGGTTGATCACCCTCCCTATTCTCTTTATTTGGATCCCTCTCTCTATCATCTGTTCCCTAACAAAAAATCACACTAATTTGGGAAAGTAATGGCGTTATAATTAATGTTGGTGACATTTTAATTAACAGGATGAAAACTACTTCATCAATGGTATCCAAGCTGTACAACACGGATGGAAGCAATGTGTGAACCGCAAAGGTGGACTGTTGAAAAATAGACCTCATTTGGTCACATTCAAGGCAATACCTATGAAATGCAAGGCCATCACACTATTCATCGTAGCGACGGAAGAAAGTTTTCGCAGTTACAAGAAAATTTTTTAGCTGACTTTCATTGATCCGACACATAGCACATTCATTCTGAAAGGAAATTTTCACTCATCAAATTCATTTCAGTTGAGGTCCTATATTTTATCATAAATTGCATTTGGATTATCATAAGTGTGTGACTATAATATAAAAAGTCAAAATTGAATTGTATTGAGATCTATTTTTTCGCCATTATTTATTTTATTGAACTACTGTATTACTGAATGATTTAATTTGCTAAACTACTGTTATCTATTATAAATTGGCAATTGTTGTTGAATTGAAATTTATTTAAATATTTTTTACAAACGTTTTCCTTCATAATATTAGTATATATTTAAGAAATATTGTCTGAAAGTTTTTAAAAAATTACGCCAACCATCCGCCGTATTTAAAATGTCTCGGTTTTGTTCCAACTTTATTAACAAATATTTTAATTTCTCATTCTGTTTGATATATTCAGATAAACTTTGATATAATAATTTTGAATGAACATGTTTCTTTACTTTAAAACGTGTCCGTTGAACAAAAATTGTTTTGAAGTTTTAAAAAATATTTCGCCTGGAATTGCACCTTCACTATTTTGAAAAACAAATACTGACCGTTTAAACACCTAGTTGTTTAAAAGTTGAAAATCTCATTTCTTTTTTTATATATTCCGAGAAATTTTGATCTAATATTCTCTTATTAAGGTTTCCATTCATCTTAACAGAGTAGTTGATTTAAGAAATATTAGTTTCCCTTGTTAAAAATAATGTTTTTCTTGAAATAAGAGTAGAGGATTTGAAAATGACACCCTGTTTAATGTGCTAAACTACTGTTATCTTTTATAAATTTGCAATGTTTGTTGGACTGAATTGTATTAGAATATAGCAAATAATTTTTTACAAGTGTTTTTCTTTACAATAACAGTAGCATATATTTAAGAAATATTGTTTTAAAGTTTAAAAACTTACGCTATTTCAACTAACTATCCGCTGTATCTTAAAATATCTCAATCTTGTTCCAACTTTATTAACAACTATTTTAATTTCTCACATCTGCTATTCTGTTTGAGATATTCAGATGAATTTTGATATAATAATTTTGTATGAACATTTTTCTGTACAAGAACAACGTGTTCGTTGAACAAAAATTGTTTTAATAAAATTATTTTGTTTGAGGCTTTTCCCAAAATATCATTTTGTATTATAGCTGCATTAAAAAATTGATATGTAAAATCATTGCGACTATTCATGATTATTTGGAGTATATCCTGAAGTCACACCCGTGGTGAACGTTGAACATTTAAAAAAGCTGACGGTTTTGAAACTAAAAAAATATTTTTTTAATTTTTTTAGTTCGAGGAAACTTTAATCTATAACTTTGTTAGAAAGTTTTCTTTTCTGCTCCTGTTGAATGGTGCTGTGTGACAACCTGTCGAGGCAGTTATAATAAGCAAAAGGTCCGGGTGTTTCGTTTTCCAAATGATCAAGATGAGAGAGAAAGATGGTTAATGGTAATACCATGAGAAAACACCCCTAACCACCCAGATAATGTCTCTGAAAGGCATTTTCCACCTAGTTATGACACTGCGATTGTTCATGGAAAGCACAGCCCCAAAAGTCCTCCATCAATATTCAATAATTTGCCATTCAAGTATGATACCGAACCCTTTACCAAAACCAAAGAAAACAAAAATGTTTCACTTCTGTACAAAGCGTGCAAAATGATAAGTTTGCATACTTCTTAGAAAAAGATAGAACTGAGCATTTTACAAATTTGTGTGCTGATATTGACTGTCATGATTTTGTGCCAGCAGTGATAGATGCTGTGAAGAGCCATGATCGACCTCGTTCTGAAAGGCTACGGCATATAGTAAAAGAGAGTTGGGATAAGAACGGTCTTGAAAAACATTATTCCAAGAAGTAAAACTCAAGCTAAACTTGCACTATCTGTCTATATTTCTGAGATGAGGTATTATGTACATTATTTACATTATAGTCACTGGACCCAAAGAGTGTGAGTTCAGTACCCGGTTAAGGCAGTGGAAAACTTTCAGAGGGAAATTAACAGGAGATAACTGATAACTGACATCCAATAAACATGGCACGTGGAACTAGAACAGTTGACCCAAGTGAGCGAAATAAAGGGTTCAGTTCGACATTCCAACTACCTGAAGAAGCCCGGGGCGTACAACGGCCGAAACGTTGTGATAAACATGGCGACAAAGATGAGAACAATAGTCCGAATAATGTAAATAATAAACTTACACTATTTAAATTTTCGGACTGTTTTCCTCATCTTCGTTGTCATATTTTCGTTTCGTCCGTTGTACGCTCTGGCCATCTTCAGGTGACTAGAATTTCGAACAGAAACCTTGATTTCGTCCACCGAGATATTTTGTTCTAAATCCATATGCCATTCCTCTTCCGGATGTCTCAGTATCAATTATCTCCCTTTAACTCAAATCTCCAAGATTTTGTTCATCTCTGCTGTAGCCAGGTATTGATCTCACAACTCTTTGGGTCAAGTCACTGGGTTCAACCAACGCTTTTACCCACTGACCATCCTCATAAACACATGGTCCAGTAATATTTAGTATGACAAATTTACTTAGAGCATGCTTTCCGAAAATAGTGTCGAAACCCCCAACTCAGTGTAGCTTTCAAATTTATAGATTCACAAATTGAATTGAGAATTTTTCTTTAAATTTTGCATACTAATTTTAGGATCATATTTTCGTATATTTTTGGTAAGTTTTCTAAATTACTGTTTTCATTCTTTTTATATTAACGTCGGCGACTTTGGATGTAATTTTTTAAAACACAATAGCTGGTGGTGATTATTATGTATTTGTGTTCTTGGTATAATTATCTTATTTAAAACGAAACAAACTAGGTATTCATTTTTGGTAAAGATCTGTGTATAATTATGTTTTACTCTGAATCGCTCATTTCGCGAATGAAAAGAAAAATAACAAACACACTCTACTGTTTAGTTCTCCTGAAAGAAGGAATACGTAGTTTAAAGATTAAAAATGTAAGAATTTTCTCAAGAGATGATTCCACCGAAGAAAATTCTCGTAAGGCGATTTTTACGCATTTGGTCCTCCGTCGTAAAAGTCGCCAATTTTAATGGAAATGTGCGAGAAGTTTTCTAAAACCTCTTGCTAAATTGTCGTGGTAACAAAAGTGGACACAAGTGGAAAAGTTTATAAGGTCTAGCTGGTAGTTGTGTCTGAATTTCTGGGATGAGAAGTCATCATTATTTACACTATTAAATTCGGACTATTGTTCTCGCTTTTATTGTTTTGTTTTTTTATCCGATTCGATATGAATTTTTGGCATGAGTCATCATTATTTATACTATTTACAACAAAGATGAGGCTAAAAATCTGAATATAAACAGTGCAAATAAAATTGGAATTTGTGGGGAGCTATGATCAGCCACTCCTTGAAAGACAGTTACCTGCTTTTTAATGGAAGTACTTGTACTTAACATCCATGCTAAGATTTGTTGTTATGCTCAGGTTCAACTGTCTTCTCTCCAAATTCCCGTCATTTTGGACTTGAGCCACTCAATAAACTTAATCAATATCTATTAGATATTTTCTGTTAGAGCTGGCAGTTCCAGGCCTGGTAAATTTCAACTGCTGATTTTCTAGTTTAACATGTGTGTGTTAACGCGGATCATTCCAGAATTAATGTCACCCCGACTATAAAGATAACCAGATTCAGAGTCAACCCGCAATTACTTCCGGGCTCCGTTTGGAGAATCACTTGATATGCCACCTCCATCCGGTATTGTAACCGTGGAAAATATTCGTGACACGCAGTTATATAAAAGGTCGCCCAAGAGAGTAGTAGGTCAGGCCCTCATATATAACAGGATATATGAATCGTATCGTGTTATAAGTCTAACTTGTGTTGTTTAATCGGCGCGTTGGTTTATCACACTAGGCAGTTTCATTTTCCCAGTTCATTTGTTTTTTGCGATATTACACCTAACTTCGTAAATATTTCACCCTTCTCTATTGAAAGGTATTTTCAGAAACTTCAAAAAGTTATTTTTAACTTTTAAGTTATATGGCTTTTGCATTTATTAAAAACGCGCCTTTTTCCTCTAATTTCCCCAGAGAGTATGAACCAATTGTTTCACTCAAAACCTATCGACACGTCACTACCAGAAAAAAAAACCACACCCGTGTATAAAAGTAGTTATGGTCGTACCTCAGTAGACTATCCTAGTATAATTTTATTTTTAATTGTCATTTCATGTTTTACAAATTATTGATGTTCAAATTGATAAAAACGCTCCCTTTGAGAAGGAAAATATTATTTTTACTCTTATTTTTTAGAAGTTTTTTATTCGTTTTCATATCCTTCATTGTGAAGGAAGATTTCTGAATACTGTACATTTGATTTAATTGGTAACGGCACAGAAAATAATTTAATGCGAACATTTCTGAAGCTTTTCTCTTATTCAATTTGAATATTCTTAGAGGGTCATTTATTTTTAAACCTGTTTACTTAAAACCTCTCTAAATCTTAATCTTCAATAATTTTAATCCAATCAATAAATTCTGAATTTTGTTTAATCATATATTAATTATGATATGAATACACTTTCCAAATTACTGCATTTGGTCACATATCTTATTAACTCTAAGAAAAAACTTTTTGCATTATATTAAACTTTATATTAACAAAGGACAAATCAATAGATAAAACTGAAGGACATGAATCTATCTCCTATCTCCTAAACTATGGGTAAAATAGAAAGATAGAGTGGGTTCTTTATCCTTTCTATGGTAATCTATTTATGAGAAGGAAAGGTTTAAAAAAAATAATATTATAGAAGAAGGGAAATCTGAATTCAAATTCCAGCTCAACTATAGAAATTAAATGTGCATAGTAGTGTGAAATATATATCTTTAGAAAATGAGAGGATAAGGTCTGAGCAGTATATTACAATTACTACATTGGAACAAGAACACATTTATAAACTAATTTCTATAACAATACAGTTTTAAAAAATTAAGCGTTCAGACATGAATCCCGTTTCGGCTCGCTAATGTAAACTTCGCTCTATAAAATATGTTTTTTTAGGATGCTGGTTTATCGGCAAACCTGTCAAAGCTTATATATATATATATATATATATATATATATATATATATATATATATATATATATATATATATATATATATAAGTGAACATTGAAGTCAACACTCAGAGGCGACAGTTCTGCGTGTTGACTTCAATGCTCACTTTTATATTTATATTTACATACGCTCTATCTCTGATATTGAGCACTTTATCCCATAAATATTGCACACCTTAAAACTATGTTTCTTCATATATATATGTATATATATATATATATATATATATATATATATATATATATATAGAGAGAGAGAGAGAGAGAGAGAGAGAGAGAGAGAGAAGTAATATATATATATATATATGTGGGGGGTGTTTGTGGGTCTGTGTGTGTGATAGAGTATATCTACAAAATTACAATATGAATAAAGACAAAAAAAATTATTTTAAACCGACAACTTTCGTCCTCTGAAGGCATATAGCAAGGCAAATGTAAACTTAGATTTTTCTTGATAAATATCCTCAGGGGACGAAAAGCATCAGCTAAGTTTTTCTTTTGTCGTTATATATATATATATATATATGTGTGTGTGTGTGTGTGTGTGTGTGTGTGTGTGTGTGTGTGTGTGTGTGTGTGTGTGTGTGTGTGTGTGTGTAATGGTTTATATATTATATATTATCTATATTAATATAATTTATTAAATATGAATCTCATAGTTCGATTATGTGTTGGACACATTTTGAAATCTGCTACGATTGTAAATTATTCAAATGAGTGAAGATTTGTATATATATATATATATATATATATATATATATATATATATATATATATATATATATATATATATATATGTATAAGTGAACATTGAAGTCAACACTCAGAGAACTGTTTCATGCACTCCTCAGGCCACATGCTTTGTGGGGTTTTTTTTTCGACTATTTATTTATACTGGTCAGTAGTGCATTGTTGGTAGTCTATCGCATTGTGGGGTAGTCTATTCTAACGGGTTTTGGGAGGAGTGGTTTGATTATTTACTTTATATATTTTGATTAGTTTATTTTACTCTTTTCTCTTATTTATTTTTATTTTATTTATTTTTATTGATTCTTTTCAATTTTTGCTATTTTAAGTAACGTAGTAAAAATATGTTTTCGTATCTGCATTTTTGAGTAAATCCCAGACCAAAACAAACTACTAAATAAACGATCAGAACTCATCTCAAAAGGCAGACAAGTAAACAATTTTTTACTACGTTACTCCTTATTTCCACTTCCTCTTCTCTTTTCCTTCTTCCTCTTCTCTTTCCTTCTTCCTCTTTTTTCTTCTTAGTTATCCGTGTTTCATCTATATTTATGCCTAAACCAGATCCACGTGGAGATTTGTTCTGTGTGAATTATTTCCGCTTATGGCTTTCTTTTTGAAGCTCCGTTTAATCCCATTTCTGATATTACTTTGTTTATCACGACAACCCATTTCTAAAGTTTGATAGAAAGTCTTCCAACTTTTAACTCTGGCATCTATCTTTTACTTCTTGGTACTTGTCGAGTTTCCTCTCATGTGCCTGCGAAATATTCTCTTCACAAGAGTTGGTTAATTCGTATTCCGTTGGAAGTCTGCATCTGTTGTGCTTGTCTTTAAAAACTCTGGTGACCCTTCTGACCCGTCTAACTACCGTCCTATCAGTCTCCTACCACACTTCGGTAAAGTTTTCGAGGCTTTAATCAACGCCGAATTGGTTAAGAACCATACTTCACATAATCTGATCTCCGACAAACAATATGGCTTCCGCTTTGCCCGATCTACCGCTGACATGCTCACATCCATAACTGAATTTGTATACCAAGCACTCAACAATAATCTAAAGCGTTTGATAGGGTTTGGCATGCTGGCCTTCTTCGAAAGCTTCAGGGATACGGTATTACGGGGCGATTATTTGACTTAATACAACCATTCCTGTCAAACCATGAAATGAAGGTCGTCCTAAACGGGTTCTCCTCCAGATCCTTTCATACGAACGCTGGTATTCCCCAAGGCTCTATCTTAGGCCCTACACTGTTCCTGATCGTCATCAATGAGTTTTCCGATGTTATCAGTTCCCAAGTTGGAATCTACGCGGACGACACCTCTCTTTACTCCTGTCTCAATAGTAAATCTGGTATCGTTGACAAAACCTGGCTGCTCTCGAAAAGGGCTACCAGTCTGTGGTGGACTGGGGCAGGAAATGGCTTGTAAACCTTAATGCGTCCAAAACGAAACTGCTCTCCTTTACCCACCACAGAGATCCCTTCCTGCCTCCCATCAGAATGACTGATTCCCGACTCATTGAGGGCGCCTCGTTACGCCTGCTTGGTCTCACGCTGTCCACTCTACATGAGGTGAAATCAATAGCAGCATCTATCGCAAGGAAAGTTTGCTCTCCGTGTGGTGCCAGAATGTTTTTCTCACCTGAGTCCATCCTTCAAATCTATAAATCAACCATCGGTCCTTGCATAGAATATTGCTGTCATATATGGTCTGGTGCTACCGCTGTACGTCTTGAGGTCATTGACAAAATCCAGAGACGAATATGCAAGATGATATGTCCTGATCTGGCATCTAGTCTACAATCTATATCCCAATCAGACGTGCTGTGGCTTCCTCCTGTCTTTTCTACAAATATTTTCACGGCTTCCATTCCGACGAGCTAATTTCGCTGGTTCCGTGACTTCATGAATTTAAACGTGCTTTCAGGCTGGCATCTCGGTCTCACCCTTTCACTGTCAAAACGGTTAAATGTAACCATCTCTTCTTCTCAAACAGCTTCTTTTCCCGCATTTCCCATCTGTGGAACCCCCTTCCCATTACTTGCTTCCCCGATGACTATAATCTTCAAATATTCAAGTGTAATGTCAATCGACATCTGACACCCTGAGCTTGTTCCCTGTCCTTCTCTGAATCCTTTCCTCAAAAATGTCTCTTTACTTATGTTCTCAATCCTCTGTAACCCCTTGAGTGCTAGTGGCACTCCCGCCTTGCCTAGGGTGAATTGGATTAAACAAACGATTGTGTTAGATGGTTAGATCTATTTCTCTGTGTGAGCCTTTCTTCTGATCCGGCTTTGACGAATTTTATCATCTTTTCTAGTCGGAATTTGTTATTGCGTATAGCTAAATCAAATACATTTGCGATTATACAAAATACTTCGTTGTGGCTCCACCTGTACCTATCTTCCTATCTTCCCCTAGTGCTGTCAGGCAATTACTTAGAAAATTACTTATTGTACCAATTCCATTGCAGAGGTGATAAGTTCGCCTGACTTGACAGAACATCAAACACTGATCTGATGGTAAATTGGATTAATTTGTAGTTCATCCCCCCATATGCCCACCTGTTACTTTTTGCTGCAGGATTTCCTCCCATTTTGTACACGCACCCTGTTGGCTCATTCTAACTAGTTTGCTTAAGCGTGTCTCTTACGTGGCCACCCATATGTCTTCTTGGATTAACTGTCTTTTTTTCTTCTTTATCTACTTTATTCCTCAATTGCATTTTATCCAATTATTTATTCACCATTATTTCCAATGACTTACGGCCACTTATCAGATAGATTTTCGATAGAGTTTTAGTACAATTTCACAACTTTTTGTGTGGAAAACTTTTCGGTGAAATCTTAAATGTAGATCGATTACAAAAGGATTTTGCAGCGATCAAAAATGCTGTGTAAATCGGTCTGACCAAATTCAGGTGAATATACAATAGACCAACCGAGTTCCAGATTGTTTCCTTTGGTGTTTTTGTTGTGCGCCGCCTTGCGTTGTCATGAAGAACGACTTTTTTCTGTTTACATCTCTGAGATGAGGTATTATGATTTCTTACATTATTTGGGCTGTTATCCTTATTTTCATTGCCATATTCACAACGTTTCGTTCACTGTACGCTCCGGCATTCTTCAGGTGATTGAAATTTCGAACCGAACCCTTTATTTTGTCCACTGAGATAGATTGCCCAGTGGATAAAGGCTTTGGTTAGATTCAGTGACTAGACCCAAAGAGTTATGAGTTCAATACCAGGCTAGAGCAGTGTTGAACCAAAAAGTTGAGTCAAAGGGAAATAACTTAGACATACTAAAGAGGCATGACACGTGGAACTATAACAACATACCCCGGTGGGTTTGGTGCGAAATTCCAATCAGCTGAAGGAGGCCAGAACTTACAACGTCCGAAACGTTCGGAATATTGGAATGAAGGTAAGGATAAGAGTCCGATTAATGTAAATAAAATAAATAGCTTTTTTTACACTATTTACATTATTCGGACTATTTCATTCATCTTTGTCGCCATATTTATCAAAACGTTTCAGCCGTAGTACGCTCCGGCCTTCTTCAGGTGGTTGGAATGCCGAACTGAACCCCTTTATTTCGCTCATTGGGGTAAACTGTTCTAACTCCACGTGCCATGTCTAATGTACGTCAGTTATCTCCTGTTAATTCTCCTCTCCAAATTCTCCACCGCCTTAACCAGGTATTGAACTCACATTCTTTGGTTCATGTCACTGGATCTAACTAACGCCTTTATCCACTGAGCCATGTGTCCGTGAGACAGCTTTATGTTTTCTTTTAATCCACTGTGTACGCAACCATTGCTGTGAAAAAAATAAGATATCTTTTTCTATGTGCCGCGTCCATTCAGGATGTTTGTGAACATGGCTCTCCACAACTTCCTCTCCTTTGTAGCTGTTAATAAATTTTGTCTTTTTGTTATCTCTCCTAAAATTTGCCCTTCCATCCATTTTCTCGGGCTCAATGGGTAGGTCATGTGATGTTTTTCTCTGTATTCCCCAACCCTTCCTTCATGATTATCTATCCTAGAAATTTCAATAATCTCTTTCTATTGTTAAGTATAAGTGTATTATTTGTTGTTTACTCCTCATTTACTTTTACCTATTTCCTATGCTTAGTAGTTACGATGATATATCCATGATTAAAAGTGGTTCACCAAAACCGGAAATTGTTTATGAGTCAAATTAATAAACAAATTCGATGGAAATGATATAAAACGAAACGATCGATTTAATATTAATCCCCAGAAGGTTTAGCATTATCTTACTGTAGATCTCTTTCTTTCAGACAGTTGCTGTGCAAATGAGAAATTGGACATTTCACTGCAACAGCGGTACGCACAAGCACTTTGTTCATTTCATGAAGGAAACAGTGGTGAAAAAATTAAGTCAAAATATCCGCATTTATAATAGTGATATCTTGTTTCTGTCGAAAAGTTATCAGCTGTTACTACACGTCTTCCTCCAAAAGGAATTTAATCACAATACCCGCATTTATAGTGTCCTTTGTATGACTATAACCTACGTGCAGATAAACTACAAGGCCTCTGATCGGGAAATTGGAGGTTTTGAGGAGCATGCGAGCACCTCTTAAATTTCTCTTATTCCCAGGTCCATCCTGACCCGTGATGGTAGTAGATGTTAAGCTCCCATCTATGGGGAAATAGTGAAAACTAAAAAAAAAAAAAAGGACAGTACATTTTTATAATAAAACTAGCAGCATGGCCCGGATTTTCCCGTGCTTGATTCAAAAATCGTACGATTCATACAGCAATTTTGCCCTTCCTTGCCTTTAAAGGAGTGTCCTTTGCCGTGATGATGTTGCTACATGCCTTACTTCTTGCCTATCTCACACTGCGAATTTTCTCTAAGCTCTATACTAAACATTAGATCTGTTACGATAAAAGAACTAAACAAAATGAACACAAAACGATTGACTTTAAAAAATGACTCGTAACTGGAAAAACCGAATGAAAAAAGAATGTTAACAACAAATACTTTTTCACGCCCAACCCAGTTCTGCAGAATCAGAATCAACTTTGAGTTTAAGCAAGCGAATGAGCCAATTGGAGTAAAGTGCCATACAGATTAAAATTTTTCCCACTTGTGACGAATGCAGCTATCGATTTTTTTGCATGCTAGTTAACATTCGTGTCAGTGAGCTGTTGGCTCTCACGCTGGCCAATAGAATATTCCTGCCTATTCGTTTCAGCCAGCTATAGGCTCTCACTCTCGCCAGTAGAAAATGGCCGCAAACTACATGAAAACTGCCGTAGAAGCATGAAAAATCGATTATTTCCACTATCGATGGGAGTTGGGAAATGCAAAGTCGGTCGTGGCCTTCCCGCTAACTTGGAGCATGTGCATTTAAATTTTGGTGCAAATCCGTCGAAAATTGCGGCGTGAATTCGTTACACACACACACACACACACACACACACACACACACACACACACATCCTGCCTTTTATAGATCGAGATGACCAACAATACATTTTTATAGCAAAATGACTATCAATGCAACACTAAAAAAAAAATAAAAATACATTTTTATAGTAAAATAAGGACGCATTGTACAGTGGATAAACGACCCAAAGAGTTGTGAGTTCAATACCTGATTAAGGCAGTAGAGAACTTGGAGAGGTGAATTAATAGGATATAACTGATAACTGAGATACATTAGACACGGCACGTGGAACTAGAACAGTGTACCCTAGCGAGCGAAATAAAGGTTTCAGTTCGACATTCCAACCAACTAAAGAAGACCGGAGTGTACAACGACAGAAACGTTGTGATAACTATGGCAACAAAGATGATAACAATAGTCCTAATAATGTATATAGTATACATAATACCTAATCTCAAAAATATAGACAGATATAGTAAAATTATCGACAATTTATATCTAAAAAAATCATACCTTTGCCCTGAAGGTGTGGAGTTATGTACAGGATACCTATGGTTGAAGGCGTGAAATTGCGTAATGTTTGGATTTCGCATTAGATAACCAATGGAAATTGATATGTCGTAAAGCAAAATGAGTCAACCGACTGTATATATAATAGCGCATTCGTGTTTATGTTAAGAGAGTAATCTGCTGTTTCTGAATACAACGTCAAACAATACTCCAAAGAGACGGACAGAGGTAAGAATTGGTTGCAGGTAAGAATTGGTTGCAGGTAAGAATTGGTCGGGGCGATACAACAGAAATTACAGATATACGGAAGGCTGCACCAGCATCCCCCCAAAATAATAAGAACTGTAATTAATGTTCTTAACCGTTCTATAGCTTATGTTCAGGCGTACAAAATTATGTATAAGAAACAACCGAAAGAATTATAATTAAAAGAAAAACTTGTAGTTCCAAAGAATAAATTATTTCATGGAAATATTTCGACTAGCTGTTACTAGTCTTGGTCACTCCTTTAATTTGAGTAAAACTGTGAAAAAGAAACTAGAAACGCTTACGAATTCAAATCAAAGAAAAAAACCGAGTTGATGACCTTTACAAAGTAAGAGCATACGCTTTTTTAGTGAGGTCCATGCCTTATTCGTATCAAAGTTAGGATGCTTGTCTCCGGTGTTTCGCCCTGCTTTGATGTTTTAGTGCTTTCTTTTTGTTTTCCAATTTTTTCCTCGGGTATCGATTTGTTTTGACATATCTACAAGTTTAGCTTTCCAAACGAGTATTACTATTAATGTATATATATATATATATATATATATATATATATATATATATATATATATATATATATATATATATATATATATATATATACACTAATAATCACTCAATACAAGACCCCAGATCTGCTCAAAGAAGAGGGTTATTGATTGGTGTTTTTTGAGTGTAATTAAGCGCAAGAATTGAAGTTCATGGAGTTATGCAGGAAAGATAACGTTTTGTCCGAGATTTGAAGAGATCAAGATTCTAGTGATTGGGAAGACATCCTGCCCGGAGTCTGTTACACAAAAAAGCAATATAACCGTATAGCCGCTTTTGCAAATTCATGTAAATATATTTCACACAGAAATATCAAATGCAAGTAACAATCTGTTGGATTGTTTTATGTCGATAATACTTTTAAATTCTTTCCTCTTCATATTGGGTTATTTTTTCATATATCATATTTAATCGTTTGTTGTCCGGCTTTTGTTTTTTATACACATGAAAGTCTTGATAAAGAAAATTTTTTTTCGGACATTTGATGCTAGACGGTAGTTTTTCCTTAAATCCAAACACGCAGACTAATCCGGAAATCTAATAAAATTGTGAATTCGATACGCCACGCGAAGTTCTTTACCCTGTAATCCGAATAGTAAGTCGAAATATTATAGTCGAAAAGGAGATGACACGTTATTTAAGAAATGCGTCTTATTTGTCTTTAAACTGTTTAATATTCAGGACCGAGCATTTCAGTAAGCAAATTATTTTAACATTTCTGTCCTTTATGTAACTTATATCGATATTTTTAGTCGTTATGTTTTCACTGAAATCCCATCTTTCGTCATGTTTGCTTGAGAACAAGTGGCAACAAGTCTTCTCTGTACTCACGCTCCCATTTCAGTTTTTTTACTGAATTTAGTCTGATAGATGGTTTTAATTCTTCCTTAGATTTAGATTTTTTAAAATTCTTTATGCGAGTCTTTTAGGGGGTTTGCTCCAAGTGATCCAGTTATTAGAGGTATAACTGTTACATTCATCCTCCAAAATGTTTGCTCATATTTTGCGAGGTGGAAATATTTTCCAGCTTTTTTTCCAATATCAGCCCCTGATTTGCTTGAACGACCACAGCCTCTTGATTTACGATCAATTGACTTAGTCTCCTTGCATAGATTGGTGATCTTTGCAAATTAAAACAAACAAAAAAACATACAGAATATGTTTTTTGTTTTTCTCTTCTTTCGTGGGACTTCTGGTTTGTTCTAATATCGTTGGTCTACGTTATTAGATTGCAGTCTTTTGAACAATATCCAACTGATCATTGTTCCCACCCTATCATGTCTACTTTCACAGGGATTTTGTTAATATATAATATTATATAACTGACGGATTTATTTGTGCATCATCAGTAGTGAGACTTAACTCTTCTTGAGTCGTTGTTTATTTTGATTGTATTTTATTTAGTTACTAGCCTAGAAGTCAACATCCGGGTAGACTTTAGGCTAACTTATTCGGAGAGATAAGGGTCTTCGGCTCTTAATCTTCAGCTTGTTATGTACGTAAAAGTGATAAGAATTTAGAAATAATAAAATTATTTTATATTATTTCATCTGTCACATTAATTCAGCATAATCTTTCTTCGTATACGCAACCGTATTTTGGTTTACATTTATTTTTCGTACATTTTTTATTTTCTATTAAAATTACCATTCTTTATGATCCCTTGACATAAAGTCACTCTTAAAAGACATTAAGGAACCCAAACTTAGAAATATTTCCAATATGTCACAGTACACGTGCTAGAAAAAGAAAAATATATATGAGCAACGCATTGTGCACTGCTTAATTTTTAATTACGGTTTAATTAAATGATATCAATTGCAGTTGCCACGAAAAGCGAAATTAAAGTTAAACATTTATTAAGGATGTGTTTTTTAAACCTCTCACTCTGTTCAATATTTAAATTTAACTTTAAATGAGTTATTTATTTAATTTTAATCGCGTGCAACTACAGTAGTTACTACCTATTACTTCAGGTTTTTTATGATTCATCGAGATCGAAAAACGAACGGACCGACGGACATACGTACACTGCACTTTATACAGATTTTTCTAATGCATTTATTCTGGTCTAGTACTACTAAGATTTCTGTTTCACGCTCCACCTGTTCTTTGTCCAAACATACCATTTACCCTCTAATTATTTTTGCTGTTATTATTATTTATACTCATATAATACACAAGTAGTAACTGGCTGGTATCACCAGAATGCTTTTTCCAGTAATATAGTTGAATGGACCATCTCCATTCTTCCTTGAATTTACAGTTCCTCCACACGTTCTCTAGAATTATTTTCTGAGATCTAACAACGATGGGACGATTGTCAGCTTCATTTTCACCATTTCTGTTTTCATCTGTATCAGTTTTTGTACTCTGTGATTTTTTTGTGTTTATTTCTGTTTTTGTTTTAACTTTTACTCGTAGCCAGCTGAATTCAATGCCTGATACGCTTCTCTTTGTTCGCAAAATTTAGACCCCGTCTTCTGGTTTTGAGTGGGAGATCCGTTTCAGAGTCTACATTTTTTCTATTATTTAAGACATATTCCTGATTGTGCTTATACCATTGATTTATATGGTCAAATCCTTGTCGTTTCTACTGTTCGCAGTGGATATCTGTTTCTGCTTACTCATGTAAGCTTCGTGCGCTTTCTGACACAACGTTTCTTTTATTACTTACTAGATTAAAAGCTGCAATCCGTGCGAAATTTTAAGCTAGCATCTGCGTAGGGCCTCTTGGGATTCCAGCCCAAAACTAAAGGGTCCTCTCGTCCAGATTAGAAAGCAGCAATGACCATTTTGAAGAAATAACTTTGAATCCTTCAATTCACTGCATAGAACTTCTAAACCTCACTTTAACTCGGTTTTGAACGGTAAATCCAATTCCGGCCAAAAGATCAATTTGGGCCAAAATGCGACTTCAGTTCGAAAATTGAGTTCTTCAAATCACAAACACCATGGAACTTCAATTGAGCTGAGTTTTCCAAATCACAAATTATGCGGAACTTCAAAATTTTACTCTGATTCCTTGGCATATTGAAGAAATAAAATTGATTTTCACAATTCACAAAGTTTTGGAGACATTTTAAAATGAATTTAAAATATTTGAAATTCGTTTTTTTTATTACTGGAAATTCAATATAATTTTTTTTTAAATCTTTTAAAATCACTTTCTTTTTTCAGATATTTTGAAATTTGAATTTTTAACTGTTCCCTCGTCATCTGTATACAAATACCAATTCTGGATTTTCAAGCACCAAATGAAAGGCAGAGTTTCAATACCGGAATTATACTGATTCCAAAAACGGTATATGTCTATACAGAACAAGTGTGGAGGGGTTTCACACGCACGGAAAAACATACAGAATTTGCCGTTTTGGGATTTATTTTAGTTAGATTATAATTTTCATTGCTTCCTCTCTAGCCTGAATTTTTTATTCTCCAGTCATCTTTTTATCTTCGTTTTTTTTTTATATCTATACTTATGGAGCGCTTTTAAGAAACCAGAAACAGCGATTCAATTTTTTGCCTTTAGATTCCTGTCAATCATTTTTTATCTCTCCATATGGCTATTTATCTCCCTAAATTTATTCTCGTTTGCCCTTTACCTAAGTTCCAATTAGTCTTTCTGATATATTCCATGCGATCTCTGGAAGTTATAACTAGACCTACCTCACTGTTCATTATGTAATCTTCTAAAACCCTAAATCGAAGACTTGATGCAATGTTCGATGTTGACCAGTCCTCTTGCACCATCATCTAATTATGTTCAAATATGTGGTTACTTTTTATATTTCTCTTTTATTTGCTTCACATTTTAATATGTATTTAATACGATTCTTAACTGCAGGATTTTGTGCGGCATTATTACGAGGTTAAGTCAAAAATTATCTGAGGTTTCGCCATAACATATCTTTAAGATTGTCACTAAACTCTGCTCATGCGTATTTATGGTTGGTACAATTTTGGTTCCAGGATCGAAGTTTGAACTCGATCGCACCAGTTTCCTTTGTTCTGTTACAAATGTAAACATGGCGGCTAGGATAGCAGTTTGCATCAAGGAGGAAAAATGCAGTGATCCAAATCTGCAGATAACATGCTACCTCATCAATGATAACTCACCGGATTCCATTACCATCTTTCGTCCTTGCTAAATCTTCTCGGCAGTGGTGGGGGTTGAGGAGTGGCCTGATTCTTCTTCGTGCGTCACATTTGTCCATCCGCTTTTAAACTTCTCAATCCACCCATACACAGTTCGACGCGGTGTTTCACTGTTGCCGTTTTGTGTTAAAAGCCTCTGATGAATTTCAGCCCGTGACTGACAGAACTTCAGACCAGAGAAATCAGATCACTGCTGATGTTCCTCCTTGGTACACACTGCTAGCAGAACATCCATATTTACACTGTAACTACAGTAAAACTACAGAAAAAAACAGGCGTGATCAAGCTCAAACTTCGAACGCGAGGCCACAATAGTTCTATCTATAAGCACTCATGAGTAAAAAGAAGCGTGGCAGACATAAAGATATATATTATGGGGAAAGTGCAGATAATTTAAATTTACTTGTATAATAAATAATATAAATTACCCTTGTATAATTAAAACTGGATTATTGTATAAGATAGAAGATCGAATAGAATTTTAATCAATGTCATTTGGTATAGAACTGCCGATTTAAAACTAAATTTGCCACTGATCTAATGCATATCTGACATCGCTATAATGCCTAATTGCGTTGTAGAAGATTCAGGCTAGATTTTACTGAATTGCTTTGTGTACAAATAACCGGTCTGGCAAAAGACTTTTAGATATCGAAATGACTACAGTGATTAAGAGGTGATATTCTCTTTAGGACTTATCCACTTAAAAGATACTGAAAATATTCCAACAGATTGAAGATGCACTTAAAATAAGGTTTACCATGTTGCTGTATTTAGTTCAATAAAAATGTCAATAATTTCCACTTAAAAGAAGCATTTTTAAATTGGAGTTTTAAACACACGCAAATATGTATTGGTTTTTAGCAACAAATTTTCAAGTACTTACGATTAACAGTAAAACCTAAGAAATATGAAAAACTAAGGAATAAAGTTATCAAAGGAAGAATACTACAAGCAAAGTAGTTATTTAACTGGTGTTTTATTTTATTATTTTGTTATTCGATTACAGAACTGTCCAACATATTAATAATTTCAATAAAAGCATGTCAAAAAAGCTACTAAGGCGTAAGGGGTAATGGGTGTAGAAGAATATAAAAAATAAAAAAAAAACATTATTAACGAGAGAGAATAATAAAAGAACAAAAATAAAGAAGACAGAAGATAACGATTGACATTGCCTTTACATTCGTCAAGATCAAAGTTAACTGGAAATCAAAACGCCCGAAGAGAGTGGCACAAACGGGAAGTGCGTGAAAAGAAATTGTTAGCAAAGGAAGAAAAAGGTACATCTAGCCAGTTCAATTTTAAAATGATGATTTTCTCAATTCACAGTTTTGGAGACATTTTAAAGTGAATTTAAAACATCTGAAATTGTTTTTTTTCTTGTTTTGTTTTTTGGATTTTTTTTTATTACAGCAAAAATATATATTAAATATTTTGAAATCTGTATTTTTTTCAGGTATTTTAAAATTTGAATTTTTAACTGTTCCCTACTCATCGGTCCTAATTCTGGATGTTCAAGCACGAAATGAAAGGTGGAGTTTCAATCCTAGAATCATCCTAATCCCAAAAAGGTATATGTCTATCTAGAACGAGTGTGGCCCGAGTTGGAGGGGTTTTAGACACACGGATGAACATAGAGAATTTGACTTTTTTTTATTTAGATTATATTTTCATTGCTTCCTCTCTAGCCCGAATTTGTTATTCTCCATTCCTCTTTAATCTTCGTTATATATATATATATATATATATATATATATATATATATATATATATATATATATATTTATATATATATATATATATTTATATATATATATATATATTTATATATATATATATATATATTTATATATATATATATATATTTATATATATATATATATATATATTTATATATATATTTATATATATATATATACATATTTATATATATATATATATATATATTTTATATATATATATATATATATATATATATATAATATATATATATATATATATAATATATATATATATATATATATAATATATATATATATATATATATATATATATATATATATATATATATATATATATATATATATATATAAACATATTGTGTTGAATGTTAAAGACAACATCGTCCTGCATATTTTCTTTTGAAATTTCTCATATTTTCTAATGAGACTTTTTATTTGAAAATGATATCGAAATAATTGAAAAAAAGTTGCTCCCAAATTACACATATTTTAAACTACATGATCCCGCAGCTTCATATGATACCAACACCAGGGATTACAAAGAATATCTTATAAAACGAAAAATTGATATTGCCAAAAATAATATTAACCTCCTAAATACAGCTTCTAATCGTATACAAAATTCAAAAGAAAATATGCAGGACGATGTTGTTTTTAACATTCAACACAACATGTTTAAAAGAAAAGTTGCTGCCAAATTACACACATATATTATTTATATATATATATCTGTACTTATTGTGCGCTTTTAAGAAACCAGAAACAACGATTCAATTTTTTGCCTTACATTCCTGGTAATCTTTTTTTTTTATCTCTCCATATGGCTATTTATCTCGCCATATTTATTCTCGTTTCCCTGGACCGTTCTCTAACAAGTAACACTGATTAAAATAGAATTTTAATCGATGTTATTTGATAGAGAACTGCCAATTTACCACTGGTTTCTATTTTCTCATATTTATTTATCAATATTTTGCAGGTTATTTAAAGGCAGAAGATATATTTCGATTGTAAGTAGTTTTTAGAGATAATAATGAATTATGTGAGACAAAACATACTAATCAGTGAGGCTGAGAACAGGTCGATTCATGCCTTTCCCAATGGTATTTACGCGTAAGTGAATATAACGAACCCAACTGGAATTGGAACTCGTCTCTCCGATTGACAATTACGAGTCATTATCTATTACACTACACACACATCCAACCTTACAGCACCTGGTGTCCCCAAGCGGTCACCCATTTAGGTACTGACCAGGCTCGAAGTTGCTTAATATCGGTAATCGTACGGTATGTGGGTTTTTCTTTTAACGTGATGTGGTCCTAAGCATTAAATTCATAGAGTTAAGGTAGCATAGAGGAAATTTCATCCGAACAATTACCATGAAAATATTTATAGAAAACGTGTGGGGTAACTACATTACGATGGGAAAGTAACTGAAGCAGAGATGCCAGGTCAACACCAATGATATTCCAGATTCTTTGGATTTTATCGAGGATCTCTAAATCTATAGCAGGAGAACGAGACCATATGTGACAGCAATATTCAAAGCTTAGATGAATGGTAGACTTATAAATATCTAAGATAGGTTCTGGCGATAAAATTGTATAGCGCATCACAGTAAAAAAACTTTCTTAGTCGAGGACCTAGCAGTTTATTCGATATAATCATTCTAATTCATATCGTTGGAAAACGTTATCTCCAGAAGGCACAACGAGCCACTCTCCTTGAGGTTAGCTTCAACCGTGCTGATCGAAGGTAGAATGGATTCTCTCAGGCGATTAATAAAGTTCAGTTTCGTTTTGACTTTTGGCTAATTTTAGTTAATTTAACAGGAAATTGGAGCATTCATTTTTGTTATAAAATATTTTAAGAGAGATTTAATTAAATGAAGAAAAGTAGAATACCATATATTATTTGTTACAACTTAGTTTCCATTTTTACATAAGACCGTGTCCTAGATGCAGATTTTCAACCGTTGGTTACCTCGTGACCTATGCCTTGGTTTAATCCCCATTTACGTCGGGGTGAACAGAATTGAAAAGGGCTTCATGCACGTTCGACACAGAAACGGAAGGTGAAATATTTCCACAGCGAGAAAGAAAAAGTGATTCTGTTTTCGATGCACTCGCTTCGTTATGCATGGAAACACCTGGCACTTTCTGAATATAGGTAATTGTCACTTGGGAGACCTTTGCCGCTAAGTCTGTCTTATCAAATTAAACAGATCTTCCCTTTCACTAACGAGAATTCCTTCTCTACATTTCTTCTTACTCTGAACTTGACTGCTTTTGCAACCCTCCTGTGACTACATCTCTAGAATGCAGCTATATAAGCCCATGACGGAACTTCCTTACCTTTCGTCTAAGTGCCACTAAATCCCGAAAGTTTTATTTTATTTTATCTTATTTTTTTCTATTTTTGGACCGTATGAGGTTTTGGATTTGCTAGCAAAGCAAACAAGGCCCAGTTAAAATCATTTACAGACTGATTACAACATCGAGCAAAAGTCATTAGTGGCGACCCAGAGACATATGATCAAGAAATGGTCAGTATAAGCAGTACCCTACAACGTAACAACTACTCGGTGTAGATGGCAGCAGTTCCGACAAGCTAAGATAAAAGGATCTAAGAGGATAACACTATTCAGAAAACAGCGTTGGTCTCCCTACACTATGTGAAGGGATTATCGTAAAAAAATATAAAAGATCTGTGATCTATATAACATCAGGACGACATTCAAAAGTTTTTTGGCACATTGCAGACATTATTTCTGTGTTAGAACCCCTATAAAGCGAACATGACTAAGGAATGTGTGTACACCACTGCGTGCAGCTGCGGTAACAAATATAAAGGAGAAACAGACTGTCCACTTAAGACAAGACTGCAAGAACATCGTAAATCCGTAACGTAAGGGGAAATAGAAAAATCAGGCGTAGCAGACCACATATATAGAGAAAAGGGAGATCATCGTCCCCTGTGGGATGAAGGTGAAATAAACAGAGAACATCACTGGAAAATACGAAAACTTACGGAATCAGCACATATACTAAGCCTCGAAAATCTCCTAAGTCGACCAAGCATAGAAATGAATACAATATGGGAACCAGTAATATGGAATTCTAGAGGACAGATAACAACAAAACTGCAGTATGAAGTCTGGAAAAAAATGTTACCGAGACATTAAGATTTGTAAGACTCAAAAAATCATACGGTAATATCCTCAAGATAAAATGTGGATAAAAGTCGAGTTAAAGGTCGATAAATGAGACATCCGGAAGAGGAATGGCACGTGGAACTAGATCAATCCACCCTAGTGGACGAAATAATGGGTTCAGTTCGAAATTCCAATCACCCGAAGAAGGCCGGAGCGTACAACGGCCGAAATGTCGTGAACATGACAAAAAAGATGAGGACAACAGTCCGAACAATGTAAATAATATAAAGAATTACAATACCTCATCTCAGAAGTATAGACAGATATTTACAGACCACTTGACTGAAAATATGTTTTAAACAATCGAACTCTCTATGTCACATTTAAAACAGGATCAAAACAGAAAAATGGCGCGGAAGCTGAACATTGCGCATTGTAGGCTTGTCGATTATTTTTAGAATTAAAGACGAGAAATCGTCTTTTCTTTCCAATTGAAACACTCGATAAAAGTCATTCCGCCATGTCAAAGCGTTGTAAGCTGAAACTGCTTGGCAGCTATGCAGGACACTTGTTACTTTGATTGGATTTTGGGGTCTGTAATCTTTTCTTTGGTTGACTGCCAAATGCTAATAGAATTTTATTTATCCTCGGACTGATTGCCAAAAGATGTGTCATATATAAATAAAGATGTCCATAACAAAATATCATTAAAAAAAAAAATATATATACAAAAATCACCGCCCCAAAATTCGCAAGGTAACAAAAGATTCATTGAAAAACTTCCATGTTGGCTGTAATTTCCTTAACAGCGACTAAATATTCAAAAATGATTTTGGGGAATTGGATTGTAGTAGGAATCCATTAGTTACATGAGACTATGGAAACTGATATCTCAATTGCAAACGCATACTCCCAATTTTTGGCTCTTTCAAGCTGTAGTTCATACTCTTTATTATGCTTAGCGTATCTTAGTTACAGTTTGTGGGAGAGAACTCACAATCTGGTGCGTTCAGTCGTTTAGAAAGAGCCGTGTGCTCAACCCATAGTGACTTCGTTCTAGCATATCCATTAGCGTTATCCGAACAGTAAATCCGGTTTTACTCACGAGACTTGGGTCAATCCATGGTACAATTTTCACACACTTTCCAAAGTTGGTTTGCACTGAGATCGTCTTCCATTATGACAAGAAGCAATCTCATTAAAAAATCGACCCTGCTGAGATTCGAGCCAATAATTCATTGTCGCAAGCACTCAGCCACGCGGCCAAGTGTGCGGGTTTGACATAATATCCTGGCTCCAAAACAGAGCATTTAAAAATATTATTGCTATTTCCGAAACGTAGCTTAGATGTGGCACAAGGCTGCACCCAGTGAGAATCGAACTCACAATTCAGTTGTAATTGATCTAGCGAGAAAGCGTGCTAACCATTACACCACGTCGGAATAGCCCAAATTTCTGAGCGTAGATTACATATGGTAAAAGGCCGAAAGTAAGGTGCACCCAGTGAGGATCGAACTCACTACTCAGTTGTAATTGACCTAGCTAGAAAACTTGCTCAATATTACACTACGTCGAGGTAACCAAATGCAAAAAAATCACGATATATTATCTAATTTTAGTTTTTCTTATAGTAAGGTACTTTCAGGTTTCATAAAAAACTAAATACTGATAGCTTATGGCACAGAAAGAGATCCCCAAAAAAAGCCGATGTCGCACCGAGAACTTTCCAGCACTCGCTTGGAAACTTCAACTATTTTATAAAAGGTCTGAATCGAATGGCATCATGAAGTATTATATATATTTTTAATCGTCCCACCCCAAGCAAGGCGATAAAGCCGCCAAGATGCAAGCTGGTTACTCAGTGAGAAATCATAATGAAACATAGCAAACATTATTAAGGAAAGAAGACAACAAGAGAGCTTGAATTGAGAATGAAGAAGTGAACGATTGACACCGAATTCAATTGTTTAAGATGAAAGATGTCTTGAAAGCAAGCAGCTTGAAGAGCGTTCACAAGCGAGAGAAGAAACTGTTAGCATAGAACCGTTACATCTTGCCATTTCTACTGTAAAATGATGAGACAGTGTCGTCAATCCACTACTGCACGTACATTCGTAATGGCTAGACACTAAAGAGAAAAATTACTATGAAAATTCTTACCATAAAAGCCACAGGAAAACTCTTATGTTATATGATGAAAGGATTTTTTATTTCTCCTCATACAACGCAATAAAGCCCTTAAGTCGCAAAGAATTATTATTGCTATTGAAGATCAATGTTGACTGGAAACTAAGAAGCTGGAAGTGTGTTCCACAAGCGAGAAGTGCGATAGTAGAAACTGTCAGCATAGAACTTACGGATATATCTAGCCATTTTCACCTGTAAAAGGATAAGTTGTTGCCGAAAATCTTATACTTTCCTTAAATCCATAAATATCGGTACCATCTAGAACAGTCTGACAGGACAATTTCCACATAAGTATTTATAGAAAAAGCAGTGTAAAGATATATTTCTGTATTGGGAAAGTGACTGATGCGAGATGCCAGGAGAGGACGAATAACATTGCAAATGATTCATTGAAATCTATCAAGAATCTCTGAATGTATAGCAGGAATACCAGACCATATGTGACTGCAATATTCAAAGCATGGACGAATGGTAGAATTATAAATATATAAGATAGATTCTGAAGAGAAAAATTGTCTAGCACGGCACAGTGAGACAACATTTTGGACCTAGCAATTGATTCACTTTACCTTTTCCACTTCGTGTCAACGGAAATGTTAGTCCGGGAAGGCGCAATGTGTCACTTTCCTCATGGAAGGCGGAAAGGGGTCACTCAGATGACTAAGAGAGAGCAGTTTTGTTTTGAAAGCGTTAATATTAAAAAAAAGAACACTCCTTGCTCGATTTTCCAGAAGAGTGTAGGTCCTTTTGTTTTAAATCAGCTGGTAATTTGACCTTATCGAAGTGATCAGACACTATTAAGATGTGATTAAGTAGTTGTATCCTCAACATAGATATCGAATTGAGAACTGGAAGTTCGTTGATGAAAATTAGGAACAGCGTTGGTTCAAGGATAAAGCACTAAGGGACACCTGCATCACTACAGAAAGACCTACAAGAATGTCCGTTCATCTGGAAAATATTGCTGCGATTTAAAGATCCACATTTTGACAGAGGGATTCGTCTTACGATTGAGTGTTTAAAATCTTAAATACGTCGTTGGTTTGGAAAAACAAATCCAAAGATTGTATAACGCAGAGGCTAGAAATTGCAAATCTTAAAATGTATCTTATTCCGAAATATTTGCTCAACAAGGTTCGTAGTAAAATGCCCTAAGCTATATTATTGTATTGGCTTTCTTATAGCTTTCACGACTTCTCCCAGATTGCTCAAGAGGAAGTTCTTCTTCTTCCAGACATTAGAGATCAATGTTTTTCACAACTTCCTATACTTTTAGCTCAAAATAATTTTTCTCTTTTACTATCACTCCTAATCCTTGTTCCGAGAATTGTCCATGAAAGTAGCGATAAAGCAGCGAGAAGCATGCCACATCCTACCTATGAGAGAGATTTTTATAGTGGAAAATAATTTGTCACCTACAAGACGCTTTTGAGCTCTATCAAAACTGGAAAATGAGGACTGGGCAACTCCCGCCCAGATATGACAACAGTACTCAATTTTACGTCTTATCTGGCTCTTGTAAAAAAAAATAGAATACTTAAAGGAGCGTTACAGGGAAACGACCATTTTTCCTGCATCTTTAGCGAGAGATCATATGCACGAGTTCCTTTTGAGGGCAGAGGTGAGTTTACGTCCTAATAGTATCTCCGATGGGGTGGAGATCATCCATTTATCGTAATAGGGGTTAGTTAGGGGTCGGATCTGCGATGACAGAATGTAACTAGATTGGTTTTCGTGGCATTGAATGTAAACAGACAGTTCCCCCCCCCCCCACTGAGAAGTTAGAGCATGATCAGTGCAGCCGTATATCGTCATATGGCCTAGATACTAGCAAATGAACCGAGACAGATCATTTATATAAAGTAAAAAGAGGGTTGGTCCTAAAAGTGACCATTGGGGATAACTGCGTTCATTGCTAAGGTTCCGGTGGACTGGCTGTTTACAACTATCTTCAAGGTCCTACCCGCTAAGACAGACTTTATAACTGAGAAGATAACTTACAGTGATTCCATAGCTAGAGAGCTTGAGCAACAAACCTTTTTGCCACACCTTGTCAAAGGCCTTCGCAAAGTCTACTGTTATGGTCTTTGAAATGTATTTGTTGTTTTTTGAAAGACATCTTGAGCTATCCGAATACTCGCTCTCATTTCGTTGTCATCCTCAAAACAATTCCCAGATGTTTGGACTTCTGTACTTGCTCCAATTCTTCGTTCGTATCTTGGGCACTTTCTCTTGCAGACAACTGTATATTCTGTCTTTTTTTTACAATTGGTGATTAATTCTTTCCTTTAATACATTATCTAAGATTGCATTCTGTTTCCTTTCTATCTGCTATCGACACTGTCATCTGCATTTCTTATGTTGCTAAAGCTGTTCCCACTATTCATGAATGTTGTTAAAATTTCTAGTATTCTTAGGATTGTCTCGCTATAAAGGTTATCACTAAATGCATTTTAAAAATTTCGGTCTCATTTGTTGATTGACTGATCGATTTGGTTTTTACCTATTGCAAATGCTTCATTGAAATTTATCAAGAATCTCTGAATGTATAGCAGGAATACCAGACCATATGTGACTGCAATATTCAAAGCATGGACGAATGGTAGAATTATAAATATATAAGATAGATTCTGAAGAGAAAAATTGTCTATCACGACACAGTGAGACATCATTCTGGACCTAGCAACTGATTCACTATACCTTTTCCAATCCATGTCAACGGAAATGTTAGTCCGAGAAGGCGCAACGTGTCACTTTCCTCATGGAAGGCAGAAAGGGGCTATTTAAACCCAGAACATATATTTAGATTGTCAAGTTCATAGCGATAATAATGATTTTACTAATGCATTCTACCAATTTATCGCTGTGTGCGAGAAGTTTATTCACGCCTTTTCAACGGATGTTTGCGCGTAAGTGAATGTAACGAAACCAACTACAATTGTAAGTCGACTCTCCGATCTCTAATTCCGTGCCGTTATCTATTATACTACCCACACATACAAACTTACGGCATCTGGTATTTACTAGCGGCCACCCATCTAGGTACTGAAGAGGTTCAGCGTTGCTTAACTTCAGTAATCGTTCGAGGGTCTCATTTTCCCTAAAAAAAACTAATGACCTTAATGTACTGATCATTACTTTATTACAAATCAACGCAGGTGAAATGCAATTCTGTCACATTTTATCGACATGTACTTAATAATCATGTCATCACTAGCATATATCCTTCGTCTGAACTTTATAAACTAAAACAGATTATATCAAAAGCATCGAAAAAAATAACAGTGTTAAAACATCATTTGTTTTTTGGGGGTTTTTTGTTTTATTTTTGCGGTTAGTTTACTTCAGTCTTTTATTACTTTTGCACATTCCCACGCCTAAACCATACCCACTATTGTCTAATGTGGCGTGATTTTTTTAAAATTCTTTTTGTCTTTCAGTGGCATTCAAGCTTCTAAACTTTCAACATGGCGTCCAACAGATTCATTTTTCATTATTTTCCCCTTTCTTTGAATTCTTGCCTCAATCTGTCTTCCTTCCTTAATTCTATTTGTCGTAAATCTTCAAAGTGGAAGAAAAAAATTGATATAAAGAAGGCATAAATTTTCTCATAAATAATACTGTTTTCTTCGTTTTAATTCCCATCTGTTTGATAAATTGATCAAGATAATTGCGCCATCTTCTTTTGCACTGGTAATGTAACGGCCTTATTATTACTGCTACTACTACTAGACGTAGTACTAGTACACATAATAATAATAATAGTAATAATAATAATACGTATAATAATAACAATTGTCATTATTAACATGGCGGTCCCTGTAGACTGTCGTGTACTTTTGAAGATCTTCAAAACCTATCAAAATGCAAGCAAATGAGGACAGCAATAATTCCAGTCGTAGTAGGAGCACTCAGATTAATTGGCAAAGGTTCCAATAGACCCATTGAAGGGATTCTTGGTAGTGCCTGCCTTAAAGTATTACAAAAATTGTACTCACAAGTACAGCTCACACTTTCCGAAGGGTTTTAACTATGTAAAATGTGTGTAAGATGTCACTGAAAGATGTCATGAAGCCATTTCTGACTCTAGGCCTCAGGTTGACACCCGGAAGGAAATGTGTATACAACAGAAACGCAAGAAAATAATAATAATAATAATAATAATAATAATAATAATAATAATAATAATAATAATAATAATAAGTGACTCGTGCGTTTTTTATGATCTCTCCCCTTTGTATTTACTACATGGCTACTTCTTCTCCTCCCCCTCTTCCTCATTCTTCTACCTATTCCCCCTCCTCCTCATTCTTCTTCTTCTTCTCCTCACCCTCCTCCTCATTCTTCTTCTCCTCACCCTCCTCCTCATTCTTCTTCTTCTTCTTCTTCGTCTCGCCCTTCCTCCTCATGCTTCTTCTTCTATGTCGTGTTCTTTCAGTATACAGGCGTACATGGTTCTCAATATTTTGTTTTCTTTTATAGCTCTTAATAAATTGTATCTTTTCGCAATCGCTTCTAATCACTCTTCTGGAATCCATGTACACAAGCATTATGTATGTTATACGCAGCTCTTTCCCATATCCGTCTTGCTTTCAATATACCCTGTGAGTTTTCTAATTTCTAAGCCATCTTTCCTCATTGAGAGCCCTAATGATTTCAATTGTCTCTTCCTGATGTTAAGCATAAGTGTCGTATTTGCTCCCATTTTCTCTAAAACGTCGTCATTGTTCGGCCCGTGCTATTCTCAGCATCTTTCTGTAGAAACTCATTTCTGCTACCTCGAGTCACATCTTCATCTGCGAGGAGATTGTTCAGCATTCACTGCCGTATAGGACGATCGATATTACGTAACATTTCCGTTCTCTTTTGTTTGATTCGGACGAAAAACGAAACTGTCCGGTTTCTTAATAATTCGCTTCGCTATATGGGTGACATTTTTCGCTATCTCTACGCGACTTTAGATTTCAGTATCACATTTTTCGTTCTCTGTGAAAACGCTTCCTATTTTTTTTTTAAATTACTTGATTGATTTTGGTATCTTCAATTTGTAATTCGCATGTTAAGTTGTTTCTTTTGCAGACAAACATACATACTGTCTTCTAACAAGTTATGCTTAGAGTTTTCTTTCTCTCCTTTACTACCTTCTGAAGGAGTTCCTGTATTTTTCTTTCTGGATAGGCTATTAACACCGACTCATCTATATATATAATTTGTTAGGATTGTGGCTACCAATAATGAATTATGATACTAATGATAATGATAATGCATGACATTCAGTGTACAATATACGAGAGAATTTTACAATAGATTATACTGGGTGTAACAGCAAAATTGTCCAAATCGTAGAAAAGCAAATTTGACCAATTAAACTTTGAACCGTTGTATCATAAAAATTATTAATGATATCTTACTGGACTTCTCTGACATACTTATAACACTATTGAACTCTACTTTGAGAAATAAGAATCTATAATTACTCTCCAAGCTCAACAGAAGAATCGTGATGAAATCGATCATAAACGAAAATGACATGTTCATCATTAATTAATCATAGCTAAGGATCGAAAGCTGATGAAACATTGAAATAAAGTTCAAACATACACACACATACATATTATTCTGGGATCATGATGATCTTCGCCCTCTTTAACCTTCTAACTTTCTGTCTTGCAGTAATAATGTGCCTCACAGGTTTCACGTAAGATTCCATTTCTAAGTCATTTTCACTACATTTTGAACTGTCATAGATGAAATTCCTTTCTCACCAGCCAAACGTCTTATCGATTGAGTTGTAGCTAATCTAATTGATCTCTTTCTAAGTTGAAATGATAATACCTGTTCCTGTTGTGACTTCATGATCCAGTTTCCGCTTTACTGTTCCCTCATTTTTAAAAAATTATTAAGTGATATCTTGATGGTTCTTGAATGGACTTTGAAGATGGAAAACAGAGTATTAATGTTGGTAATATTACTGAATGTTTTTCCTCTCACCATTGCTCAGTTGAGAAGATAGTGCGGCTGACACAAAACGATTTTAACATGTTCTCTTTCTAACTGAATATCTCAAAGCATCATTCGGTGATTCTTATGACAAATGGTATCAAGATGGCTAACCGTTTTATCTGAAAACCTGGAAAAAAGAAACTCAGTTTCGTATCTTTTTTTTGTTACATATTAAACATTATGTGGGATAGACAGTTATGCGGTAACACCATATTTACTGATTTTTCTGTTACACATGTTATGTGCTAAATACAAAAAGGCCAAAGCAGAAAGGTTCTATGATAATAAACTACTTGCAGTAGTGGAAAATGAGAGTGTACTGCTGCTCTATGATTTCCCCATGCTATGTGACAGTGAAACTGAAGAAAGAAGGCCAGGCATCCAAAGAAAGAAACGCAAATGAGGTTGAGAAAAAAAGAAGCATTGTAATTTTAATCATGAGACTTCTCATGTTCGGGAAGCAGCTAACAGTTTAAAGCTTTTCCTCGCTGACAGTCTTGATCATGGATTCGCCGAGGTGTTACCCCACCTCCCGCATTGGCAAACTCAGACCATTCATTGATCTATACGAAGGTTGATGCAAAACCAAAGACGTCCTCAAATGGGCCATTTCGTAGGGAAATCTATCGATAAAACAAACATGATGGGGAGCGCTTCGGATCTTACGTTGCAGAACGCTACTCGTACTCAGTAATCTTTTAAGAAAAAAAATACCTTTTCCTCAGGCCGAATGTAAACTGGAGATAATAAATTCGTGTTAGCTTAAATGTTGCCAGTCTCACCACCTTTCACCTCTAAACAAAAACAGCCGACATCCTGAACACATCAACAATTTTATCACTAGGATTTTATACATGTATCACGAATAAATTGTGTTTACAATATTAGCGGTTTTAAGATTTCGTTTGCATAACATTTTTAAAAGCATATTTTGAAAATATATCAACTGTGTTATATGCTATTTACTCTAATTTAACATTTATCACACGAGATCTAATAAAAAATAGTATCGGGTGTTTGCTATGGTAAAGGAGCTAAAGATAGCAGAGTGAAGCTGTTTAGTACAAATTAACCAGGAACTCTGCCGCGCATGCGCACTATGTTATAACATTCTCGCTCACTTCCGATGTTTATAGCAGTGCTTGGAAGGAAAATGCGTAGAGTGTGACTGTCTCACCATACCACAGAGGTTCCATCCTTTTCAGCAGTTTTTTGGACAACCACAACATTCCCCAGTTTCGACAACTATCATTTCCCGAAATCTCGCCCATTGCGACTTTTTCTCTTTCCAAAAATCAAACCCCGCTTGAAAAGAATACGATATCAATAGGTTGAGTAAACCCAAGAGAATTCTGCTCGCTATCCGAAAAAAAAAGATTTCCACAAATGCTTCCATCAATGGAAACGATGCTCGACAACGTATGTGGCTTCAGATGGAGACTACTTCGAAGGAGATTAAGTGCCGAATTGATATGCGTTGTAGTTTTGTTTTTATAACACATGTCTCTAGAATTTTTTTTATCAGATCTCGTATATAAGTGTCGATATTTTTTAAATTCGCGTTTATATAGAAATAATTTATATCAGCTTTGTAAATCTTCATTCGTAAGTTATAAAACTATCAGTGTGTTTACATTTTAAGAAAACCAAAAAATAAATGTAATCTTGGCTTCTAACAACTAATTTTTTAGGAAGTGAATATAATATAAATACTTTTTTGAAATGTTAAATTGTTTATAGAATATTGTATAATTTTAGTCACGTCAATCTTATCTCATGCAGCCACCATTACAACAAATCTGCCGAGGTGAATCAAAAACATTGTTATGGAATTTTGTAAATAATTCAAAATAATCTGTATTTTAATTTCTGTTTTTTAAATTAGATATTTTAAACCGTACTAAATTATTTAAACAAATGAAAAAGTAGTACGTCTTAAAACTCTTTCTTCTAAAACAACAAACATGAGAAAATTATTCAAATGTTTCTCTGTCAGTTCTATATAGTTATGTGAAGAGTGGAATTCAATTGGACCTAGCGGAATAACAGAGAATTCAAGAACATGTTCGTAAGATGAATATGTGGTTAGTGATCATAATGATAGTAAGCTCAAAACAAGATACAATGATCTTCATTGACAAGGGCTTGGAGGGGAATTACCCTGATATCATAGTATTAGGTACAAGAGAAGCCATGAATGGATTCTGACATTGGTTTAACTTGGATTACGAACATCGTGATAGCGGAGAGAGAAAAATATGGGGATACTAAATATGGCAGCGTAAAGCAATTAAATATACCAAGCAGCAGTTCATGTTGTCCCTTTTTCGGCTCGCGCACTCGGGACTGTCTCTCATGACTCCTTGGTGTGCCTGACATCATTTGGTGTGCGTACATGACGGCGCTGCTTGGAACAGTCTCTGTCGAAAGGAAAGTGGCTTCGGGTAAGAACTGGGATATAATCAACATCACCTGTCCGAAATATTTGAGAGTTGGAGAGAATATCAAATAATAATAATAATAATAATAATAATAATAATAATAATAATAATAATAAGAAGAAGAAGAAGAAGAAGAAGAAGAAGAAGAAGAAGAAGAAGAAGAAGAAGAAGAAGTGTAATCTAATACTCTTGCTACTGGCGGTTATAATTACATGTATAATAACACTTACTGATGCTCTCTGCGCCAAAAAGACAACAATGGCATACGATTAATAATTAATGAATAACATTGTGACTTGAAATTCTCAAGTCCTTTACAACTTCGAGTAGAATAGAGAAGATAAATGCTGGATACCTGGATGAAGATTTATGAGTTAAAATGAAGCACAATTAAATGGAAGCGATTAATTATCGAAATTGTTTGATAAAAAAGAAAAGAAAGAGAGAAAGAAGGAGAGGAAAAGAAAGAAAAGGCCTGAATTGAATGATAATGAAAAAAGTGCTAATGAGAAGAAAGAAAGGAAGGAAGGAAGGAAGGAAAAAGAGAAAGCGAAAGAGAAAGAGAGAGTGAAAGAAAATGCATAAAATGTGTGATAATGAAAAGAAAGCACTAATGAGAAAGAAAGAAAGAAAGAAAGAAAGAAAGAAAGAAAGAGTGAGAGAAAAAAACGTCTAAAATGAGTGATAAGTAAAAGGAAGCTTTAACGAGAAGAAAGAAAGAAAGGAAGAAAGGAAGGAAAAAAGAAAATACACACTAAAGGAAATCAATAAAAATAAAAATGAAAACTAAGGAAAAAAGAAAAGAGAAAAAATCTGTGCCAAAAATGGAAAATAGAAAGAAAGAAATGTGATTAAAGACAAAACAAACATCTTTGAAAGAAAGAAATATTTCATAAAAGATTTCAGTTCATTAAGAAAGAAAGTAGACGCTAAGAGAAATAGAGGAAAAAATGAAATCAATCAGAATTGATCGAAGTAAGTAAAATTGAATATAATAAACAAAAGAGCAAATAATGGGAGATAAAAAAAAGAAAAATAAGAAATTCGAATAAATCAAATGAGAAAAACTCAGGCGAAAGAAAGAAAAACAGAAATTGCGATTGAAACCAAATGGAAACTTTGGTGAAAGAAAAAATATTTCAGAAAATAGTTTAGTTTATTCAGTAAAAAATATACAATTTTTATTTAATTTTCCAATTAACTTTATTGAACAAGATATTTACTGATTCTTTTGACTATCTTCTGTGATCTTTCCGTATTCTAATCATTGTCAGAACTTTCATATCTTTCTCAACAAAGAACTTCTGCCGATGCTTTTACTATTTTCCATAGAAGAGATTTTTTTTCATCAAGGGACTTATGTGAAAACCTGAATACGCCGGGATCCTTTAGTTCAATGTAAGATGAAGGCATAAGATAACATGAAACTCCCGAGTCGACCTGTAATAATTTTATCATTGACAGCAAATTTAATATTGGCTGACGCTAACCTGATGGTATATTATGTTTTTTTTTTTATTAATAATATTCGAACGTGCTCCGTTCACTGCTGCAAACATTTCCTCTAAAAACGACCAGTTCTTGTTGGAGTTACATGTTGTTATAAGTGAAAGAGGCTCGTAGGAAAGGAGATTCTGGGAAACGGACTGTGTATATAGCCGGACTGTAATTCCGTTCTAATCCAACCATATTCGCATTATCACTTTCTGGGACAGCTTCCTGATCTGGTACTTTTGAATTGTTATAAGGTATTTATCTTTCATCGTCTGTCGCAATTTTTTTAATAATGAAACATTTACAGAGGATCAACTTATCTGAGTTATATCCAGGCTGTGTAAACTTTAGTGGTGATTCGCTTGGCTTTCCCCCTGTAAAGTGTTATAAAGTATTCACATTCATGGTATGTGACGACTTTTTTCAATAATGATGCATTTAAACAGGATCACTGTCTTTGGGAAACATCCAGGTTCTGGGAGAGCTAGTGGTGGTTTATGTTGCCTGGTTTATGTTGCGTTCACGTTCTTATAAATTATTCACTTTTCATCGTCTGTCACATTTTTTTCCAATGATGAAGTATTTACACAGGATCATCTCCTTTGGTTAAAACAGATTTTTGGAGAGACGGTGGTGGATCGCTTTCCTTGCACACTTATACTTTGCGTTCGAATTGTTATAAACTATTCACTTTTCATTGTCTGTCACAATTTGTTTCAGTACGGAAACATTCTTGTATAAGGTAGTGATTTTTCCGGAAGTTCTCTTCCCACTCAAATCTCGACTTATCTGGAGTACCACTAATACATTCCTCACTAAAATTGAGTCTTTTTGACGTGGGGTTTTCTGAACCCGGAGACTCGTGCAAAAATTCCCCGTAGACTCCGTAAACACGGGGTCGGATTTGTCTACCTTCCCAAACGAGACTCTACACATCGGCATATCCTCGTCTGGGTTTCTCTCCGCCCGGAGGCAGAGAGTTCGTCAAGAGAAAACCTACTCTTCGTCCTTTCTATTTCCCCACCTCCCCACAAGGCAAGATGTGGTACAGGGCCAGTTTTTAATGTGGGACGTTTCGAGCCCGTATTCTCCGGCAAAAATTGCCCGTAGACCCCGTATACACGAAGTCGGGTTTGTCTAACCTCCCCATACGAGTCTCTATCTTTCGGTATAGCCTCGTCTGCGTTCCTCTGCGCCCGGAGGCAGAGAGTTCGACAAGAGGAAGTCAAAGTCCCCTACTCCTACTCCAGGGACCTATCCCCGGACTTACGCTGTTTCTGATATTCATCAATGATCTTCCTGGTGTGATCAGTTCCTAACTAGGTATTTATGCAGATGGCACTGCCATTTACTACTGTCTCGGTAGCAAGGCCAACAGATCCAATAAAGTAAATCTGAGCAACTACTCTTGACAATGACCTCGGATATCAACATGGACATCGTACTAAAACCTAAAATTCTGGATCTGGATGGTAAATCCCCTGGGACAGAGAAAAAATAGAATCATTGGCACCAAAGAGTTTTAAACTTCCTTAAGCGTATTGAGGGTGATGTGTTGGATATAAACTATGAGTCGTCTGACGTATATGAGCTGTCCAGCGAATATACGAAGAAGCTAGTAACATTTTAAATAGGGCTTTCATCCAAGAAAAAGTGAGATATATGCCAGGCATGTACTTGCAACCAGAACTCAACCGGCTGGAGAAACCTTGGGTCAATATCTTCAAGCATTGCACGTTCTGGTGAAGGAGTGTAAATTCAAAGATATTACCGCTCAAGTTTACAAATAGGAAGTTATTAGAGATGCCTTTATTTCTGAGTTATCCGCAGCTACTATTCGGCAGAGATATTTTGAAAAAAAGAAAAAAACGCTCACACTCACAGATGCTGAAAATCAAGGGCAAAGTGTGGAAAGGGCTATTTTAAATTTTGAAGATTATTCTGCTGATACCCAAACAAGTTATCAAGAGGCTTCGATATCGGGACCCCGGACTACTGACTTAACGTCTTAGCAAGAGGCAAATCAAAAGAGAAGGACTCTCGGACATCCACTCCTAGCAAATCTCTTTTTTTTTTTTAAAGTGTATTTTATGCAGAGGCCGTAGGTACCCTAGAAGTTAGTGTCCGGCGCGACAAACGAGTTGCTACAATTGCAAGAAGGAAGGTTATTTAGCTAAGGTCTGTCGGTTAAAAGCTAAAAAGTTTCCTGTTGCACTGCTCGCCATGGCCACAGTAACTACTCGGCTAGGCAGAGTTCCGAAAGCCACGGTAAAATGCCTCGGGAACAACAAAAAGAACTTAACGCACTTGTACATTCGCGAAGTAGTCATAGGTTTTTCGACACCAAAATAGTTCAGTCTATGGGTTTGGACGTTAGACCTACTAACTCTACCGTCAGCATCTGTCTAATGCTCTCCACTCGATTCGTTCCTTACTGTTTGTAGCCACGAATTGAACTCCTCTTGATTTTTTTCTGTTCCTTCGTGGTTGTCGATTCCTGGGAAAGTGCTCATGAGAAACTAGGTACAGAACAACAAGTACGAACCTACTGTACGAGAAGTTCAGCTGAATCCCGATTACGCTCTTACCAAATAGAAAAGAAAGTAATGTTTCTCTACGTTACCCCACTCTACTGCAGGAGGGCGACAATCTCCGATCCTAAAATAGTTACAATAGTCTCAAATAGCACTATATCGGATTCGGATGGAAATAGCAAACCAAAATCAGAAAATACTGTACAACAACCACTTTCCAGTGATACAACAGAAGAGGCTGAACCAGGAATCTGTAACTTCCCGAGCCCAAACACTTCATAGTGCCCCCGAATCCTCTAAGGCGATCTAAGCGTATCACTAATGAACCTGAATGACTCGGTATTGAACACTAATTTATTACGTTGTTTTTGAAACGTCATTCGTTTTCTTTTGTCGAAATAAAGTCTTCCAAAGTTTCATTGCCAAAAACAAATATGGAGGAATGTCATATTCATATGCAAATCTCCACTAATAAAACCGAATTCAGTTAGTCAGTTATGTGCCATCATGATACACGCTTAGGCGATCAGGTATCTTTCGATACATGACTGACGAAGCAGATTCTTTTCCTGCAGTAGGTTGCCATTTCTTTCTGCAGTAAACCAGTTGCCATCCAAGGCTATAGAACTCGGTCTGTCCGGCTACTTATCCATATCTGGGGGAGAAGAAGAGGATGCATACCTTTCCCAAGGTTATTAGCACGTAAGTGAATGTAATGCATTCGACTGGAATTCGAACTCGGCTCTCTGATTTCTCAATCCGAGCCGTTATCCATTATTCCAAACTGGATACAACTGGAGGTTAAATCAGTCATGACCTTGATTAAGATTGGTATGCCCAAGCTCCAGGGGACTTTACCGTCAGGCAGTACCTCTCCCTGGGGAGGGGGATAGGTTTGTTACCTGAGGCATCCCCAAAAGGGGAAGTGTCGATAGAGCTTAGGGATGCTGTGCAGTGAGTCCGATACTCACTTTAAACTTCGACCTTGGGTCACATCCGGTTGCGACGTGGGTAAAATCGTAGATACCACCAGTCCTAACATTGAAGACTAAACTACTAAAGAAATAATAGTGAATACTTCTAGCTAGTTATTGCTTATGGCAGTTATTGCTGGGCATTCGCTTGAAACTTTTCAGAGATTTGGGAAAAAATCTTCCCTTCAATCAGCGGTTAAATAGCTCCGCTAAGATCGAATATCATTCCGGGTTGATATTCTTAAGTACAGCGACTGGGATTTTGTCTGACCCAGTTTTCTTAGGGTCAAAGCTTTTGATAAGTCTTGAAATTTCCCGGGCAGTGATACAAATAGTACAGAGATTATGCTCAGTGAGACGCGGGAAGTCATAAAGGGGATGTCTAATGACTTCTAATGTTCAGTTGAAGACAAAGATTGAAGCGAAATGGTTCATCTTAACCTGTCGAGGAAGATATGGACTCGAAGCCATTTATAATAGTGGGCGCAGCTGCACTGCTTTTATTCAAAATTTAGCTGATAATCTTTCAGAACTCTCGGGATCCAACTTGTTTGTTTTTAACTTTGGCATAGACCGCTTGTGTATAGCTGGTCATGGAAATTTCCAGAGATTTCCAGAGATTTATTGCAGCGATTGCCGACTGTTCTGAATACAGTAAGAGTCAAACTACCCCTCTCCTTGTGATAGATATTCATATAGTGGTTATGGTGATCTATAGTTACAGAATATTCAGGGGTGAACCAGGGCTCGCTGTTTGATTTTCGCTGGAACGTTTGGGAGTTATAAAACTCTACATTCCTGTAAGGATCCATTCTGAAACGTGGGCAGCAATTTTGGGGGTAGCATGCTTGAAGAAGTTTGAGAGAGGAGTTTCCGACATATAAGATCTAAAGCTGTCCCAGTTTACCTTCGTAGAGCGAAAACTCATTTTATGGAATGGCTAATCAGAGAATGCATTTGGTTTTCATCAATTTGAACACTGACTAGGGAATGGTCTGAGGTGCCCAGATAGGGTAAAAAAAATTTGCTAAGCATTTTGCAGGGCAGGATGTAATGAAGAGGAATTTCCCCTGATGTCCCGTCTAGTCAGGGACGCGGGTGGAATCTTTGATGATCTGAGCATGTTTATAGGCGATGGTGAAGTCTCTGCTTTATCTGCCTACTTCGCCGGTTTTGTTCGAATGGACTAACAACTTTTTTGTGGTGAACGTTGAAGTCACCACATATATGAAAGCTAGCTGACGGAAAATTAGTAATCATCTCAATCATCTCAGATATTCGGCCAGAAATTCGTGTCCCATCGACCTGGGGACGGTGTGGAGAGAAAGTAAATGCGGTACTATGGAAAAATGACACCCGAGGCACATATATGGGAGACCAGGGTCCTCGTTTTATGCATTCCTACTAGAGGAAGACCCGTCCTTAAGTTTGGTACCCTGCTCGTGCCCGTAGCGATTTAGTTAATCATGTTTGGTTATTTGTGGTGAGTAGCTCGGAATTTACATTATTATTTTATTTTTATTTATTTTATTTTATTGGCAGGAATGATTTACCCTGAATTTGCCCATTTTTTAATCTTATATACAATTAAATTCGGTTAATTTTTTTTCCAAAATACTTATCTAATAATTTCTATAAATAAGAAATAACTTGTCCCCGAACGTAAGAACCGCTTTCAGCAACTTTTAGGCAATAAGGATAATGAATTCTGGTCCGACTTTTTTAAATTCGTCAAAATGGCTTTTTCAAAAGGGTAATAATTTCAATAACCTTTCATCTTTTCTCTAGCCTTTGATTTTAGTGCCGATAATTTTTCAACAACTGCTAGCATTATTGGTTAGGAAAGTTAAAATGCAAAATCAGCCTCTTCTGGTCCCTATCAACGCGATATAAATGCCCTTTTTATGCGGTGAACAATCAACTTTACTGTTCGTTTGATTTCAATCTGTGATAAAGCAAATGAAAGAGAAAGGCGGGAATAGAAGGAAAAATTATAGTTAGAAAGAAGAAAAAAGAAGAAAGAAAATGCAGTTGAAAAAAGTCTTCACAGAAACTGAATAGAAAGAAAGAAAAAGAAAATATAGCTTGATAAAGATTGACCACAAACTGAGGTGAAAAAAAGAAAGAAAGGGGGAAAATAATGAATGAATAAATAAATGACAATTCCATCGAAAAAAGAATAAAAACTACGGTAAAAGAAAGAATAAATCAAGTAAGAAAATCACAATTAGAGAATCAACACAAACTGAGTTGAAAAAAAAAAGAATAAAAAACACAAAGAAAGAAAGGATGAAAGATAGTAACTCACATAGAGAAAAAAAACTTAAGTAAAGAAAGATAAAGAAAGAAAGAATTAAACAAAGAAAATATGACTTAAAAAGAAAAAACAGAAAATGGGGTGAAAGAAAGAAAAAGAAAGAAAGAAAAAGAAAGGAAGAAAGAAAGAAAAAGAAAGAAAGAAAAAGAAAGGAAGAAAGAAAGAAAGCAAAACACATAGAGAAAAGAATTAACAAAAACTGAAGTAAAAGAAAGAAAGAAAAAAGAAAGAAAGAAAGAAAGAAAGAAAGAAAGGCGCAAAAAAAATGAAACTGAAAAAGAAGTAACAGGAACTGTGGTGAACGAAATAAAGAAATTGAGAGAAATGAATGAAAAAAAGAAAGAAAGAAAGAAAGAAAGAAAGAAAATGCGACTGAAAAAAAATTAAAAACTCAACTGAAAGAAAGAAATAATGAAAGTAAAACACATTTTTTAAAAAAAGAATTAATAAAAACTAAGATTAAAGAAAAGTGGTAAAGAAGTGAAAGCTTGGATCTGTTGATATTTATTGAGGCGAAAGAAAGAAAGAAAAAAAAGAAGGATTGATTAGGTTTACAGTTCATTAAACCATATCGGTGTCAGGATTATACTTAAAAATAAAAAAGTGAAAGAGAAAAAGAGGTTGAGATAGAGAGATCACCGAGTGGACACTTATTACATCCCTCGTTCTATTCTATTAATTCGGATATTATTATATTTCCAATTATAATGGAATGACTTCATCGCAACTTCGGTCAAGAGAATCAAAATCATTTCTGAAAATTTTTCTAAAATCCATGTAATAAAAATCATTTATCGGTCTTTGAATTTTAAAATGGTTTTTCAGTTCCCAATCGAAACGTGGTCATTAAACGTATGGCAACCACAGCCTTTCATCACCCAAAATAATTGCCTTTATATAGATTTTTTCGTAAATTTTGAAACCTATCATTTTTTTTTTGTAATCTAATTAAGTCCACAGTGCCAGTCGTCCGTTTCCTCTTTTTTGTTAATGTTAATAGTTACTTAAAAGGGAAGATCGGGCTTAAAATGGATAACTGGCAACTAGTTTTTGATAAACCTCAGTCTTTTGATATTTATTGAGCTTAGGGAAATCGAGGTAGGAATATTTTTAAGGCACTTATGGAATCCTACCTACCCACAAAAAAAAATCAGTATTCGAAATACGAGCTTTTCCCTAAGCTCGAAATACCTCCTTATAGTCACAGCTGGAAAAATGTAATCCTTTCGACTACCCGACTGGCCCAAAATCCCGTGATATTTCATTTCGTTTACGTAAAAATCTTATCTTCTATTGGCGCGAAGTTTAGCTCCGTTCTTGAATTCGGTTCATAAAACTTGTAAGGGAAATAACTATTGTCGGAAAGGAGTCGAATTTTCTGATTAGAAATTACATTCGTCAGATATACGTTTATGCATAAAGAAAGAGAGGATGAAAGATAGAGAAAATATTTTTAAAAAAAACTTAAGTAAACAAAGACAAAGAAAGAAATAAACAAAGAAAATGTAAAACAAAAATGGGGTGAAAGAATGAACTGCGACTTTTTAAAATATACTGCCACTATTGTGAATATGTACACTATCAGTACAATCTCGACCTCTCCAAGGATTAACAGTTATATTTCCTACATAAACTCACTGACTGCACGTCTTGCTTTTTTATTTTTACTTCTTTTTTTACTAATGTTCACAAAATACAAGGCCCAAGAGCAATTGAAGGTAGAAGTTTACAGTATTAGCGTAAGAAAGAGCAAAAATGAACTTTTTGGTGCCATGAAGGCAAGATAACGGCTAAGACTAGGCTTGAAGAGGTCGAGATTTAATTAGTGAATAACAGTTCAATCGTAGACTTTAGAAGTATAGTGTCGAAGTAGACTTTAGGCGAAAACGGAAATCTAATCCTAAACAGGAAACAAGAGATAAACTTCTGCTCTTGTTCAAAAGACCGAGGAGGAGCGTAAACCGGACGATAGGTTAACCTATTTAATCATATTGGGAAAAAAAAAATGAATAAATAGTAAATAACATTTCAGTTTTGGCGGGGACGTTAGAAGTAATATGGGAATAGACATTAGAACGATCCGGAAACCCAATCCTAATCCTCTACCCCCTGTTCAACGACCGAGTAAGGGTGTTAACCGGTCGATCGGCGATCATCTTTACTTCTGTTACTCTAGGTTTATTATGCAACACAACACAGTAACTGTCTACATTAACTGACTCTTGGACTTTGTTCATGAAGTGAACATTAATAAAAAAAAAAGAAAAAATAGAGCACATTCTTTGTAATCTAAACTAAAGAAATAATCGTTGTTTAATTATGAAAAACAACGTTCGAAATCCCAGACTCATACCTGAGATCGAACACTGTTGTCTCCTTGGAGACGCTCTCAGGACTATAAATACACTGCGATGTTTTTTCTAATTCTCTTCTTACCTCATCCGCTTATTCGTCAACATGTAAACTCGCGCGGAGAACGCGTTTCCTTTGGGAAACGCATGAACAGTACATACACATATACGTACGCACATTCACTCACTACACATACTTTCGACCAAAACGCTTTTTCACATTCTTTTGTTACACACATTGTATACCTTTGTTGCTAATACATTATCATTTATTTGTACATATATATTGGTTCTTGTCGTTTCTTCAACTCTTTACGTGGACTCACATCCCGAGTCCGCCATGTTTGTTTTGCGTATTTCAGGAGATAGCATGTTATTCCCAATTTCAATCACCGAAATTACTAAAGCCAAAAACAAGTTGGGAATCGCATATCACCGGCCAGCGAACACTGCCAATTGTAGTCAATAACAAATACACACCAACTTCAGCCAATACCAACCAGAATTAGAATGCATGGGGGTATATTTATTTATTTACATATGCAAAGAAAGTGAGTGAAATATACCACAATATATATGTGGGTTTATGCGTGAATTTACATGAAAACATGTTCTTTCTGTGTATTATATTTTTAGAGTACTTATATGACCGGAAAAAATAAAAAAAAGTTTAGAAAATAAACAAACCAAAATGACATTTAAATACAGATTCCGTCTTCGAATACGAAAATCATCAAATATAAAGTATTAAGAAAACAAACACTGACAAAATGAAGAATACAATTTCCATTTATAAACAACTGATCAACGTGAATATTAATCCGTCTGGCTCCATCCTACGGTTTCTCTTTCATAGTTTTCTTGAGAAATAGGTGTATCTCCCCCCCACCACACGCAAACACATACATAAATACATATACACAGACGCACATAAAGGCACGCAGACAAAACTCATACAAACTCAAACACACACACGCACACATACACACACACACATATGTATATTGGGTTAAAAGAAAGAAAGGGAATAAATCATATGACTTGTCAGACCAATAAACTTCAGAAATGTATTTTTTAAATTTATTGAATATGTTAGAAGGAGCAAGTCGTTAGTTTGATATGTCACGATGATTGTATATATATATATATATATATATATATATATATATATACATATATATATATATATATATATATATATATATATATATATATATATATATATATATATCTGAAATGAAGGTGTTAAGCTTAATATTACTAGACATATTAAAATACTAAAGCAAAGAATAAAAAGGGAAGCAACCGGTTTCGCTCCGGCTCTTCAGGCTTCTAAGGGAGATTTTAATGTAATTAAAAAACAGAATATGCAATGAAAAAGGAAATGAGTGTGAGGGGGAGAAAAAATATATATATATGCGTGTGTATGTGTCTTGTTTTCGTGTTTATATATATATATATATATATATATATATATATATATATATATATATATATATATATGAAGAAATATAGTCTTAAAGTGTGCTATATTTATGGGATAAAGTGCTCAATATCGGAGATAGAGAGTGTGTAAATATAAAAGTGAACATAGAGGTCAACACTTAGAGGCGACAGTCTGTTTCAGGCCTGACGATTGCATCTAGCATGAAACAGATTGTCGCCTCTAAGTGTTGACTTCTATGTTCACTTTTATATTTATATATATATATATATATATATATATATATATATATATATATATATACAATAATGGCCCGCCGTTTATTTTTGAATAAGCTCAAAGTAACGACAAACTTATACAAATGGCTTCCCATACTTAATACTTCACGTTTTCACTCTCGCGTGGTCATGTGTAACGTCACGAGCTACGAAGCGTTTTTTGCTTCCTTGGCTCGTAAATAAGAGTTTGTCGTTACTTTGAGCTTATTCAAACAGAAACGGCGGGCCATTATTGTGGTTTCGTATATGTGTTGTCTGATTTATTAAAATTGTCATCTTTGATAATGGCTTATGTAAGCCGAAAGCTTAGATTGGATTCAAACATGTGTCAGTATGGTGTTTTCCTTTCGTCTTCCAACGATAATGTGATTAAGCTTATCAGACAATACGAAAGGAACTTACTTAAAATAAATAGACAAAACTTGTCTATATTATTTAATGAAACGTGTACCAATGTTTGCAGCCAACATATCTGAACGCATGCACACGATCACTCCTACACGCACACAAACACCAGAGCACGCACATACACACATGTGTGTTTGTGTTTATACATGTATGTAGGAGGTGCTCGTGGGCATGCGTTCGTGTCTGTTCTTGAAGAAAACAGTATGAAAATTAATACACATATTAGATCATTCTGACATGGGTACAGCATAGTATCAGGCAGTTATGTGCCATGCGTGATACACGATTAGGCGATCATGTATCTTTCGATACATGACTGACGAACTAGGCAGATTTTTTTCCTGCAGTAGGTTGCCATTTCTTTCTGCGGTAGACCAGTTGCCATCCAAGGCTAGAGAACCAGGTACTCATAGCTGGTGGGAGAAGATGAGGATTCATACCTTTCCCAAGTGTATTAGCACGTAAGTGAATGTAAGGGATTCGACAGGAATTCGAACTCGGCTGTCCGATTCCTCAATCAGAGCTGTTATCCATTACTCCACCCTGCCCGGAAATATCCAACTGATTTTTGGGAATTCTTTTGTCTAAATATGTAGATTTTTTAATAGCAATACAAATATTATTCCAGAGATAGCACATTGGAACGAGTCCATAATTCTTAATGTTGGTTTCTTTAATATTTCTTCTTTCCTCATAAAATAAATCTCTTGGGAGAATGCAAGAAAAAAGTAACAGAAAGCTTAATCACAGTAACTTTCAGTTTTCTTCAGTGAAATCTATTTAAAAGACAGATGGCTGCCTAAATACATATTTATATATACGTATGTGTGAGTGTGTGTGAGTGTGTGCGTGCGCGTGCCCGCGCATGTAGGAATGATCGTGTATGCAGGGGGCGGGGAATGTTCGCGTGAATGCTAGTTGTGTGTTGGATGCACCCATTTCTAGAAATGTAAAGCTTAATCACAGTGGTTTGTCAGTCAACTTGAATGAACCCTTTCTCTCTCTCCCTATATATATCTATCTATCTACATCTATCTGTCTCTCTTTCTCTCTCTATACCTATACACATATATATATATATGTATATATATATATATATATAGAGAGAGAGAGAGAGAGAGAATTATTGAATATAGAGTATAATATATTTTTTTAAACATCTACATTTCAACCAAAAAGTTTGCGGTTTATTTTCTTTTTAGAATATATATATATATATATATATATATATATATATATATATATATATCTGTGTGTGTGTGTGTGTGTGTGTGTGTGTGTGTGTGTGTGTGTGTGTGTCTGCGTAAACTGTATTTAAAAAACGACCAAACTATTGGAAAGATATTCAGTGACAACCTACTCAGCGCTAGGCGTCAGCTCACCCCACCGTTAGCTGCACATGCTCCTAACATCATCTGGCATACATAATTCAGTACTTCACCAAGGGAAAATCACCTGCCATAAACCAAGATACCAACTCTGTAAACATATCATCAATGATAACCTTCCACCTCTCCGGTATTCATACAATATTCAAACCACCGGCTCTGACTTGTAACAGTTCAAAACATATATTTACTTCTCTGAAACAAATGCAATAAAAAGGGAATTATTTTGGAGAAACAGGTAAGGAATTCTGTTTTTGGTTCAATAACCATAAAAAATATCAATAACAACAACAACTTTCTTTGCATCTTCTCGGATTAACGTTTTCCGCTGACATGGAGAGCAAAGATTATATCGAACCAATTGATACATCTGCTGCTAGGAAAGTTGATTATCTGTCGTGCCAGTCAATTTCTCTCGCTAGAAACTATCTTATCATTTTTTTGTCGCTGCACACTTCAATTAACCGTGGCATAGCATTGATGACATCAGATGAATGCTTTCAGCATCTTCATTACATGAAAGAATTAGATCACAGTTAAAATACATTTTCAAAATAGAATCACGTATTAAGGGATTTGGGTTTATTCAGAGAATATAGTTTCCACAGGGAGGACTCAAACAACTACAACATTCCCCGGAAGTCTCACTTGGTTCTTTCTCGTTTCGTTTTCGACTTTAAAATATTTCTCTTTCTGCTTCAATTTAGTCAAAAATGCTACTAATATATATATATATATATATATATATATATATATATATATATATATATATATATATATATATATACCTGGTAATATTGTTATTATTTTGTTGTCTTTTTATTTCTCAAATTTCATTTAAGGCCGATTAGATCTCTCTAATTTCTCTTTCTGTATATATATATATATATATATATATATATATATATATATATATATATATATAAATCATATATAAATCATGATATCCTGAACGCACATTCGTCTAGATCATTTCGTACGAATGCCGATGTCCTCCAGGGCTCTGTCATTCTCTATTTAATATTTTCATCAATCATCTTCCTGATGATATCAGCTCTGAGCTTGATATCTCTGGTGACGATACAGCAAGTTACTCCTGCTTCGATAGAAAGACTTAGTCTGACAAGGTCAGAATGGCAGCTGACGTTCAATAAGGACCTCAAGTCTGGAGTTAACTGTGGAAAAAGATGGCGTGTATTAACGTTAATTAACAGTTAACGCCTTCGAACCTAACTTCTCTCCATTAATCATCTGAGATACCTCTTGCTGCCTTCCATCAGCATCCCCGATGCTATCCTCTGATGATATGAAGTGGAAAGACTACATTGAATCTATTGTTAGGTTTGATGTTAAGAAACATGGGCGAGACAATTTTTGTCTCAAGAATCAATCTTATATATCTATACGTCTACCATTCGTCCATGCTTAAAATATTGCTGCCACATATGGTCCGGTGCCCTTGCTATTTACCTTGAGCTACTTGATAAGATCCAAAGAAGAATCTGTTATTATTATTGCTCCTGATCTAGCGGCTCGATTCTAGTCACTTTCCTACCGCCATAAGGTTGCCTTTCTATGTCTTTTCTATAAATACTTTTATGGTAATCGTTCGAATGAGCTCTTCGCTATGGTACTTAGGGTTTTTGAATTTAAGCGCAGCACTAGACTGGCGTCGAGACCTCATCAATTTACAGTTGAGCTGACTAAATGTAACCGTAAATTCTATGCTAACAGTTTCTTCTATCGCACTTCTCGCTTGTGGAAATCCATTCCGGCCAACTTTAATCTTCAAAAATTTAAATGCAATGTCAATCGCTTTCTACTGCCCACCTGATTACTCTCTCCACTTTCTGCTCATCATTCTTATTTCTGTTCCTAATTCTTCCACACCATGTAACCCCTTGTGTTTTAGCGGCATTACTGACTTACATGGGGTGATTCGGATACATATATATATATATATATACGTCTGTGTGTGTGTGTGTGTGTGTGTGTGTGTGTGTGTGTGTGTGTGTGTGTGTGGTATATCAGCTTTTAAAATCATGTCAGGATTCATGGTAAAATTCCAAAGTGCATACATATATATATATATATAGAGAGAGAGAGAGAGAGTGAGAGAGAGAGAGAGAGACAAAAGATTGCATCTTCTCGCTTAATCTTCAACCATTGCACTCCATCTCTCTCTCTCTCTTTCTCTCTCTCTCTTTCTCTCTCTCTTTCTCTCTCTCTCTTTCTCGCTCTCTCTTTCTCTCTGCCGCATGCTCGCGCACTCATCCATTCTGTTTTTCCTCTTGCATATACACGGAAACGTTATAATGATGCACACACCGTTATCAACAGATACCATTAGATCTATCTGCATCTACGTTCTGCGCATTAAGAACATATATATAAATGTGTGTATGTGTGTGTGTGTGTGTGTGTGTGTGTGTGTGTGTGTGTGTGCGTGTGCATAAAAACGCTTTCTAGTTGCGATGGACTGATTTAACATCCAACAGACGCCAAATTGCACCATGGATGCGATAAGGTAATTTGATTTATGGTCCCCACTTATTCTCAGAGATCTCAACGCATTTTCATTACAGAGTTTTTCCTTTCTTTCATTCTAACCTAAGAAGCCAGAGAGAGCAGACGCTCTTGGTGAAACGCGTCATTTATATCTTTTCAACTTTGTCCTATTGTCCTATATATATATATATTGAGATATATATATATATATAATTTTTACAGTAAAATGACCAATAGATGTTTGTAGTAAAATTATCAGCGATATATTTTTATATTAAAATTACCAATAATACATTTTTTGTAGTGAAATAATCAGCTATACATATTAGTATCTATAAACTATATATTTAAAAAAAAACCTTTTACTTGAATTAATATATATAGGGCACAGAAGTTATGAGGAGGATTTGAAGTAATTATAATTAGGTAATTCATCGAGTCTAGAAGAAACCTGAACAGAATGCAGACAGAACTGGATTGCCGTTTATTTAAGACGCATCAGCAGTGCGCATCCACCACCGGAAATTGAAACACGGACAGTTACGTTATCAGGCAAACGTCATACCAACTCTAGCAACGGGCCTCGGTGACTAAAAGTTAGCGAATTAGACTTGATATAACGCTGCTCGATAACATATTCCGTGGTGGAACTCATCCGAGTTTCTCTTACCCATAGGACTGTGCCCCCACGAGCCACGACTACTATCTCCAGGCCGCTCCATCCAGAGCATTAGAGCCTAATTCGCTAACTCTTCGTCGCCGTTGGTGCAATTGGTTCTTTAACGGTTATCCGGATCGACAGACGCCTGAAGAAGACTGGAGATTACAATGGGCTGCTTCTCTTGCTGATAGCCATATATTTACAGTTGGTGTTTAGTCCTTTCTTCTCTCATTCCTTAGTTAGGAGTTCTTGTAGTTTCCTTACTGTATCTCTTACCAACACTACCATTTCCCTTTCCAATTCCTGGTGTTTTCTTAAGCGAATGATCAGCGTCAAAACTGACCAAGTTAACAGCGTCATACCTAGAATGACCTAAAATACATAGAGAAAGCAAAAAATAGTCATGTATGACAGAGGGCAAACAAAAGAAAAAGTCGTTATAATCAACAAAGCCAATGCCAGTCTGAATGGATTTTTCTACTTAAGTATAGACAAATATTTATTAAATGTATCTTGTCTCAAGTTCACAAGCTACTGATTCTCTCGTTAAATGAATAAAGTGTTTTTGTTAATATTTGTTTATCTAAAATTGGTTAATTTTGATGGTTAATTCATTTGATTAGGATTAACAGCGTAATCTCTCAGGAGTTCCAAAAGAAAGCATTTATATCCAGTCAGGATTAAAAGAAAGTTTAATTCTCTTTCTATATTAATTAATATCATTTACTAGGTCTGTTGCTAAGAAAGTTGTTCCTGGTTGGTAGCTAGACAATTTTGCTTGCCAGAATATACCTTACATATTTTTAAGTCGACCATTCGCTCATGCCTTGAATATTGCTGTCACATCTGGTCTGGTGCTTTTACTATGTATTTAAAATTTTTTGATATATTTAAAAGAATCTGAATTGTTACTTGTCGTGACCTGGCACATCGGCTTCAGTCACTTTCCCACCGTCGCAAAGTAGCTTTCCTGTGCCTATTCTTATAAACTTTTTCCTGATAAATTTACCGATGAGCTTTCTTCTATGGTACCCCGACTTTACGAATTTAATACTACTACTAGATTGGAAGCAAGGTGTCGCCATTTTATAGTTTGAAATGGCTAAATGTAACCTTAAGTTCTATAGTAATTTTTTCTTCTCTCGCACTTCTCGCTTGTGGAATTCTTTCCTGTTTTTTTTTGCTTCGCAGTCAACGTTGATTTTTAAAAAATTAAATGCGACGTCCATTGTTATTTTGTTTTCTAATTCCTGTTCGTTTATTGTTCTCTCTCCATAGTAATATTTTTCTTTTCTCATATTCTCCAATACTCAGTAAACCCCTTACCTTTTAGCGGCTTTTTTGACTTGCTTAGCGTGAAATGATTAAAAAAAATAAAAATATTCCTTATTTGTAGATGTTTCTCTTTCACTTTTGCACGTCCGTTTTTCTACATGTATACAGAAAAAAAGGACATGCAAAAGTTTCACTGTACACGGTGCGATGGATAAATTGTCGTCACAATTATGCAAAAATAAAAATAACCCTAACATCTCATTTTAACAGATATATTTACAAAAATTACAGAAAAATATCTTGAAATACTAAAGCCAGCATTTATCGAGTAACATCGCCATTGGCTTCAACCACTGCCTCCAGACGACTTCGGAATATTATGCATCTCTTCTGGACGGTCTCCTTGTTTAAGTTGGTGAATGCTGTCATAATCCTTTCCTTCGTAATAACCATTAGACTCATTTAACTCACTTCAATTCCTCTGAGCTGTCCACAGATTGACACTCAAACACTCTGAAATGTTCGTGTTGGAGCGTCCGGCGCGAATTCCAAGTACAGCATGCCGTTTCCAAATTTCTGACGTAGTGAATTACGTCATGCTGCTCTTTTTTTCATAGACGGTACCCAACTGACCCTACTATATTATGCAGTCGACAAAATCAAAAACAAGCAACGTGCATGCGCGAAATTAAATATATAAAATGGCTACAATTTACCAATCCGTCTCTGTGTATGTACGTGCATTTTTGTGTGTATGATTATATATATATATATATATATATATATATATATATATATATATATATATATATATGTTGTAGCATACCTACGGACGATAATGGGTATGCCACCATTCACATATATACAGTAGTAAATACTGTATATTGTTTTGCAGTTGCAAATTCATTGTGGAATTCATTTGACTCAATTCTAGCAGTTGACTATTCTTCTACGCGCCTCTGGCGAATCTTATATGTGTCGTTCTTGTCGTGAGTATTATCCGTCATTACCAACATTCGTATGATCATTCTGTTCAGTAACCTTCCCTAGATTACAACAATATACATTTATGATAATTTAAAGAACAAATAGGAAACGTTTATCAATCTAACATGTTTCACCCTTATTAAAGTTTCGTCAGAAATTGAAAGAAAATAGGCAAATATATAGAGCTTTGGTATTCTCAATTTTGTTTTAAACATACGCCTAAAATATTAGATCGCCATCCTTCTTTGAATCCATTCATAAAGAATCTAACTTATTTCTTTCTAATGCAAAAAATACGTATATAAAAACAGTCCCAGTTTAAATGGAGTGCCACCCCACTGTGCCGGTTGACCGCCCAAAAGTGAAGATATCAGAACTCCTTTATGTCTGCCATCGTTTATCTAAAAAGAAATCATTATCAGAACAAGTTTAAAAAAAAGTTAAAGCTAATAAAATACTTTTCTGCAATGAACTGAACAACCCTGTATTTCTCTGTGTTCGTACATTTCTGTTTTTGTCTGTTTCTGTGTGCATTTAACTGCATCTAAGATTAAAGTGATGTTTAATCGTTAATCTGTATTAATTCAAAGATTTATTTTATTGGTAAATGTATCTTTCTGTGTCTATATGTACGTGCATTTTTCTATGTGTGTATGTATACGTATATATATATATATATATATCTATATCTATATCTATCTATCTATCTATCTATCTATATATATATATATATATATATATATATATATATATATATCTATATATATATATATATATATATCTATATATATATATCTATCTATCTATATATATATATAGATATATATATATATCTATATCTATATATATATATATATATATATATATATATATATATATATATATATATATATATAGAGATAGATAGATAGATAGATAGAGAGAGAGAGAGAGAGAGGTTAGAACGTTTGCTTTCTGACCATGAGACCCGAGTTCGAATCTGACCACGGTTGATTTGTCAGGAAGTAGACTTCCTGATTTTATCGGTCTGGGGGGGGGAACGATCCCAGCGCGGGACACCTTAGGAAAGTGCCTGAAAACCATACCACGGGCTGACCCAAGCCCTGTGAGTGAAAATGGGTAGACGGAACCCTTGAGGGCCGACAGTAGCTATGCTAGCACGAAGTCACAAGTCATCGTGACCGAGAGTTTGAGTGGGCTGACCTTGTTCAGATTGCTGATCACACTAGATAATACGGTCTCTCCCAGTAACTTTACCCTAAGCTCTGCTCAGCAGAGTTGCAGTAGAAAACAACAGGTTGGCTCAGTGGATGTTGAACAAACACAAGTGTGCCTGAGCGAACGTCTGCAATAAGGATTGGATAGGGGCCCTAATAGACAGGTATCCTCCAATACGAGTGCGCAGCTACTATATATATATATATATATATATATATATATATATATATATATATATATATATACATATATGTGTGTGTTTGTGTTCCCAAGTATCTGTGTGTACTTCTCTTTGTATATATAGTTTTTTTCTTGCGTGTGTTTTTTCATTATTCACATACATGTGCATGCTTCTATGTTTATATATATGTACATTCTTTACTGTGTGCATGCACAACTTTCTCTGTTCTCTGTGTGTATTTGTTTCTGTGTACATATACACGTACGCGTTTTCTTTTGATCGTATATATATATATATATATATATATAGTTTTTATATATATACATAGTTTATATATATATATACATATATTTATATATAGTTTATATATATATATATACATATATATATATAGTTTAAATATATATATATATATATATATATATATATATATACTTGCGTCCGACTCTGCATCGGCTAACCCGGCATGTTTTGACCATTCCCCTGAATAGGTTCTATTTGCCTTTAATTCTAAAGAGTTACAAGCAAATAGATCCTCGCTATCTGACAAGAAAAATACACATAACCTCTACTTAACCAATTAAAAACAATCAACACAAAAATAGATTTTTTTTAAGAATCCAGGATTTTTCTCTCTGGCATGTTTTATTTCTGATGAAGTTTAAATTAAAGTGAAACATCTTAAAGTTATAAACGCTTCCTATTTGTTCCTTATCCTATCATTCTGTCGGATTCTAATCCATATTTGATCCGAATTCTTCATATATATATATATATATATATATATATATATATATATATATATATAGAGAGAGAGAGAGAGAGAGAGAGAGAGAGAGAGGGAGAGAGAGATAAATAGATAGATAGATAGATAGATACCAATTTATGACTAGTAGGGATAATTGCAAGGCGGCTGTTACTCCAAAGAGATTTAAATTGCAATTTAATTTGCACAGCATTATAATTCTTAATAAAAATCTTTTGTTAAACCTTTGAGCCCTGCATTCCTGAACAATTTTAATCCTTCTACCTGAGCTCCAGATTCAAAATTCGCAAATGATTGTATGTTTCACGTAGATATAAAAATAGTTACAAGTGTTTACATACCGTTCAACCGGTGGCTGGGCATTAAGTCATTTTTCTCTACCGCTGTTCAACCGGTGGCAGGGTATTACGTCTTTTCTCTCTACCACCTGTAGAGCGGTGGTCAGGGCTCAAAGGGTTACGAACTTTCGGTCTGAAGAGATATATATATTATATATAATATAATAATATTCAAATAAATTATAACCGAAATGGATCTTAAAGTTTTTTTCTTGATTTATTATATATATAAGTTCACACATAAAAAGTGAGTGCAGAAAGTAAGACCTATGGCAGAAGTTTCCATTCTTTTAAATTTCATGTGATCCAGCGTTCATTCCGGAAGCGAAATATGCCTCTGAACTTGACAGTTGATGTTCTCTACGCAGTGTATTAAGTCACTTCTATTTTCCGCATTTCTTTTTCTTTCTTTCTTTTTTTTTTCATACTTGTTTTATTCTCGGATATACATCGCTTGACAATCGTGACAATCTGGGTACAATGCAGACACTGATATTTCCGGCAACCAGCTTCTAGTGAACATGTCCAAGTAGACATGAATCGTATAGTGTTGGCATAGTTGAAAGAATTGTATTACTTTCTCGACGCGGAGAGTTTTCAATCAACATTGACCTATAGTTTTATCATTGAACAGTTTAATGAGCTTGGATATGCTGGTATAGTGAAATGGTCACCATATATTTTATCAACCCACTTTCATAATGTTCAAATATGGTGTTTATGATTTAATCAAGATTAACAGTTTAATACTGAGACCGACGCTGATCACTTTTTGTTATAATTACCTCCACACACCGTCATATTTGATAAGCCTGCCATCCATATTGGATTAATGCGTTCGGTCGTGAATTTGGTGACATAGTAACCGTGAGTCCAGTCCCTGAACCGGGCAGTGTGAACTTGGGCCCAGTTGAAACGTGGTGATTATTAACTGAGAAATACTTAAATTAGAACTAGACGAAATAGCCCTAGACATGACCAGTGAAACGAAAAAGAAATCTGCCTACGTAGATTAATAAAAGGTTCAATTTGGAATTTCTTGAAGGTTACACGAATCAGCAAACACCTGATGAAGACCGGAAGGCACAATGATCGAAACGTTGAGATAACAACAACACACTTGAGGACAATAATCCGTATATAAATAATGATTAGTTTTCATCCCAGAAATTCAGGAACAAGATCATATAACAACAACAAAAATGGAGACAATCGTATGCAATGTAAATAATGATAACTTCTCTTCCCAGGATATAGTAAAATTAGTGACACAGAACCCGAAATAGTTGATAGAAAGATAGTGTCGCGTCATCCTTCTAAGTAGGAAGAGGTTATCGAGTGAGAAATAAGTTGTTATCTACACGCAAACACAGGCACAAGATGCTAGCCAAAATTTTGAGAAATTTGAATGGCGTGGACGAGGAGAATGCAGTACTGAAACTACTTCGAAAACAAAAACTTTGGAAAATAAATTTTAGAGTAAAATTTTCATGCTAAAATTACCTGAACCTTTCCGGGGAGATTTCTAAATATGTTTCTCTTTTGTTTGTTTGTTTTTACAGGAAGGTCTGTTCAAAGCCACTCACGTTAGAGGGATACATTAAAAGTCCGTTTTTTACGTATATGAGAAGACAACGGTTAACCTTAGACTTGAACAGGTTAAGATTGCAGTGATCAGGGAAACATCCTCTTTGGATTCCGTTCCACAGAGCAGTGGTTCGCGGGTAGAAACTCTTCGACTGGAACTTACTTCTCACTAATGGAATACGGAGATAATGTGCGTGGTGTGCTACAATGTAAATGGTGTGGCGGGTCCTAGCCGTGAAGGTTAGACTTTCCGGAACCAAGAGATGTAGTTCTTCCGAGCACTTTCCATGCAAGTAGCGATAGGGCAGCAAGAAACTTGTCACATCCCTCCTCTGAGAGAGAGGTTGGATGGTGGGAAATAATTCGTCACCAAAAAGGACTTGGAGACGCTTCTGAACTCAATCAAGACTGAAAAGTGATGACTGGTAAACTCACACCTAAATATGACAAGAGTACTCCATTTTCCGCCTGACCTAGTTCTTGTAAAGGTAGAAAATAGCATGATGGGTCAGGTACTTACTGGAGCAGTAGAGGGAGCCGGCCATTTTACCCGCATTTTCAGCGATGAATGATATGTACGAATTCCACTTGAGATTGTGTGTGAGTTTCTGGCCTAAAAGTTTTTAAAGGCACGATGCATCTCCGAGGGACATACGTACATCATATCTACTGCGTAAATCAAATACACACACACACACACAGATATATATATATATATATATATATATATATATATATATATATATATATATATATATATATATAAAAGTGAACATAGAAGTCAACACTTAGAGGCGACAGTCTGTTTCATGCTAGTGCAATCGTCAGCCTGCTTGACAATTGCACTAGCATGAAACAGACTGTCGCCTCTAAGTGTTGACTTCTATGTTCACTTTTATATTTACACACGCTCTATCTCTGATATTGAGCACTTTATCCCATAAATATAGCACACTTTAAGACTATATTTCTTCATATATATATATATATATGTGTGTGTGTGTGTGTGTGTGTGTGTATGTGTAATGTATATGTAAATGGTGATACTCGTTTGGAAAAACCTCGGATAGCTCGACTTGCAGTAGAACAAATCGGTACCCGAGGAAAAATGGGAAATAAAAAAAGAAAGAACCAAGAACATTAAAACAAGGCGAAAACAATCGCCAAGTTTTTAATCTCCAAGCCCCCCCCCCAAAAAAAAACAAACGAGTAATAAGACAACTACATAAAATCCTCAATACACTAAGTAGAGCAAATAAACTAGAATAAACCTAAGGAGCCAGGCAAACCGACTTAGGTTTCATCTAAGCCGGCTTTACCCTGAAGATCCGTTTAGGTGAAACCTAGGTAGGTTTGCCTGGTTCCTTAGGATTAATTTATATATATATATATATATATATATATATATATATATATATATATGCGTGTGTGTGTGTGTTTTGGGGATAAAGAACAAATAAGAAGCATGTATCATGCTTAATATGATGGTGATTTTGCTTATCTTGGAATTTCCCGTTAGTTGATTAGTTAAAAAGTGGAATTAATCAAACAGCGTCGTATAAATCTTATGAAACTCTCCTGGCATTCTGTTTATTCCCCCGGGTCGGGAAGTTATTAATTTGCATACGTAACTATCCTCATGCATTCTTAAGGGTCGAAAGGTCGGTAGATTCTGAATATTTTTTCAGGGTGTGCGCCTTAAGAAGTTGTTTGTAATAAAATGTTCTGCATCTCCGTTGATGTCACGTTGTGTCTGACATGTTAACTCTGGACATTGTTCCTTTATTTAATTTTTTCATTTTTCAACCTATATAAATCAAGTCAATTATATTAAATGGGAATCAGTACAATTATTATTATTATTATTATTATTATTATTAATATCATTATTATTATTATTATTATTATTATTATTATTATTATTATTATTATTATTGAATTTAGCATAAAACCCTTCAAGAAGACGAATTCCTCTTGGCCTGAAGTGAGCTCGTAAATTAATTTTTTAAAAAGACACGCAACCACCCATGAGTTTTTAAGTGATTCTTGGAAATGCCGAGAGTATCCCCCAAATTTTGGCGTATATTTTATATATTCAGCTAACAACTTATACATACATACATATATATTACATAATGGAATCTTACCAAAATAAAAATTTGAGGCCTGAATTTTATAAAGATACCTCCTTTCCGAGAATATATATACTCCTTTTACAAGACAACATACATGTCAACAACAAATTTTGGAAATTAAAATTAATCGGTTAAATTCAAAACATCCCATGATATAAAATGAATAAATACATAAATATTTCATTAAATTAAAATAAAATGATAATTAATAATTATATTATTAATATGAAAACAATTCAACAATAGTCATATAAACACACTTTCACTTATGAGGCATTAAATTACAAAACTTAGTATCCGCCATTGTTTTCCTCCACTTATATATATATATATATATATATATATATATATATATATATATATATATATATATATATATAGTTAAACCTAGAGAGCCAGACAAACGTACCAACGTTTCACCTAAGCGGATGGCCAGCCTTCCCTGACGATCCGCTAAGGTGAAACCTTGGTAGGTTTGTCTGGCTCTCTAGGTTTAACTCGGTCTGCTCTACTTATTGTATTGAGCACTTTATTTAGTTATTTTGCCTACTCGTATCGGTTTTTTTTCTTTGGGCTTTGGACTTGCATGCTGGACGATTATTTTCGACTAACGTACATGTTCTTGGTTCTTTCTTTTTTATACCATTTTTCCCCTTTGGAATTGGTCTGATTATTTGCAAATCAAGACAACGAAGGTTTTTCGAACGAGTATAGTTTCTTATACTTATAAGATTACTACTACTACTACTACTACTACTAATATATATATATATATATATATATATATATATATGTGTGTGTGTGTGTGTGTGTGTGTGTGTGTGTGTGTGTGTGTGTGTGTGTCGGGTGTAACAGCAAAATTTGCCAAATCTCATAAAAGCAAGTTTGGCTAATTGTTATCTTAAGCTCTGAACCGTTGTTTCTTAGGAATGATTAAAGATATCTTACTGGAATTCATCCATGTTTTTATAACACTATTGGACTCAATAGCAATAAGAATGTATAATTATTCTATAAGCTTCACAGAAGTATCGTGATGAAATCGATCATAAACGAATATAACAAGCTCATAATTAATTAAACATAGCTCCGGATCGGAAGATCATTAGTATTGAAATAAAGTTCAAAAGAATATATATATATATATATATATATATATATATATATATATATATATATATATATATATATATATATATATATACTATTCCGGAACTATTTTCAAACTTATTCAAGGTGAACTTCACCCTCTCTACATTCTAACTTTTGTTCTGAAGTAACAAGATACCTCACAGGTTTCACGTACGATTTCATTTTTCAAGTCTTTTTTCACTGCTATTTAGACTGTTATAGCTGAAACTCCTCTCCTCTCTCACGTGCCAAACGTCTTATGAATTGAGTTGGATCTTTTCTAATTGATCTCTTTATCTTGAAATGGTGATCCTTCTTCCTTTTGTGACTTCCTGATCCAGTTTTCCTCTTTACTGTTCCCGCTTTTTTAACTTAGACACTGTTCTCTTGATAGTTCTTGAATGGATATTGATGATGGAAACTAGTTTATGAATGTTGGCACCATTACTGAGGGCCTGAATGATATTTTCCTCTCACAGTTGCTCAGTTGGAAAGACAGTGGGGCTGACAGAAAACGATGTTAACCTGCTCTTTTTTTACCTGAATAACTCAACGGGTTTTCCGTGATTCTCACAGAAAATGATATCAAGATGGCTAAACCTCTCATGTGAAAACCCGGGAAAAAATTAACTCAATTAGTTTAGTGGTTTTGAAGATATTAAACATTTTATGGGATGTATAATTTAGGACAATTTTGCTGTTGCACTACGTATATACAGTGTAACCCGGATATAAGAGAGTTGTCGGGACCGGAGAAGAAGTCTCTTATATCAGGGTTTCTCTTATATCCGGGTTTGGTCTCTTTTGTTTTATTAACACAGGCTCTAATTTGGGACCAGAGAAAAGCTCTCTTATACCCGGGTTTATCTTATATGGGGGTCTCTTATATCCGGGTTACACTGTACATGAATAAAAAGACAAAAGGTCTTACTTCAAAAGGGCCACACCATCAGCGGAGAGTATTATGCCAACTTGCTGAGGCAATTACAAAGTCTATCAAGACCTAACACTCTGGATAACTGATGAAAGTGACCTTGTTTCATTAGGACAATGCTCCAGCACACTAGTCTTTGGTTCCAAAGGCTGTTTTGCTTGACTGTGGCTTTGAACTTGTTGATCAACCTTCCTATTCTCTTTATTTGTTCCCACTTCACTATCACCTGTTCCCCAACATGAGAAAACGCTTTGCTGGCAATCAATATCTCACTGATGACGACGTCATATCTGCTGTTTTTGACAGGATCTAAACTTGGTATACAAGCACTGCAACTCTGACGAAGAATTATGTGAACTGAAATGTGGACTTTGTTGAAAAATAAACCTCATTGTGTCACATTCCATGAGAACGTCTTGGTCAGACTATGAACTTTTCAGTCGACTCTTTTATTCTGGAATATCGATTCTGTTCCAGGTCTTGTTTTCAGTCTTCCAAGCACAATTGAGTCAAGTGCGATTATTCGCTTTATATCACCAGATGCCAAGACAGCGTGTTATACAAAAACAAATTTCTCTGCATATTCTTTATGGATATTTCTAAAGTGTTTTATAGATCAATTTGCAGGCAAATCTCTGGAAATTATACTGTATTTCTCCTGTGTCATATTCAATTTAAATGAATAAATTATTTATTGTTTGGTGAATAACTGTCCCGATTTGAATACTTGAGGAGACGTCAGCTGTCAATGTAATTTGTCATTACCACCGTCTGGGATACAATTAAGCTTTGTAAAATATGTCACAAATAATTTACTTTTGGTGAAAAAAATTACTGTCTGTCTTTATAGCGTTACTCTCATAATTAATTTTATTTTTCAATAGATCCGTACTTTGTAATTATATTGACGAGCATCTTGGTATGAGAATAAATTGTTAGTCGGATGAAACAACTCAAGTGACGAGGATAACTTGAAAGACAAGTTGCGAGATGATGACAAACAAGTTGAAATTTTGCCAGTAACTCTGTACCTATTACCGGAGTTGTTTCTATTATTTCAAAAAATATTTCCGAAAAATATTTCTAAAAAGGTTACCTCTCGTAAAATGTGTGATTTTTTACTATCGTTAGGAAGTCTTGGATATGACGATAAACTATATACGTCAGCAAGGCCTCTGTTAACCCCCATATTTCTGGTTCTTGTTCTTTCATTCATTAACAAATTTTTTTTTAATCATTTCACACCAAGAAAGGCAATAAAACCACTAAGACTGCGCATTAAGAGATTATGAGAAAAAAAACTATTAATGAAAGAGAACAATAAAAGAACTGAAATTAAGAAGATGGAAGTTTTGTGAATTAAAAGCGATAAAGTTATTGGACTTGACAAAATTGGTTTAAAAGAAAATTGTAAAACATTACTGGATTCTCAGTCAATGAAATGCGAATGTCGCCTTGTAGGGAAACAGTTAATATTACCATTACCATTACCATAGCTCGGTATGGCGATAAACTAAATCCAGCGGCAAAGCCACTGATTGAGAGATTGAAGATTTTGAGTAGCGTGGAACCACCTCTTCATTGTTGTTCTTTCCAGGTAACTCCTGATCTGGGGTGGTAGCACCTATTAGGGCCCCAGCTATAGGCAAAGCGCGAATCTCCAAACATTATGAAAGTATAAACCTAATTTTTTATAGTGAAAATTCCAGCAATACAATAGTATATAGAATAATTACCAACTATACATATCTATAGAATTATCAACAATACTTTTTAAAACAGAATTACCAATAATATATTTTATAGCAAATTTACCAAGAATAGATTTTATCTGTAGTTGAAGCGACAGGACTATGTTCAAAATATTTAAATTTCTGCATTAAATGACGTATAGTGGTCGATATGCCGCTAAACAAAATCAAATCGAATGATAATCACACATTTGCTTTCTGCATGCAAAAACTGAGTTATGTCACAATCTTTGCAGAAAATGAAATACCGATGTCATGCATTTCATAACTATCTTGTGTACCCGTGTCATAAAAAATGACGACACTTGTTGGAAAGTTTTAATAGTGACATTCAGAGAAATAAAAATCTGGAAACGATGTATTGAGATTCAATAAAGCAGAGATAAAGAATTCCCAACTAAAACAGAAGCCAATGAACCGTTTAAATAATCCGTTCCCTTTATATTTTTAGACGTTCAATAGTGTCTAACATTCAAGTGTCGACAATGTATTCATATATATATATATATATATATATTAAAGACATTTTTGATATGTTTAACGTTCTTTTTATAGATACAAGTATTTTAAGTAAATGCTCTGTTCATAATAAACAGTATTAAATAACATTTACCGGCCTGACTGTCCGAGAAATTTTCATAGAAAATTTTCGTTCTCCGACAGGAATCGAACCTGTATCCTATACGGAACCGTCATTTCGCGTGACGTGCCTTAACCTTTCGGCCACAGAGAAGCGTCTGGTTAGCAAGGTCGATTTTACTATCTTTAAACTTAAATCTTCCATGAATCTCTTCTATTCATATCTGCTCTTAGTGTATCAAATGTAAACAAATGACGTCATACATTTGACGTCATACATATATATATATATATATATATATATATATATATATATATATATATATATATATATATATATATATATATATATATATATATATATATTGTGTATATATATCTATCTATCTATATATATATACAATGTGGTAATAAAGTCACTATACATATACTTATAATAAAAAAGCGAAGCACTGAACAACATCGATATTTCATTTACTATTTTTGTTAACCAGAACCATAGCCATTTTAATAATAAATGTATTTACTGTTGATTAATTGATTTGGCTTCATTGTTATTGTAAATAACTGTTTAGTAACTTTATTGCCAAGCTGTATATATAACAAACTTTCATTTGTTTTGTATATAAGGATATATGTGAGTGCGTGTGTTTGTGTGTGTGTGCCTGTGTGTGGAATTCTACATGACTTTGGTTTTTATCCCGGTAATATTGAAAAGTAGGCTCATCTAATCCATATTTTTATATGGATATCCCAGTTGGCGCCCATACCATTCATATAACTAAATTCATCATCTATACCCACCTTTTTCATATATCAAATAGTGTCTTAATAAAAAAAAAACTTTTATAACACTATCTGATCAATAAATACCGCGTGTTTTCTGTAAAGAAACGGTTAATTTTACCATTACTATTAACTATTATGCTTGGGGCGAATTGCTTAAAAAAGTGAGCACCCTAGTATATTTCCTTGGTGTACGGGCAATGTGACTGTTAGCGATGTCGAAAGAGAATTCTGCACTGTTGGTTACATTCACCTTCGGACAAATACGTTGGGGACGGAACACAAAACTAACGAGAAATTCTTGAAGTTGATGGGAATAGCGAGGTATATGTTTCTGACATTAAGAGCGCGAAAACTGCAATACTTTGAACATATCGTCAGGGTTCAGCGCATCTGCATCTACACTTGTAAGAGACCCGCCGTTGATTCGGGACCGAGGAGAAGGACCAAACCGACAATGGATTAATGACATAAGTTTTGACAGCGGTCGTGACAAGAGAGAGAGCAAACAGTAGTAGTTGTACAAGGCATTTGATTCTCAACAAAAAGGATGGTAAGAAGCAAAAAAAGCAAAAGCCATGGGGGAAAACATCTTTCATTTCTCCAGCTCTAGCGGTGAAATCTGGGTTCTCCAGCCGTGGGTGAAATCCAGGCTGGGAGAAGATGTATGTAGTTCTTAAGAGAAAAATACTATATAGCCATTAAAAAGATTATGAAGTTCCACTATTAGCTGCGGCCCAGTTTTGTGAATACTACGATATCGAGGGAGATTGAATAAAATGATATATATTTTGTAAAAACAGTCATTTAAATATAACAAAGGAAAGGAAACTGCGTACAAAATGACCGTTACAGCCCTTATATTTTAAAAATAATTTAAATGCTGCAGAATTTACAGAAAGAAAGGAAATGAATATGTTTTTCCTAATATAGTCATGCTCGTTACTCGAGAGAATGGCACGATGCCCACTGAGCTACCAAAACAACGACAACGTACTTTTGCTCGTTATTGAACGATTAAAGCCAATACTGTCAGTGTAGCTTTAAAATAGTAATTCTAAACTATCGAAAATTTTAAGGAATCAAAGACAACAATAATACCCGCAATAGGAGACGAGCATTTTTTCTTACGAAATAATAAAAAGAATGTCTTGTGCGAGAAAGATTAGATTTACAATACTGTCGTCGGCAGGCAATCAATTCTTACGTTTCTCTCAAAATATTAATCTTTTGCGAAGCTGAACCCAAATATATTACGGAAAGAAATCATAGAAAAGATTTCTCCACAAAGATCTTTCATTTGATATATATATTAAATGTCTGGTAAATTTCCAACCGCCGACCTTCTTTAAAGTATGAAATAAATACACGCTTGAAAATCGTTTTAGAAAGATAAAAATCCGGAAATTTTTTCTGCAGATCTAATAACAATAAAAACAGAATAACTGAAAAATATACACAAGATATTATCTATTCTCTTTGTATTATCTATCGTCTTTGTATTGCAACAAAGGATCGTACTCATTTTCGTTTCACGCTTGAATGAAATACATGACATATACACATGTTTTGACAGATAAAATTTCGCATCCTCAGATCAGGAGGTTTTGAGGAGCATGAAACCACCGCTTAATTGCTGTTGCTTCCAAGTCCGCCCCGACTTGGGGTGGTAGCACCTGTTATGGTCCAAGTTATGGGCAAATAATTAACTACCTAACTGGGATCAAAACCCCATGAAAGTATAAAAAGTTCATTTTTATAGTAAAAATACCAGCAATAAATATTTTTTTAAAATATTTCCAGAAATATATTTTTGAAAAAAAATACCAGCATTAGATTTTTGAAAAGAAATCACTAACAATAGATTATTGAAGAATAAATATTACCAGAATACATGTTGGAAAAAATATTCCCAGCAATTAATTTAAAAAAAATATTACCAGCAATACATTTAAAAAAAAATATTACCAGCAATATATTTTTGGTAACAAAATATTACCACTATTTACATTATTCGGACTATTTTCCTCATCTTTGTCGCCATATTTCTTACAACGTTTCGGCCGTTGTACGCTCCGGCCTTCATCAGGTGGTTGGAATGTCGAACTGAACCCTTTATTTCAAAGACATATGGCACAGTGGATAAAGGCGTTGGTTAGATCCAGTGACAAGACACAAAGAGTGTGAGTTCAATAACCGGTTATGGCAGTGGAGAACTTGGAAAGGGGAATTAACAGGAGATAACTGATAACTGACATCCATTAGACATGGCACGTGGAACTAGAATAGTCTACCCCAGTGAGCGAAATAAAGGGTTCAGTTCGACATTCCAACCACCCGAAGAAGGCTGGAGCGTACAACGGGCGAAACGTTGTCATAAATATGTCAACATTGATGAGGACAATAGTCCGAATAATGTAAACAGTACTATGTTTCCTGTTTTGTATCCTGTGGAGCCGGGTTCAAATTATGCTGTTTTACTGTTAGTACTAATTTATTATGTATTTTTATTTTTATGTATTTTTATTTTATTATATATATATATATATATATATATATATATATATATATATATATATATATATATATATATATATATATATATATATATATATATATAAAATATCACACATTGAGTACTGGTGCTAATAAAATAGAGTTCGATGTATAATAATATAAACTATAATTTTTATTTATAATAAATATACCTGTTTCTTCAACTCTGCGTTTCATACACAATTCACTTGTCAAGTGCTGATTTAAAACTGATTGTTGCATAGTATATATATATATATATATATATATATATATATATATATATATATATATATATATATATATGTGTGTGTGTGTGTGTGTATTGGGTTGTGCTCCGTCAGGTTATCTTGCTCAAGACACACCTATTCTACTACGGCTGCAGTACATGTGGTGCCCCTACGACTCAAATGAGTTACGGGACTCGTGATCGTTATCCTTAATTATTATTATTAGTAGTAGTAGTAGTAGTAGTAGTAGTAGTAGTAGTAGTAGTAGTAGTAGTATTAGTAGGAAATACGTTAAAAGATAATTTAATATCAAGCAAGCCGATAAAAGCCACTAATATACAAAGGGTTACTGTGTGTGAAAGAAACAGATAGCACTATAAAAGAATAGAATTCAAGACGACAGATGATGCGGATTGACATTGCATTTACATTTCTGAAGATGGTAGTCGACAGGAAGCCGCAAAAAAAAGAGTTCAAAAAGCGCGAAGTGAGGAAGAAAAAATATTAGCATTAGACTTACGGTGCATCTAGAAATTTCAACAGGAAAATTATAAGACCTAACTGCCAATCTAGTACTGCGCTTAAATTCGAGATGGCGATCTTCCAATTAGGAAAGCTTATCAAAGCAATTACCATAAAAAATGCTTAAAATTGCTCAGAAAGGAAGACTGAATGCAAGATGCCGTGTCAGGATCATGGGAATTGTCCTGATGAACTCTTCTGTATGGTACTTAAATTGTACGAATTTAACTTCACTGCTACATTAGTGGCAATATCTCACCAGTTTACAGTTGAAGTGTCTAGATCCTACCGTATGTTCTATGCTAGCAGTTTCTTTTCTCGCACTGGATCGATTGTGGAACTCACTTCCGTTTTTTTTGTTTACCAGTCAAGTTTAATCTTCGAAAATTTATATGTAATGTCAATTGGTATCTTCTGTCTTCTTAATTCCGGTTCTTTTATTGTTGTCGCTCCTTAATAATGATTTATTTTTCTTATATTCTTTAACACGTAGTAACCCCCTGTGTCTTAGTGGCCTTGCGACCTTGCTTGGGATAAAATGATTAAGAAAAAATTGCCTATCTCTCTTGGTATTGATACACGTCAAGAATAGTAGAATTTCGTGTACACATCCTACATTTGTTTTACTTTTCGCTTGTTCGTTATAATACTAATGGTTTGCTAAAAAATTTTCTTTACTATTGATTATTTTTCATTAGGGGTGCACGATCATGATTCTACAACTTCATAGCCTTTATAGCTCTTAGAAATGTGCATCTTTTTGTTATCTCTCCTAATCTCTGTTTTCTAGGAATACCCGCTGCCCCCGACCCCCTCTCTCTCACACTCTCTCACTTTCCTTTTATATGTCCTGAGAGTGCTAAATTTTCCAAACCTGCTTTCCTCATTATGTGCCCTAGAAATTTCAACTGTCGCTTCCTGATTCTAATTATGTGTCCGTTTTCTTTTCCGATTTATCTAAAACTTTGTCTTTGCTCATATGGTATTCTCAGTATCCTTCTGTAGAACCAGATTTTTGTTGCCTCAAGTCTGTTCTTCATCTGTGATGAGATTGTTCAACATTCGCTGCCACAGAGGAGAAAACCGATATTACGTAACATCTAAGAAAACTTTCCTGTTTCTTCATACTAGCAATTAAAACCGGCGCTTCACAGGCCAAGTTGTTTTCCGTTGTTCTGCTGCGTTTTGCAGTCGTTTCGTTTACATGTTTGCATAATCTTTTATGCCATGTAACTTCATCAGAGAGAAAGGAGAAAGGAACGCCGAAAACAACAAAAGAAAGGAAAGCCATAATTGAGCATACGATGAAGGTTGACAGCACATAAAGAAAAAGCAGAGATAGAGAGAAATGTACGGGGATTGGTTTTAGTCTCTTTCATGGCAGCTCCTCTCATTTCGTGGGACCTCTTTATTTTAAATTAACTTAATATTACCCACCGAAAAATCAGCATTTAATTCAAAATAAAAAGCAGCATTTAATTCAAAATAAAAAGCCGTTATTATTTTTGTTACTGTGATGTCCGTTCACGACATAGACAAGCATAGTCCCACACATAAGTTTCGTTTGGTTTGTTTAATGGCATATCAACTCCTCATGAGTCATTTAATGCCCAAATTTTATTTTCTTCTAAGCTTTAGCAATTTTTTCCCAAACATTTAATGCTTGTAATTTTTTTCCCAATAGTCTATTGTTGGTATTTTTTATTACTATGAAAATGTATCGCTAGTTAATTTTTTTTTACTATAAAAATGTATAGCTGGTATTTTTTACTATGAAAATGTATACTAGTAATTATTTACTATGAAAATGTATTGCTGGTAAATTTTTTTTACTATGAAAATTTATCACTGATAATTTTTTTTTTACTATGAAAATGTATTGCTGCTAATTTTTTTTTACTATGAAAATTTATCACTGGTAATTTTTTTTTTACTATGAAAATGTATTGCTGGTAATTTTTTTTTTACTATGAAAATGTATTGCTGCTAATTTTTTTTTACTATGAAAATTTATCACTGGTAATTTTTTTTTTACTATGAAAATGTATTGCTGGTAATTTTTTTTTACTATGAAAATGTATCGCTGGTAATTTTTTTTTACTATGAAAATTTATCACTGGTAATGTTTTTTTTACTATGAAAATATATTGCTGGTAATTTTTTTTTACTATGCAAATGTATCGCTGGTAATTTTTTTTTTACTATGAAAATGTACTGCTGGTAATTTTTTTTTACTATGAAAATGTATCGCTGGTAATTTTTTTTTACTATGAAAATGTTTCACTGGTAATTTTTTTTTTTACTATGAAAATGTATTCCTGCTAATTTTCTTTTACTACGAAAATGAATCACTGGTAATTTTTTACTATGAAAATGTATTGCTGGTAATGTTTTTTTTTACTATGAAAATGTATAGCTGGTAATTTATTTACTATGAAAATGCATCGCAGATATTTTTTTTACTATGAAAATGTATCACTAGTAATTTATTTTGCTATGAAAATGTATCGCTGGTAATTTTTTTACTATGAAAATGTATTGGTGGTAATTTTTCTTTTACTATGAAAATGTTTCACTGGTAATTTTTACTTTGAAAATGTATCGCTGGTAATTTTTTTTTACTATGAAAATGTATCGCTGGTAAGTTTTATACTGCGAAAATAATTGCTGGTATTTTGTAATATGAAAATATATCGCTGGTAATTTTCTTACTATGAAAATGTAATACTGGTATTTTTTTTTTTACTACGAAAATGTATCGCCTGAAATATTTTTTACTATGAAAATGTATCGCCTGTAATTTTTTTTTACTATGAAAATGTATAGCTAGTATTTTTTACTATGTAAATGTATCTCTGGTAATTTATTTACTACGAAAATGTATCGCTGGTATTTTTTTAATATGAAAATGTATCGCTGATAATTTTTGTTTTACTATGAAAATGTATCGTTGGTAACTTTTTTACTATTAAAATGTATCGCTGGTATATTTTTAATATGAATATTTATCGCTCTTAATTTTTTTTACTATGAAAATGTATCGCTGGTAATTTTTTTTACTATGAAAATGTATCGCTGGTAAATTTTTTACTATGAAAATGTATCGCAGGTATTTTATTTTTTTACTATGAAAATGTATTACTGGTAATTTTTTTTACTATGAAAATATATCGCTGGTAATTTTTTTCTCATATATTTTAATATTTTCATGTGCTGACCCTTGTTTGGGAGTTCACTATTTGCCATATTTGGGACCCTAACAGATGCCACCCCCTGTGTCAGAGTGGACCTGAGAACATCAGAAATTATGAAGTGTTTCCACACTCCTCAAAATCTTCCGCTTGCTGCTGGATGTAGTTCATCGTCATCACTAGAGCCACTCCACACATAGACCATTTCTTTAATGCCTAAAAATTGCCATTTCTTTTGAGGAAAGATAGAGTTATTTCCCTTTGTTTTCGACACTGTTTAGAATTTAGAATTTTGAAATGACCTTGGGAGCGATTTTTCTTTCCTAGTTATGGATTAAATAGTTGATAGAATGAGCTCGCTGAATTTGGATGGTATTCTTTAATGATTTTTAAATGAAATCCAATATTAATTATTCTAAAAAAAGGTAATAATTAAAAAAGAAACCGTAAATCTTTGTTTCTTTGTGTATCCAGTAATATGTACTGTCCCAAAAGAGGAAAAGTAGCCATTAATGCCTTAGTATGAGTCTGTTTCAGTAGGTATTATAGTGACTAGGCAATAGTCTTGCAAATTTAAGCCAAATTTAGCGGAGGTGAGTAGTAATAATCACCCATTGCGTATTCAAAATGGCGCTTTCAGTGGACAGAATTGGTTGATTTGTTTTTTGGAGTTTTTTATGGTTTGTCAACCTTTTGCAGGTTATCTAAAGCTAGAAAACATCTTTAGATTATAAGAGATATATATTATCTTGAGATAATAGATCTTTATATCCCTATATATTATCTTGAGATAACAGATCTTTAGATAATAAGACATATATATTATCTTGAGATAATAATTATTTATTGGATCAAGTCCTACTAATTAACCCATAGCTGTGAGATAAGATGTATATTTATACCTATCCCACCAGGATTAGCGCGTAGGTAGATATAACGAATTCGACCAGAATTAGAAGACTGTTCTCCGATTTACAATTACAAGCCGTTATCCATTATACCACCTGCAAATCCAAACTTACAACACCTGGTATTCTGAGGCGGTTATCCATCAAAGTACTGACTAGGTTTGACGTTGCTTAACTTCGGTGATCGTACGAAAACCGATGTTTTAACCGTACAAGCTGCAATGGACAGAAATTAAAGCAATTCTTACTGAGATACAAAATATGGTTATTATATGATCTGATATTTTGTTAAATTTAGCAGCTATTTTGGGAACGGAATTGTATAATTTAAGACCAAAATGTAGACTTAGATCAATCCTATTCAACGATTGTTTAAGCCACATCTAATCATGATTTATTTTGTCAGTATTTCATTTCACTTTTTCGCCATGGGAATGACATATTTTCAGTACTTTTCATCCCCAAACGGGAATTGTTTTTAAACACTTTTTAAAAATGTCGCTTGTTATCAATGTCGTTGTGTGATGCCATGTCTGCAGAATATATCCGCTACATTGGCAACCATTGCTTCCGTTCGCTTCATCTAATCGAAAAGAAGACTAACAAAAATAACAGCTCTTCTAAACTTCATCCGCAACGTTTCATTATGAGGGCCGCCATTTTGGATTATTAAACTGTTGTTTACTAGAGTGTGAACAAAATCACATATTCCTGTAGACAACCGAGGGTGAGCTGAAAAGTTCATAGGTTTCTTTGAACAGTCAGATGTCACTTTACCTGGAAATAAATAATACAGTTATTAATAATAAGAGTTGAAATAAATGCATGCAGTATTTCACATCTGTAGATTCACTCCTTCATAGTCGAAGCCTGTGAACTTTTTTCAGACCATCCTCGTAGATAGATAGATAGATAGATAGATAGATAGATAGATAGATAGATAAACAATGGAACATTTTTAATTGTAGTGCCCCCCCCCCCCCGCAAGATAGGAATCAAAAGATGTGTATACTTGGAGGAAATTTGGTGTAGTGTATGGCCATTATAATTCGTTTCCTATTTTTCCATCGGAAGCTCATAACTCTAGCTAGTTTAGCTGTCTGTAGCCCATTGCTGGATTAAAATGGTATTTTCGTTTTTTTTTTAATACAAGCTTTGCAGCAATATTCGCATCATGTACGAATTTATAAATATACTAGATGGATTCTGGCGGGAAAATAGTTTGGCACTTACAGTCGAAATGGTGATGATGAATTAGGTATGTGGTATGAATAGAAAAGAAAGCGGTAGGAAGTGAAAATTAAAAGCATAAGGAGGATAAATAGCAGTTGAAGGTTAATTCGTAAATGTTGATGGAAGAGTCCACGCGGGAGTTGTTCCACAAACTGGCAGTTCTTAGAAAATGGCTGTCTTACTGGAATGTTCTTCTTACATTTAGAAAATGTTGGAAATGCTGAAGATTCAGCCCAGTGGAAGTGGCCTGGCGTATCCTAACTTTAAAGGTGTAAACTAATGAACGGAAGTATCATGGTGTTTTCGAGATGTAAACGTCTGAACTGGTGGAACTAAACAATGAAGCTCGTCTGAACGTTTAACATGTAAATAGCGATAGTGTTTTGGATTCCGGGATGAATCTGATATCAATGAATAACAAATGCCAGGAATGGATAAGGAAAATAAATGTATTAACATAATAATACAAACTCGTAATACGGGTTAGTAGATCCAGGAATGCGGGTTAGTAGCAATAATATATTTACAGTCTTGGTATTGAAGTATCGCGGTATGCCTCCTTACTGAGTCTACGTGCTCGCTAACTGTGACTCTTGTGCTACCCTCCTCTATTACAGACTGTCCGTGTATTCACTGGTAGTAGTATATGTATAACTTGGGTGAGTCCATTTGTGTGAAAAGTGGAGATCCCTTAACAGATAGTCTTTCGACAGACTTTCAACATTGAGTTTGTTGGAATTATGTTGCAGAGAGGGAGAATAAGTCTTTCACAAAAAGGCGCTTTTGAAATTCTGAAAATATAACAGCCACGATTTGGCAAAGCCTAAAGTCCTCAGAGCGCATGGTGGTCAATAACTTTTGCATGGACATGCTGCTTCGATATATTTTCCTGCGTTCAGCATAGATATATTCACCTTGAGAAAAGATGCAAAATTAGATTTCTTTAAGAAGACTGGAAAATTAAATTGCTCTAAGTCAAGCAACAGTAGTTATTGTGCTTCTCTTTTATTTTTGACGTTTTTCCCACAAAAATAAAAGCCGCTTTAGTACAACACGTCTCTTGCGATATATCACATTAACAGGTTCCTAATATTTAAAGAGCAATATCTGCAATTGTCGATGGGTGTTGCAAAATGCATGGCACTGCTTTAAATTGTAATATATCAGGATGAATAAAATCGCTATACGGGTTCTCATCATTATATGTTTAGGTAATTGGACTTGCAGGTTCACCTTTTGTTGCTATAAATGCTGTTTCATTAAGACGGATTATATATAAACGTGTTTCATTAAGACGGATCAAAGTCAGCCGTAAATAAACAGTGTTATTGGTGAAAAAGTATTTACATTTCATTGGACCGTTTTACTTGTCATAGCAATTATGTGGGGAATATAATATCGCTCAAATGTCCGACAAATCTGAAAGAAAAAGAAAAATATCATTAGACGCTTAAACTTAATTCACATTTAAAATCGGTTCAAGTTATTGGAACACCCTTTACTAACAACCTCACGGACAAATATTTTTCAGGTTATTACTCTCCCTGAGGTTTACCTAGGGGACTTCTTGAAACTATTAGATAGCATATATGACGTTGATTCAATCTGTTTTCTTGCCTTCCATTCGCTTATTTGTTTGCATTCGGAAACGCAAAATTATAGTTATTTTACTCTCTCTTCACACTTTTCACATTAGTATTACTTTTTGCTGCTGTTGTTGTTTTCATTGTCTTAGCAAGAGAAACGGCCCAAGAAACGGCCTACGAATTGGGTTATGTCAAAATCAAACGAGTACAGAAGAGTAATATCTGGGAAGCATTTAAACAGATGAGGGAAAATGTGACACTTAAATCCGAAGGCGTACTGAAAGACACTTTCCAAAAGCTAAAAACAATGCGACTGCTGAAAATTTGTTGGATATCGGTTAAGGAAAGACCTTTGACCTTACTTCCGCTGCATCAATGTTTGAGCAGAAATCGAAACTGGTGATAGCATAAACAGGAAATGCATCTAGTGGCTAAAGTAAGCAGAACTCACAGGTGTCCTGAGCCTTGAATAAACTGGGCGCACAGGTGTCTGAGCGGAATGTAATGTGTGCTTGCGTGGGCGCATGCCGGAAGAGACGTGTCCACATGAAGTTGCGTAGGCGATATACCAGAAGAAGGCGTAGCCACGTGAAATTTCGTCGGTGTCCAAATGTAAATTCCGGTGTGCACAATATTAACAACTGTGATTGTTCCCCAATCTACCCATTCGCCGCAACTGGAATAATAAAGATATAGTGTTCATTGAAATGGTGGTAGACCTTGGCTCAGGTATAAACATAAACTGAAAAGCAACTTTTCTTGTCATCCATTCAAGAACTTCGAAGAGGTATCTATGAAGAGTGCAGACTATCGTTCTACTTGCCATTCAGGAATAATGCACCATCAAGAAGTAAGCGTCAGTCGACTACGTGAAACATGAAAGCGAAATAAGACAGCTAACAATGTTCCAGCTGCACTTGGATATAATACATTCTCCTGTACTGTTTTTGGACTTTTTTGCAATTCTCGAGCTTGTCTCAAAAATCATGCACGTCACAGGCATGCAGATAATTAGTTCGTGGTCATCGGAACCTCATACACGAACTCGATGAGAGAGTCCATCATATATATATATATATATATGTATATATATATATATATATATATATATATATATATATATATATGTGTGTGTGTGTGTGTGTGTGTGTGTGTCTGTTCCTCGCCTCATTTGAGCCCAGCAGTAATATACTACACATTTAATAATAAAGTTCTTCTTCTCCTATATGCCGTGTCACTTCAGGACGTTGGCGATTGTGGTTCTCCCCACTTCCCTGCCCCTTGTAGCTCTTAAAAACTTCCGTCTTTTTGTCAACTCTCCCAAGCCCTGTTTCGCCATCCGTTTACTCAAGCTCCCCAGGCATTTTGTACCTTGTTTTCCTCTGTCACTCCTCACCTTCAATCTGTCCTGTGAGTATCAAATTTTCCAACTTCTCCTCCCTCATCATGTCTTCCAGAAACATCAACGCTCTCTTCCGGATGTTATGCATAAGTGTACATTTCGTACGCATTGTCTCTAGAAATTCGTCGCTGTTCACATATTCTGTTCATGGTATTCTCATCATTCTTCTGTAGAACCACATTTCTGTTGCTTCAAGTCATTCTTCATCTGCGAGGAGATTTTCAAGCATTTAGTGCCATATAGGAGATCTGACAATATATAACAGTCCAGTACTCATTCTTGGTTTCTAACAATATTTTTCTGTTTCTTGATACTTTGCTCAGCTTTTGTAATTGTAATATTTCGCTATCCCAATGTGACTTCTGATTTCAGTATTGTACTTTCTGTCTTCTTTTCAAATCTGTAATTTGCATATTGGTTTGTTCTTTTGTTTATGCACCGTATCCTCTAAGACAAGGACAATCGTGCCTCTCCCCAGGCTGCCCTTTGTAACACTAAGCTATATTTTTCCATTATCATCCTTCCTATGATGTCCACTTAAATAAATGCATTATGTAATTTATTCATTCTCATCCTCTTCTCCTGTTGATCACTGTACGCCTTGTGAGCGTTAAATTTTCCAAGTTTGCGTCCTTCCATATGTGTACCAGAAATTTAATCTGTCTCTTTCTGATATTGCTAAGGAGAGTTCATTTTTAAGATGGACATGCCACTAAGACAGCTTCTTCCTCAGGCTGTTTCATTGTTGAATAGACTCCCACGAGGATGCTTCCCAAATCACTACAATCTTAACCTCCCCCCGGCTAGGGTCAACTGTTATCTATCCTTCACATCTTCGAAATATGTACTTCTTGTTCCAAGCTTGTACGCCCTTAAAACAACCTAATTTAGTAAACATCTTTCTTCTTTTTTCTATTCTTTTCTTTTATATTTCTTTCTTTCTTCTTTTTCATTGCTCTGCGTTTGTATTCTTTTTTCTATTCTCTTTTTAACTTTTCTTTTTTTTTCTTTTTTATTATTTGTTTGTAATTTCATTCATTCTTTCTTTCCATATTTCTTTTATCTTGTATTATATTTTATTTCCTGCAATTTTATTTTATTTACTTTTCTTTTTCTTTTTTCTTTCCTTTTCTTTTTTCTTCTTTTTTATTTTCTTTCCTTTTCTTTTCCTTCTTTTTTATTTTCTTTCCTTTTCGTTTTTCGTCTTTTTATTTTATTTCTCTATTTTCGTCATTTTTTATTTTATTTCTCTATTTTCGTCATTTTTTATTTTATTTCTCTTTCATATTTTCTCTCTTTACTTTTTTCTGTTATCCTTCTTTTAATTTTACTTTTGTGCTTGCTTTTCTACTTCGTTTGCAGTTTCATATTTTTTTCTTCTCATTCCTTTTTTTTATATATTTTCTTTTTCTTTATTTTATATTTTCTTTCTTTCTCTGCATTTATTCCTATCTATTTTCTTATTTTCTCCTTCTTTCTTTTTTTTAATCCTGTCTTCATTCAAATCATTTTACATCTACGATCGCGAAATCGTTGCTGACAATTTCAGGCTACAGCATTTAAATGTTTGATTCATAAGCTATCAGAGGCGGTAACATAATTGATTCCAACCGCAAATATTGACAAGTCGCTATAATACATTGCAATAAGATACGCGATAGCATACACGCCAAAGTTCACTACATTCTGATCAGACGCTGATTTTTTATTATTTGTTTAGAAAATGTTAAATCTATTTTTCACTTCTTTTTGTATTTTTATCAATTTTTCCCTTCATTTCCTTCACTTTGAAGAGTTCACTAATATACTGATGGAACGAAGAAATTGACGAATAAAAGTGATTTATTATTCTGCTTGCTGTCAATTTCAGTAGGCTTTTCCTAACACCCAACTTACATGACTCTGCGGTTCTTCATATGGAGTTTTAATACTGTTTCTTTGAAAACTATATATGCCGTTCTACTCTTATTAATAGCATAAAAATATGGCATCGGAATGATCCTGGTCTGTACCTGTTGGATCGTTCTAATGCTAATTGATAGCCGAGCAATTGAGTCAGTCTGCCAGTAGGTTGGCGAACTTTATTCATGAAGATTTGAGTAAAGGTTCGTAACGTTATATGTTTCAAGACGCAACATTGTATCTTTTCATTTGTACCACCTTACATCTTTAAAAAAATGACCAGCATTCATACTTACTTTTGTGATATCAACAAACACTCGTGGCCACTTTTGTGATGTCAACGAATACTCGTTGTCATTTTCGTAATGCTCGTTGTAGTAGAGACTATGCAATCGCAGATACAACTATAGTACGTCGTTGAACAATACTGGTGTCAGACGCTTTCGAATATCACACTAATAGTACTTGCTCGATAATACTCGCTCGAAGTAACCATCGTATAGTGATCCGAATAGTGAAAAAGTATAGTGAATAGAGTAGAGAATAGCGGTCTGTGTAGTAATAGAGGATAGAGTAGAAATAGCGATCCGTATAGTGTAGAGGATAGACTAGAAACAGAGATCGTTAGTCGTCAGCTACTTCCTACTTATATGGGTTTCCTCTATGGCCACGTGGTCTACTTAATTCTATAATGGGTTTTCCTGTGTTTCTTAACTGGCGATCTAAGTTCAAACTCAAGTGTCGGCAGCGACACTTTATTCCTATATAACACATTCGGTCCATACTTAAAGTATGAAGAGTATTATTAACGTATTATAATTCTGCTTTTTGCTTTATTCCATAGTTAGCAGGTAGGTTCGTCTCTATCAATGCTTTGGGTAAACAATGGCCCATTCCTGTTTGATTTCGTGTATAGATCTGTAATATTAGGTTTTTACATATATTCGTTCGTTTCTTTCGGGTGCTGCGCGAATGATCTCGACGAATAATCTTTTATGGCATTATTTTTTTTCTTCTTATTAACTTTTGTCATCCTGTGAAGCAAAATCAAGAAAAGATATATCAAAGGTGCTGTTTGGCTATTAGGAAAAGAAAGAAAGAGACAAACGTCGATAGAAAGGGCAGATGTGTTTGAAGTTTGTCAATTTTGAATCTTTTCATTTGTACCCTCTTACTTCTTTAGATAATGATTTGCATTTATATTTATAACTGTTATTGTAATAATTTGTTAAAGGTGATCAGCTCCAATATTTAACGAGTTAATTGGGGGAATTTCCACAGGTATATTATTGTGGTGGAATTCGAAAAGATCTAATCATTCATTAATCTCTTAAATTTTGTCAGAAAATTAAAATAGAACAACTGTGACATTTTCCTTCGTAGTTCTAGTTATTCGTGATGGTCCGTAGTGGGTATCATGCTGATCACTGCTCCTGTGTCTACGAGGAACTTTAGTCTGTTTTTATTTTTTTGTCCCATACAAAGAACAAGCGACATTGTATTTTTCTACCGACTGGGTCCACCGTTGCTACCCACCAGTGTTTCAGTTTCCCTGGCCCATCTGATATTTGCAAGGCTTTTTGCAGTTTCTTGCTTTGCCTCGGAAGGTTTGGTGAACCACTAGGTATCTGGATTGTCCTGTCTCTCCTGATTGCGGCTACGTCTGCGCATCCTGCTCTCTTGAACTGGAGATATGTTTCTTAACATGCAGATTATTATTATATATTAGTGAAATTTGGGGTTATAGCTTTATGCTGAAACTTTCCTGACCCTAACTGAAAACGATTTTCATCCTTATATAAATTAAATTAAATCTCCTATCTTGATATTTGGAGAATTGAACACACACTTTTTGTTACTTTTATGATATCCCTAGAATGCTTTGCATTAATTTTTCGATGTTCTTCCTCAGAGATACAACTCATATGGAATGAGTTGGTGTGACCTATTAGGAACGAACTCGCTACGCTAGCCCTGCTAACCATGGTGCTACAACAAACAACTCGTCCTTTTAAAGAATTCCGTAAAATGACTCTCCCACCATGCTTCAGAAATATCCTGAAAACAAATAATGAATTCGATATCCTGAAGAAGTCATCTAAAAGCCCTACGCAATACGGCTTAAGCCAACTGACCTGTAAATATTCAATTATTACAAATATTGTGATACAATTAAAGATTCATTTATTTTTGTAATTATTCCAGTCCCTCTGTTCTTACGGCCTTATCACGTTGAAACATTGGTTCCCGTATGATCAGCGAAGTTAAGCAACGTCGGGCATCAGAAAATTAAAATAGTACAATCTTTATTTTTCTTTAATAGTTTTAGTTATTATTATTATTATTATTATTATTATTATTATTATTATTATTATTATTATTACTGTTGTTGTTGACACTTGGGTTATATATCTATGCTTAAAAGTTAATGACGCAACCAAAAACAGTTTTTATCCTTATATAAATTAAATTAAATCTCTTATCTTGATATTTGGAGAATTGAACGCACTCTCAATGTTACTATTATGATATCCCTATAATGTTTTGGATTAATTTTTCCATGGCCTTCCTCAGAGATACAACTTATATGGAATGAGTTAGTGGAATCTATTACGAGCGAATTCGCTACACTAGCTCTGATAACCATGGTGCTACATCAAGCAACGTGGGGCATCAGAAAATTAAAATAGTACAACCGTGACATTTTCATAATTAGTTTTAGTTATTATTATTTTTATTATTTTCTTTGATATCTGGCGTTTACACATTTCTTTCCGGGTCCCGCCCGGGGTCCTAAGGTTAGAAATGGCATCATGACACTTTCCACTGCAAAAAATAAAAATAAAAAATAATTACATAGATAAAAGCCTTTCGTAAATTGTGGGCTGTACTTGTCAGAACAATTTTTTGTATCTCTTTGAGGCATGGACTTCCAGGGATCCCTTCAATCTTTTCCAACCAGTCCAAGGGCTCCAACTACAACAGGGATTGTTGATGTTCCCATGTGCCACCTTTTTGAGATTTCTATTTCAAGGTCCTTGTATTTTGATAGCTTTTGATAGATTACTTTCGCTCGTCATCTTCACTCAATAGGTAGGGGTCCAGAAACACAGCGCATAGGTGCAACACGCATTGACCGAGTAAAACCAATTCCAGACCTCATCTAAAGCTGCCGGTTTACTTGCTCGACGCCAGGCTACACGTGGACAGAAAGAAAATTCCTTTACAGTATTATGAATGGCTGAGCTCCGACAGGCTGTCAACTTCCCAAATCAAGCCAGAGCTGCATCCACACAAGTAAATGATCTGCTTTTGGTGGAATTGGGAAGGGTTAATTTGCTAGGAAATGCATGAAAACAGCCGAACGGTCAAAGCTAAACTGTACTAATTCATGTAACAACCTAATAGCAAACCTGTCTCCTCCACGAAAAAGGATTTGGTTTGGTTTGCTTTGGTTTGGTTTGGTTTGGTTTGGTTTGGTTTACGGCATATAAATCTCAATGTGTTATTTAATGCCGACACAATTTTCATTGTTGATAATATTTGCTTTCCAAATATCTATTTCTGGTAATATTTTTTCCTTCAGAAATCTATTTCTGGAAATAAGATTCCTTCGCAGGTAATATTTGTTTTTCAATGTATAGCTTGATTTTTTTTTTAAATGTATTGCTGGTAATATTTTTTTCAAACATTTTTGGCTAGTGATAATCTTTTTACAAAGTATTTCTGGTATTAAAACCTATTTTTACATTTTCATAGTGTTTTGACACAAGTTTGGAAGTTAACTAATTGCCTATAGCTGGGACCCTAGCAGTTGCTACCACCTCGAGTCATGGTGGACCTGAGAACACCAGCAATGAAGAAGGTGGTTCCACGTTCCTCAAAACCTTCTGAACAGAGGCCTTGCTGTTGGACGTAGTTTATCGTTTCACCCAGGACGTGGATGCAGTTTATCGTCATACCCAGGACGGACCCCCAAAAGAAAGAAAAGATATATCAAAGATGCTGTTTGGTTATTAGTAAAAGAAATAAATTAATAAACAAAGATAGATAGAAAGGGGAAATAGCAGATGTGTTAACACACTCGGGTGTTTAAAGTTTGTCAATTTTGAATCGTTTCATTTGTACCCTCTTACTTCTTTAGATAATGACTTGCATTCATATTTATGACTGGTTTGCGACGTCACCGAATACTCATTGTCACTTTTGTAATGCTCGCTGTAGTAGAGACTTTGTAATCGCAGATACAACTATAGTACGCCGATGAACAATACTGGTATTAGACGTCTTCGAATAATCTTGAAGTAATAGTACTTGCTCGATAATACTCGCTTGAACAGTAGTCCGTATAGTGATCTGAATAGAGATTTAGTATAGTGAATAGAGTAGAGAACAGCGGTCCGTATAGTAATAGAGGATAGAATAGAAATGGTGATCCGAATAATAATAGAGAATAGACTAGAAATGGCGATAGGTTAGACGTCGCGCTACTTTCTACTTATGCGTTTCTCACATCGTCACGTGATCCATTTAATTCGATAATGGAATCGACTGTGTTTGCTCACTGACGATCTATGTTCACACTGAAGTGTCGGCAGTAATATTTTATTTCTATATATCAGACTATTATTGTATTAATAGCATAAGTATGATAAAATGACGAAATATAACACATGGCATCGGAATGTGCCCAGACTGTACGTGTTGGATAGCGAGATGGGATGACGATCGCAATGCTCGGATGTGATCGGATGCCGACGAATTTAATTACAGTTGTTTATGATTCAAGTACGAAACTGAAGCTAACATATATACAGGGTGGTTCGAAAGTCTTGTCATCCTTACATAATATAATTTTCTATTATTCCAGACGGCTAACACGAAAATGATGGTGTTCATACAGACCTCCTCGATGTGTGACAGTGTCAATGAAAGTGAATGTACTGAATCCATTACATGTGCTTTGTATTACTTGTTTTTCTATCGTTCTCATTACATTTTAGTAGGGGGTGCCAAGACTTTCAGGGCAGCCTGTAGATTCATAGTAGTACCAAAAAGATAAATTTTGTATTCCTTAAATTCCAAGCCTTACTCTATCAACATCATCTGTAGCACAAATGGTAAAGGCAGATTTAGGCTATAGAAGCTGCATCCTTTGACTGATTCAAATCTGAACATTACCCTTTATATATATATATATATATATATATATATATATATATATATATATATAATTCGATACCTATACGAAAAAAGGGAGCACGTATGAACTTACGAAAAATGAAAAAGATGAAGTGATGGGTTACTTAGTAGGACTTGTATCTTTCTTTCTTTTTATATGCTATGTCCTTTCAGGACGTGGCCGATCATGGCTCCCAACCTACCTCTATCCCTTGCAGCTCTCAGCAAACGCCTTCCCTATGTCTCCTCCTCCAGACCACGTTCTGTCGTCCACCTGCTCCAGCTCGTCGGGTATGTCACGCGCTGGTTTCCCTGGTCTCTCTTTACCTCTATTTGACTCGTGAGTATCAGATTCTACAGCCCTCCTTCTTCATTATGTGTCCCAGAAACCTCAGATGTCTCTTTCTGATGTTAAGTATAAGCCTTCTCCTAATTTGTAACCTCTCTAAGACCTCATCGTTGCTCACATGCTCGGTCCATGATATCCTTAGCATCCTTCTGTAGAACCACATCTCCGTCGCCTCGAGTCTCTTCTTCATCTTTGAGGAAATCGTCCAACGTTATCTGCCGTAAAGAAGGACAGATGTCACGTAACAGCTCAGGATCCTTTTCTTTGTTATAGAAATACCCTGCTCAGCTTTTGGAATTTGTCCTTGGCCATCCCACTACGTCTACGGATCTCAATGTCGCACTTACTGTCCTCAGTCAAGACGCTTCCCAGATATTTAAACTTCTGCGTCTGTGTTCTCGAACTGCAAATCGTATTTCGGGCTCTTCGTCCATTCTGTCTTCTTGTAATTTATGCTTAGTCCTTTCTTCTCACTCTCCGTCGCGATCTTCTGTAGGAGATTTTGTAATTTCTCTTCCGTGTCTGCTATCAGTACTGTGTATCTTACGTTGTTAAGGTTGATCAGTAAATCATTATTATCTACAAAAAATAGTCTTACGATCTAAATATATTTCCTACCGTTAGAAATTTGCAAAATTTTGATAAGCCATAAAAAAGCAAATTAATCAACGCTATATTTGTTTTTAGTTATTTAATTTATATTTTAATCTGTTCGCTTAATCCGATTTTATATGATTCCAATGAAAACAAAACGTCATTCTTTAGAATTCTACTGCTGTGACCTCTTCCCGGTTGTTCTTTAAAAAATGATGTAGCTGTCACAACCAACGGCAGATATTAGCAGTGTGAAAGAAAACGTTGTCAAGAAAATGACTGGTCTTTTACGAAAAAGTTGGTGTTGATATTTGTTTCCCGCCTCCAGAAAGATATTTGTTAAAGCGAACATCAACGCTGAATAAAAGCGATAAAAGCAATAAAAAGAGGCGCATCCATATAACTGTCTAAGAGGGATGGTGACTCATTGGGGAATAAAAAGGCTGTTGGAGAAGCTTTGCGAATGGAGAGAAAGAAGCAACCATTTAGGAGGAGATAGAAAAATTTAAATAATTGCTTGGAGATTTTGCTCCAATCACAAATCACAAGAGGACAAAAAAATGTCAGCATAATTTAATATCAGAGATTTTTTTTTCAAACGTTCTGCCGATAAAAGAGACGCACCTAACCTCAGGTGAACGAGATCAGCTACCGTATTTCTTCTTCTTCTGTTTATTCTTCTTCATGTGCTGTGTCCCCTCAGACGTAGGCAATCACGACCCTCCAAAATTCCCTGTTTTGTCGCTCTCAATAAATTCCTCTCAAAACCTGTTCCGCCATCAATTTAGCCAAGCTCACCAAGCATTATTTTTCTCTGTCCCTCTTGCCTTAAATCTATCCCGTGAGTGTCAGATTTTCCACGCCCTCTTTCCTTATTATGTGCCCTAAATATTTCAACTGCCTCTTCTTAATGTTAATTATGTTTCCTTTTTGCTTCCGGTTTATATTGAACTTTGTCGTTGCTCACATATTCACTCCATGGTATCCTCAGCATGCTTCTGTAAAACCACATTTCTGTTGGTTCAAGTCTCTTCTTCACCTTTGAGGAGATTGTCTATCATTTGCTACCATTTTGCCTTCTCATAAGACGCGTTATTTTTATTGTTTTTTAAATGAACCAAAAACTTCACTGTGACTAATGCAGTATTATAGTTGGGAGACGACTGAGTGCTGTACTGGCAGGTTAGGGCATCTGATGAGCCTGAGTCTTGTTGTCATAAATATTGTTACTAGTAATAAAATGTTGAAAACAAACCCAATTATTACAGTTAATTGTGTTACTACTAATAAAATATATATAGTAGACTGTACAGTGTACTGAAATACCAATTTCTGTTTGGATGCATTCAATTTTCTCCTTGCATCTTGTTGTATACTATTGGTAATATTCAGTTAAATATTCACATTTATTGTACTAGGTTGTCCGAAAGTCTTGTCACACTAACCCCATCTTCCAAAGTGTAGGAGCTCCGGTCAGCCATGTGAAATAGAAAATTATATCATGTAAGGGTGACAAGACTTTCGGAGCACCATGTAATTTACTGATAGCTTCAACAGCATGTACTTTAATTATCTATAAGAATTAATTCATATTTATTGTACTTTACTTATTGATTTATATCAGTTTGCTTTGTTTATATGTACCACTACTCAGTGCTACAAATATAGCAGTATTTCTGTTCGGCCTTGGCACATTTATTTTAATTTCATTTGAAGGTTAATTACAGTATATGATTTCATACTTTATTCCAGGAGACTGTTACAATGTTGTATTTGCAGAATCATACATTTCCCGCTACAAAACCACTTTAAAATATATTTCAATAAATACAGGGTGCGATGGGGAAATTTTTGCCATTTTATAGTCTTAATTTCGCTCATCCGCGGTCTTTGTTTTTTTTATTTTATTGACTGTACAATATAGTAGGATCAGCTGGGCACCGTCTGTGAAAAGAAGTTCACTATGACGGAATTCACTTTGCCAAATATTTGAAAACGACATGCTGCACTGCCTGGCATTCGCACCGAAACCTCCAATACATACATTTCAGAGAGTTTGGGTGTCAATCTGAGGACAATGTAGAGGATTCGGAAAGAAGGTTTATTACGAAGTTAACGGCATCTCGGAAAACTGACTCTGATCGTTCTGATAAGAAAATAACTACCGAATTTGTTGTTGAGGGCATCAAACTCAACACGGAGGCCTACATCAAGTGCCTTGAGGAGGTAGTGCTGCCTTGAGTCAAGAGGGTGGCTGTGTGGCAACAGGAATCTGAACCATGCCACACAAGCAGGAGAACATAATCATAGCTCACAGACAATTTCTGCGAGCACATCATCCCTTATATTTAATCACCTAACTACCAAGACTGCAACCCCTCCCCACTGATTATTATGTGTGGATCGCAGATGAGCGAGAGACCAACAAAACACCTTGTAACACCGAAGATGAACTGAAGGCAAGGATTATTGCAGCATTTGCCAACTTAAGCAAGACCGTCCAGAAGAGATGCAAGATGCGTTAGCGAGAACTATAAAAAAATTACAATAGCCAAACTCTTCAAAAAGATGAAATTTGGATCTAGAAAGAAATATTTACGCATGGCCAATTGCACGCTCAAGAGTAAGAAATTCTAAGAATGTATTCTCCGCTGTTAAAAAGGAAAAAAACAAATTTTCTTAAAAAATATTGTTTAATATGAAGTCCTATAAAATTAAATTAAACTAAATAAATTATTAAATCGCGAAGTAGGGGTTTGTCAAAGTATTTTTCCAAACAAATAGGCTTATTTAAATTCCATCGATTGGTTTGCGATATTGATTTGTAAATCTTGACAAAAATGTTAGCAATAACTAGTATTTAAAATTGATTCTTGACCATATCGTTTATTCGCGGGTGTTGGTTATGAAAAAAAAATTACTTTTTGATGGATAGCGCTTTTTTATCATTGCACCGATGCATAAAAAATAAAAAGCAAGCGTGAAAAATGTATGATTTTGTGCACTCAAATACCATATTGTAACAGTATACTGGAATACTTTCATTGGCTGACTCTGAAGAAGTGATTCTAGAGATGTGAAATATTGTATGCATTAATCACAACTCTTTTCTTTCCAGGTAAACTTATACCGAACTCTTCAAAGAAAACTTCAAATAAAACAAATAGCGACTTCTCTTTGAAATTAACAAAATTTGGCATCGCGGTGTTATCAAGTACCTCTTTTTTCTAATGTTCACCCAATACAAAGCCTGGTATCCACTCAAAGTAAGGGTTTACTGTATGGAGTTACGTAAAAGTAGCGTAAGAAAGGACAAGCGTAAGCGTACAGAGCAGAAGCAGACTTTAGAAAGAACCGGAAACCCAGTCCTAAACAGGAAACAAAGGATAACTCAAAAGAGCGGGGAGGAGAGTGAACCAAGCGATAGGCGAACCTATCGACTCCTATTGGTGGAGGAGAGAAAACAAAACAAAGTAAAATAAAAATTTCACAGTTCAGGCGCAGACGTTTGGAGTACATAACTGAAGCAGACTTTAAAAGGAATCGGAAAAACAATCCTGAACAAGACAGAAAGGATAAACCTCTCCACTTGCTCAAAAGACCGGGAGTGTAGACCAGACGGTAGCCGAATCTATCTACTCTTTTGGAAAAGGGTTTAGCGCCCAAGATAATACATGCTGACATGGTTGTTATATTAACGTATAACGCATCAGCTTTATCAACAGCTCAAAAGTGGGTGAGTATGAAATAATCTGAACAAAAAAAGCATTATCAAAGAGAAAATTCAACAAGAAAACAGGAATTAACCAGACAGAAGATGGTGATTAAAATGGCTTCTATAATAAAAGAAGTAATAGATTTTAATCAGTAATCCAACTGCTCTTATCAGTTAAATGGTGTTGTTAGTGAATTTGAGTAGACGCCTCGTTTATTTTTCAAACTATATATTCATTTATTTATTTTCGTCTATCGGCCGGAATATTTGAGAAAACTTGTTTAATGAATTTTTTTTTATGGAATTTGAACTTTAAGGTACTATTCGGCTGTACTCGATTGGCGAGACCCTTCGTGGACGAGTTGGTTTCGCCTGCTAAGGGGTACGCTGTATCCTGCACAAACGCGCGTCTTCTTTAATAAGTTTTCCCGAATATTCAGGCCTGTAGACGAAAATTAATAAATATGCTGATTAATAAATAAACGGAGCGTCTACTTAAATATGAATATGAATATTTAAGTGCGAAAATCTGTCGGATTAATAAAGAAAAATCCATTGCTACTTTAAGAAATTGTTTATTTACGTTTGTATACGAAACTGAGCCGATATGAAATTTCGAGAGCCTATGACAAAAAAAAGGGATTTTACTTAAATGTACTATGACTTGATCGGCAAATGTCCTTCATGGCTGAGTCGATATAGAATTTCCGCTGGTGACGTAGGGACAGATTGGGACGGCTTTGACCATTTCCTTCTCCTTCTTGCTTTATCCAGCCAGCTTCTCTTTTTTTGATGGGCATCGCTTCCACTTCCTCTTCCCTCCCTCTCTTCAAAGAGGGAGACCGAGGTGGGGCATTTTCCCCGTCTCCATATCAGAATCACCCCCCACACACTTTGCTGTTTCTGCTGTTGTTCCTGTAGTTTTTGTTGGTCTTATTTGTCTCTTTGCTGTTGTGGGTCATGTTTCTGCTGATGTTTCTTCTGTTGTTTATCTTTTTTTTTTCTGTGGTTTCATCTGTTTTGTTGTTCTTCTTATCGCTGCCACTGCTTTTTTTCTTCTTGGGCCGCCGATCTTTCTCTTGTTGAAGCATTTTTGGGGGTGAGGCAACGGATGACACTGATTTTTAGGCTCCCTTGGGGTTGTTGTTTGTTCTGATGTGAAGCTTCCCGCTTTCTCGACAACTTCCGTCCCTTCTTTGCCACCTCCCTCCAAACACAATCGGGAGCCTTGCCAGAAACGTCTGTTGTTTCCACTGCTGCTGCTTGGCTAAGCTGAGGTACTGCATTTTGCTGGGACACGCTTTGGACATGTGTCCCGAAACACCACATGTCCACCAGTAGGTAAGATGGCCCTCAACCACAACAGACATCATTTTGTCCCTACACATCAAAACATTGGGGATCCTCGCAAAACTCTTCCTCGTCAACATAAACCGCAGGACGAAATCTCCTGTGGCAATTTCATCCCTGCAGATTGTTGCAGTCACCTCATCCGCTAGGCCGTATTGAGCAAAAAATTGCCCAACCTATCCCCACTGATATCTACCAGGAATCTATGGACGGTAATTCTTGTTCGTCTCGTACCCATATACTCGGTTTGAAGGCGGACTGATTTAGAAGTCAGGTTTCTTCCTGCCAACATTTTAGCCTCTTCTTCTGTCGCCAATAAAATGTCCCATAGAGCATTAGACATCCTCGCCAAAATATTGGGCCCTATTTTGAGGCTCTTCACAGCTTCTTCCATTATTTCCCTGCTGACCCCAATAAGTCTCCGAGTTCCTACGTCAGCAGGATAATGGTTCTTGTTCTGGCGATATCTTTTGCTTCTGGAATAGTAAGGAGCTCGTCATCTTTCGTTGCATCTTTTGAGGTCTGTTTTCACCCCGCCCGTTTTTTTTAGGCGGTGACATATTTTGCGTTTGCACTGCCGGTTAATCGAAAACCACCACAGCCAAACAAATAAAAGTGTGCCTTATATACTAATGGCTTATTCTCACAAAGAAACAAAAATTGAAAAGAAAAAGTCTCGTGACAAATAAAGTCGCGGGCGAATGAAAAACAAAAAAAAATGAAAATAATCAAACTTGGTTTATAAGGACGTAGAAAATAAAAACGGATTAAAGTTGATAAAAAATAAACACTTAAAAATACAAAAGGATAAAACTAAAAATAAAAAGGAATAAAGTTGACAAACAACAATTAAACACGTAACAAATTAGAAATTAAAAACAAAGAAATTCTGCAAGGGGGTTAGACACAAAAAGGAAATACACTGAGGAAAGTAAAATTTAGCTCACCAAAAATTTGAAATGTCTCATAGAAAACAAAAATAAAACGATGAGCATAAGAGTTCGTAAAAAAAAAAAACGAAATTCTCGTCAGGCGAAATTAGGTTAAACCTCCAAGAAGCAGAAAGTTACTCCACCTATTCAATAATCACTCCCAATATCGGTTCCCCCTGTTCGCATTCTTCTACTCTGTGACATGTCTGCTTATTTTATGCCACGTAATACTTAGATATTTTATTTCTGCTAAATGCCTGATTAAGCAGGACGTGTTCTCTTCCTTTCCGAGAAGTGGCTGGACTAATTTCTGAAGCTGGAAGTTAATCTACTGAATATCCAGATACAACACAAACACGATACACAACAGATCTGATACGACGTCTATTCTTCTAGAAAAGCGAAATAGCTCCTAGTATAAAAGACATTTTTGACACGCGTATGAAGTCAATAATTTTCTTATATCAAATTATTGCACGAGGTCTATTTTGCGATCATTTCAATAAAGTGACTTGTATTATTTATGATCATATTTGACCTAAAAGATATAAAACCAGTAAGACTCAGCCATGTTATTAGATATTGATTTAGCAACTGAACGTTATACAGGACTATTAAAATGATAAACCTTATACAGAAGAAAAAGTTATCGAGTGAGGTGATACAATATCTCTCATAAAATCTGTACTTTTTTGTCGAATTCTGTTGAGAGCCTTGTATATGATTTAAAATACAATGGTGTTTAAAATGATACTGGATTTTCTGAACATTTCAACCTCTAATAAAGAAATAAACCAACAAGAATTTTAACGGATGTAGATTTTTTTTAGATTTTAAGCAATTATTTTAAGAGCCAGATGGGTACGTTTCTGGGAAATACGAATGCGTAGATAAAAACATGAATACAATTATTTCAAAAATCTTAACCATCTACAGATTTTTTTTTCAATGAACAAATGCTAATTTTCTGGGAAATCTTAACCCTTAAATAAAACGATGACTGCTATTATTTAAAAAAAAAAGAACTAACATTTCGTAATGTTTTTTTTTGTATTTTAAGCGAGTGTCATATGCTTTCAACAAAAGAAAATGAAAATTATAGCATATATACTAAGGGTACTTAGATGTGGTGCGATGGTTAGCAATCTTGTCGCACTAGTTACATTAGAATTGAGTATTGAGTTTGATTCTCCCTAGATGCTTCAAAATTTCAGCCGTGTTCCCTATCTAAGCTACGCTTGCAAAATCATTTTGGGCACTTCGACGTGGTGTAATGGTTGGAAAGCTCGTCTCGCTAGATTAATTACGACTAAGAAGTCAATAGGATCCTCACTAGGCGCTCCATACATCTGGATTTGTGCCAGATTTAAGCTTCGCTTAGTAAATCGCTAAAACACATCTGCTAATACGATCGGTGTTCCAGTTGTGACAAAATCCATGATTTCCATATTATTTTCCAAGCAAACTTGTCCTACCTAATTTGAACACTGACGGAATACAATCTTCCTACTCTAGTTCTTCATTTCACTTCGAGCGGAACCAAACCTAGGCTCATAATTAAAGGGTGTTTCATTAAGACGGATCAAAGATCACAGTAAATAAATCAGTGTAATTGTTGAAAATTTATTTATTTCTCTATTGGATCATGTTATTTATGTCATGGCAATTATGTATGAAAAATAATACCGCCCAAATACCCGCCATGCTTCGGCGGCACACCTCCACGCGATGGTCAAAATTTTTGATGACGTCTCTGCATAGTTGCTCGTAGATCTCACCAATATGCCTTATTATCTCATCCTTCAGCTGTTGAATTGTTGTTGGCTTGTTGGCATAGACCTTACTTTTCAGATGACCCCAAAGAAAGAAATCTAAAGGCATCAAGTCGCATGATCGTTGTGGCCAATTGATTTCGCTGTTTTGAGAGATGATGAGACCTGGGAATTTCTCATCCAATAAAACCACTGTTGCATTGACTGTGTGGCCTTTAATACGTTATTTGATTTTTAACCTTTGCATGGTTGAAATTGTCAAAGACTTAAGTTGTTAATTCTGAAATAAAAAGAAAAAAATCATTAGACGCTTAAACTTAATTCACATTTAAAATTAGTACAAGTTATTGGAACACTCTTTATCATGCCCATCAACCTTGTCTCATCGATGTGCGTGTAGGGTGTAGTTATCAATGCGGAAAATGAAATCGAAAAGCCGAGTTCAAATGAATGTTCTGACGGTGGCGTTCACTTTCCTCCAAAATCCAATAGGAAATCCGTATATTCTTCCACCCGTTTCAACAGCATAGTAAAAAAAGCTCTATAGACTTGAATAGCTACGTGTTCAAGAGAGGGAGTTATCTGAATTAAAAACAGTAGAAAGTTCAATAAAAAACCACTCTCCTATCTGTCCCTAGAAGTTATGATAAGTCCTATATAATAAAAAAAATAATTTGGTGGAGAGCAATGATTGGCTGCCAGGGGAAGAGATGTAGCGTTTAAAAAATCATTGACTCATTCATTTAAACTATATTTTTTAAATGAGATAATAAATTTTTTTCTAAGGTTTATTGGGCACTTTATATCGAATACGACATATATCTAAGATGACTATAGATGTTCCACTTTTGAGTAAGGATGAAGTAGGTTCTTCTATGTACCGTTCCCTTTCATGAGTGCGGCCATCATGGCTCTCCAGAACCTTCTATCCTTTGTAGATATGAGTAAAGGTTGTATTTTAACCCTCATTCCCGTCCATATTTTACCATCGATTTAGACAAGCTTGGTGGATGGGTTAATCGCAGTTTCCCTCTTTCCCACTTGCCTTCAGTATGTCCTGTGAGAGCCAAATTCTCAAATACCACTTTCCTCATTATATATTTTCTTTCGGGATTTGGGCGCTCACGGCTCTCCACAACTTCCTATCTTTTGTAGCTCTTAACAACGCTTGTTCTTTTTTTATTATCCTTCCTACTAACTGTGCTGCAACCAATTTATCCTAGACTTCAATATTTGATGTGAGTTCGAAGTACTCCAATCCCTCTTTCTTCATTATATATTCATTCATGAAGTGAGCAATCATGGCTTTCCACATCTTCCTATCCTTGGTAGTTCTCAGAAATATTTGCTTTTTTTATTATCCTTCCCACTCCCTGTTTTCCCATCCATTAACGCAAGCTCTTTAGGTAGGTCATTCGCAATTTCCCCCTTGCCTTCAATACGCCCTGTATGTATTAGCTTCTCCAAGCATGCTTTTATTATTATGTGTCCCTGAAATTTCAACTCTGTCTTTCCGATTCTAAGTATAAGCGTAATTTTTGTTTCAGTTTTTCTTGAAACAATCTCGTTAATCATCCGTACTCTACATGATTTTATCAGCATCCTTCTGTAAAACCAAACCATTACGGGGCATACTGGGGGCAAGTTTAAAGCAGCGATCTACTTACCTGACTGAATTTGTGGGAATCTATGAAGAAACGGGTGGTGGGCTTAGCAAAGGAACAAAAATAGCTAAGAGTCACATAAGAGGAATTTGTGGAGACCCATGTTTATGTCCTGGAAGCCCGTGGCATGTAGAAGAATAAGAATTATTCCTTTGTATCTTTGACTATCCTCTTACTGACAATCATATATTATGTCTTTAGCAATAATGATAATGTTAATATTAGCCGTTTACCTTCAAGGAAACATTTGTCATTCCTTGATCGAGTAGCCAGTATTCTTTTCGGTGTGTAATTTATAAAATCCTTCTCTTAAAACACTTTTTTTAGAAAAATAGGTTTCTCAGCTCCAGTAGCTTTTATCGCGCTTTCCAGTATTGATGGGTTTCCTTCCAAAACATCTATTTGAAATGTTGTAGAATATTAACATTTTAATTATGTCATTATGTTCCTTTCGAGTTACATCTGCTATCCATTTTAGTTGTTACCGATGTTGGTAGTTCTCAAGGGATGTGCTTATTCTTATTTGGCACAGTTCTTTGTTTGTAATTCTGTAACGCCAGTCCACAAAGTTCACAGAAGGATGATATTTGCCAAGACCCTCAGACTCCACTCGCTCAAAGCCTTTTCTCATCATTGAAAGCAGTTGTATACAGATGAGGGTTTAGATATTTTTGAACCGGTTTGGGGCCATACATGACAAACTCATGAAAGTCGATGTGACTAGATTAATTAAGAACAAGAATCGAGTTTTCAGGTTGATGTTTTGGTTACGTAGCAATTTGCGGTGTTAGGAGAAACTCCCTCCAGTCTATTAATATCTTCAAACTACAGTTTATTTTATGTTTAATTTCATTTACTTAATTTGTTATAGCTGAATCATACGCCAGGATATTTGAAGCGTTTATTATTTACTAATTCCACATCCTGATTTTTTTTTCTTTAAAGGATTCAGGATCCATTACTGCTTTCATTCCACCTCCGTGTCATAGTTTCTGTTTTGGAAAGAATTAACTTGTCCCACTTCTTGGAACACTAGATAGGGGATGATAATTTTCTGTTCAAAATCATTTTTATCAGGTACCGCGAGGAACTTCTTAAACATTGGTTTCAAAGTATTGGATTTATACCGCTTTCCAAGTATGGAAAATTAAAATTGATTTTTTTTGTGCATACAAAATATGACGCCTATTAACAGCCTCGTAACGTAGATTAAAACCTTTTCGCTCAGTGATGAATAAGATGCAAATATGAGTATTTTTTTATCCTTTTACCCCAAGCAAGGCGACAATGCCACACGAACGCAGGGGGTTACAAGGAATGAAAATGAAAGAAAATGAGAAGACTGAAAATTGGAAGGATTGTGGAAATTAGGAATATGGAACAGCGTTCAAGAAGACAAAAGATGGCGACTGACGTTGCATTTAAATTTGTGAAGATTGTAGTTAGTAGGGAAGTAAGAAATCGGAAAGGAGTCCCGCAGGTGGGAAGTGCGAGAAACATAAAACGTGTTAGATTATAAGTGGCGGTTGCTTCTAACTAATTCAAAAGTAAAACAGTGAAACGTAATTGTTAATCTAGTAGCACATTTGAATTCATGAAGTCGGTGCACCAGGCAAAAAATCTTGCCAGAGCAGATGCCATGATAATAATATTTGTAGAAACGGCAGAAAGAAACCACGTCACGTCGGTGAGGAAATGACTGAAATCGAGATGCCTTGTCAGAATCGATTACATTACAGACCTTTCGTTGCATTTCGTAAAGAAGTTCGAGATGTACATCAGGAACCCCAGGCCAGAAATGGCAGCAATATTCAATGCTCAGAGAAATGGTAGATTTATAAATGTGCAAGATGGATTTTGACGAAAAACATGTTCTGGTACGACACAGTGAACCAACCTTCCTTGAAATAGATGCAGCAACTGATACGATAGAATCGCTCTACTTCATGTCAGTTGAAAACGTGAGACTAAATACTAATTGCAGAACACTGTTACGTATTTTTTCTTTTTACAAAACACGGCAGATTTGTTACATTTAACATTTCCCGCTTATAAAAGGACAATTATTATTCCTTTTAAGTTTCTGGTTATAATAACAGTTATCGATGCGGACATTGGAATCGGCTGGAAGAGTTAAAATTTCGGCTCATCAAATTCGTTTACTCTTTTATGGCAGTGAATTTTGGACCATATTCTCGCGGAGGAAGTGGCGATCTGGTACAAGAGAGATCTGGTTCTACAGAATGATGTTGAAAATACCGTGGATGGAACAGGTGAGCAACGCGGAAGTTTTAAAGAAAATGGGAACGAAAAGATACTTATACCTAAAAGAACGCTTATACCTAACGTCAGGAAGAGTCAGCGGAAATAACTTGATAACAAATGAGGAAAGAGTCCTTGTAGAATATAATATTCGCAAAAAATGTGAAGGCAATTGATCCAGAGGGAAAGGGTGAGCGATCTAAGTAAACTAACAACGGATTTTATGGGAATGGATGGCACGGCAGAGATAATGATGGGTGATAAAGAGTTAAACATTAGTTAAAGAAACAAGGAAATTGCCGAGAGCAATGATCGCCCAGGTCTTCACGGAATTCGGTACATAGAAGAATAAGATAACTGGTTGATTTGTTTTAACGGCCTATCAAACATTTGCAGGTTATTTAAAGCCATAAAATATTTTTAGATTGTAAGAATTTTTTTCCTTTTGTTTTTCAGATAATAATGATACAAGTTTTACTAATTAATCCATAGCTGGGAGGAAATAGGTGGATTCTTTCTCAAGGATAATTGGGCATAATGAATATAACGAAGCTAACCGAATTTAGAACGTGACTCTCCGATTAACAATTCAGAGATATTATCGATTAGACCACACATCCAAGCTAACAGCAACTGGTATTAACTAAGCGGTCATTCATCAAATTACTGACCAGGCTCGACGTTGCTTAACTTCGGTAATCATACGGGAATCGAAACCGTGGGGATTAGATGATATAGTAAGAATCACTAAATAAAAAGAGAAAATGAACGAAAGAAACGCCCAACTCAAGAAAAAGAGGTAAAAGAAGAAAAATGTCTTTCTTAAGTTGTTTATTATTTCTAAGTTGAGATACAGGTATTTTCTCAATGCATAGCTCTTCTAAGATCTTTTTGTTACAGTTTATTTCTGGTGATGATTGAAAAAGCGTTATTTCGCAAATTGTTATCATGCATTGCCATTTTTTCACAGATAACCCTCACTGAGTCCCATTAGAATGTCTGCTAATCAAGTGCACCTCTTTGCGACTGCTTCGTCTCACACTGTCCGCTGACCGGAGCAATTACATTGAATTACATTGAAGGTTCATCAGCCGCAAGAAAATTTGGTTCTCTGTGTCGCGCCAGAAAGTTTTTCTAGCCCGATTCCATCCTTCAATTTGGAATATTGCTGTCATATATGGTCTAGTGCCCCCGCTGTTCGTCTTAAGGTCCTCGACAAAATCCAGAGACTAATATGCAATCTGATTGGCATCTCGTTTACAGTCGCTGTCTCACAGAAGTGCCGTCGCCTCCCTCTGTTTTTTCTACAAACATTTCACGGTAACTGCTCCGACGAGCTACTTTCGCTGGTTCCCAAACTAGATGAATTTAAACGTGCCACTAGGTCGGCATCTCAGTCCCAACCTTTCACTGTCGAAACGGTTAAATGTAGCCGTCTCTTCTACTCCAATAGCTTCATGTCTCGCACTTCCCGTCTGTGAAACTCCCTTCCTCTTACTTGCTTCCCTGATAGCTATAATCTCCAACTATTCAAATGCAACGTCAATCTGCACATGCCTTGATCTATTCCCTGTCCGTCATCCTTTCCTCTATCACACCTCTTTACCCTTGCTCCCAAACTCTGTAACCCCTTGCGTGCTAGTGGCACTCGCGCCTTGCTTGGGGGAAAAGCTTAAAAAAAAGAAAAAAACTCTCGCAACATAGACTTCATGATGAAAATACGCTACAGTATTCTGGAATTAAACAATATACCGCATTTGACGGCATATAAGGCGCACTATTTTTTAATAAAATATCTTTTAAAATTCCCCCTGCGTCTTATATGCCATAAAATTCGCAATATTCGGCCGAAATTAACTACCTGGCAACTCCTATTAGCTTAAACTTAAACATGAAAGAGCAATAGAAAACGTAGATGACAATGCCTGATCTCGACCTTACACTTGCAAGAAGAATACAAAGACACAGCATTGCGCAAGTCTGCGAATGGGTGAAGCAATCTTGGGATAATATTAGACCAGAAATTGTTGTGAAATCTTTTAAAAAGTGTGGCATTAGCAATGCTCTCAATGGAACGGAAGATATACGCATTATTTAACGACAATGATAGTAGTATTGAAAATGAGTATCAGAGTTTTGATAACGAAGACGACGAATTTTATGGATTTGAAGATGAATCAAATTTTAATGTTAACTGTACTATTTTGCTCAATCGTAATAATTGCTTGATTTTTATTTTGTTTTCTTACCTTCGGATATAATAAAGTTTTTGTAGGCTCGTGTTTTTATTTTCTATTATTTTTGTTTAAGTGTAATCATGGCTTACTTAACAAAAATAATGCCTCATAAATATAAGCTAGGCTGTACCATTTACTAATAATTTTATTAATGTTACTAATTACTAATCTTTTCTTGATTTTCCCTGGTGAAATTGGGGTACGTCTTATACACTCTTTCGTCTTATATGCCGTCAATACGGTAGTTATTAATAAGAAGACTTGAAATTAATGCATGCAAGATTTCACAGCTCTAGTATCACTCCTTCATAGTGAGCCTATAAAGTTTTTAGGCCACTCTCATAAATATTTCTACAAAGTTCATAAAATAAAATTTAGTTCTTCAAGATATGGGTTTACATATATTTTTTGTTGAATATCAAGTCGTTGGGGTTAAGGAATCGTTATATCCGCTCTGTATTTCTATATTTATAGTTTCTTTATGTTTATCGATCCATCTCTAAACTAAATGCTGGAAAATCTCTTCACAGATGCAGAAAAGACTGGACCCAACAGAAATGTTGTTCTACAGAAGGTTGCTGAGTATCCGACGGACTGACCGTTAAGGACAATTAAAACAAGAAATGATACTCCTACTTCTAATCAGAACGAGACAGCTGATATTTCCTGGACGTATTAATGAGGAAAGAGTGCCTAGAGAATCTGACACTCACAGGGTATATTAACGGCAAAAGGGAACATGGGAAAGCAAATAGTAATCTATCTAAAAAGCTGGTCTAAATGGATAAGAGAAAAGAGACTGGGAAAGTACGAAAAGACAAGCTTTACTAAGAGCTAAAAGGATTGGAAGTTTTTGAGAGCCTTGATTATCCACGCGCTGTAAAAACATGGTACAAAGAAGAAGAATGTAAAGAAGGAGAAGAAGAAGGAAGATTAAAGGTGCAGTTATTTCAAGAAATTTCTTGGTGGAATTAACCCTTGTATTGCGTTGCTCTACGACACATAATCAGTAGTAATTGTTTGGGTTATATCATAACATAAATTTTCATTATAGATTCACTATATATTTTATATATATTCATTATAGCTTCACAAAATGCCGAAGCTAGAAAAGATGACAGTTATTTCATTTTCTCCCCCTCTGCATGGTTGTCTTTCAATTTTTAAGCCCTAACCTGAACTGCAAAACACCGGATCCAAGTCTCGACAAATTCTGTTTCACCAAGCGATTTAAAGAGCCTATCAGCAATAACATAGAGGCTATATTTATCAAACAAATACGGCAGGATCCGTTTGAATGGTTAATTAATATTTTGGCTATTTGTTAATTAATATTTTCGCTAATTGTTAATTAATACTTTCGCTAATTGTTAATTAATAATTTCGCTAGTTGTCCCATGATATTCGTTATATCTGTATGCATATTTCTTACACTAAAGGTGACAATTATTGAGACAGAAGTAGGTTTAATTGAAATATTATATATTACGCTGAACTGAACCAAAAAAGGGTTATTCAACATTATTCTGTTTCCTTTCTTCTTTGTTTCTGCTGTTCTCATTTATTTTTTTTATTTAGGTTTGCTTCTTTTACTCTTCCTGGGAAGAGGCGTTAAAATTTCGATCAGATTTACGTCATCAATGTTCACATTAATCATTTTTATTTGTTTTTCCTTCAGTCTTAAAAGAAACAGCGTGTAATTTTAGCAGTCTTTCTTTCCCTCTTCTATTATTATTATTATTATTATTATTATTATTATTATTATTATTATTACTATTATTATTATTATTATTATTATTATTATTATTATCATCACGAAAATATCTTTTCAACATGCATTTGTTTTCTAATCGCATGTCGGTTCGTAATCAATGGCCTTGGGCAAACGAAGAATGTAATATTTTATTGTTTCCACTTAATTAAACAAAAGACAGCTATTAGCAACAAAAAAAAGTTTAAATGGACAAAGTTCTTTGCAGGCTATTGGCTCTGCTTGTAAGAACTATTTTTGAATTTCCTGGAGAGATGGTGCTCCAGGGATTTTGTTCGTTTGTTTTGGGGGTTCCTTTCTTTATTAGACCCTATGATCCAACCACAAAAGGAAAAGTTTTAGTTTATTATTATTATCATTAATAGTAGTATTATTTTTATTAGTAGTAGTGGTATTTCTTCTTCCGCAGTGTTTTAGTTTTCAAGCAGAGATCTTGCATTAAGGATATTCTCCATCAAGTCGTTCGACCTCAAAAAGCACATTTCACAAAATATAAGCAGAGCCAAGTAACGCAGACTTCTGATTCGATGGGATACAAGGCTTTATACAGATTTTCTTCATATCGGATTTTAGGTTCGTGGGTATAGGCCTCAACACTCCATTAATAACTGGGATAATAGGAACATTTAACGTTTAACATTCATTATTATTATTTTATTTCCTTGGATTTCTGGTGTGTAAACATTTTGTTCCGGATCCCGTCCAGAGACCTACGGTGAGAAATGGCATCATGACAATTTACACTGATAAAAAAAACATATATATATATATATATATATACATATATATATATATATATATATATATATATATATATATATATATATATATATATATATATTACATAGATAAAGCCCTTCGTAAGGTAGTGGCTGGACTATTGAGAACAAATTTTTGTATTTCTTTAAGGCATGGACTTCCCGGAATCCCTTCAATTAATCTACTGGAATCGTTTCCAATCAATCCAAGGCCTCCAAATATAACAGGGATTGTTGATGTGCCACATTTTTGAGATTTCGATTTCAAGTTCCTTGTATTTTGATAGCTTTTTGAAGATCTTCAAAGATACATTGCAGTCCGCAGGGACTGCCGTATCAATAAGGAGGCATTTCTTTTGTTTGTGGCCTCTAATAACAATGTCTGGGCGGTTAGCTATTATTATTATTATTATTATTATTATTATTATTATTATTATTATTATTATTTCCTTTGATTTCTGGTGTATATTCAATTCACTCCGGGTCCCGACCAGAGACCTAAAGTCAGAAATAGCGTCATGACTTTTTCCACTGAACAATTTTGAAAACAAATCATGCATATTTTACATAAATAATGGCCTTCGTGAGGTGTGTACTGTAATTGTCATAATGTCCATTGTATTTCTTTAAGGCGTGGGCTACCAGGAATTCGTTCAGTGAGTCTATTGGATTCTTTTCCAATCAATCCGAGTGCTCCATCTACAACTGGAATCATTGATGACCTCTGTACCACATTTTTGAGATTTCAATTTCAAGGTCATTTTATTTTGATCGTTTTTTTGAAGATCTTCAAAGATGTATTGCAGTCTACAGGGACTGACATGTCAATAAGAAGGCGCATTTTGTCTTTGTGGTCTCTATTCACGATGTCTGAGTGATTAGCTGTGATTGTTTTGTATGTGTGTATTCTTCTAAAGTCCCATAAAATTGTTACAGAACCTATCTCCTTAACTGGGTCTTTCCGTAAAAGTTGCAGGTTTTCCAGTTCAGATATTGGCCCACTCTATCAATTTTTCAGTATGTGTGCTTGGTAATTTCTCGTTAGCAAGAATTGGTCCAGTTCATAAGGAATAAAACCACCAATTTCATCTTTTAGCCCTGATCTACCAAGCCACTGATGGGTACGTGGTTTGTCTACATCGGATTGTTTGGTACGGGCAGAGTTTTGACGTTTCTCTATCTGGTCGGTTGTATTTGTCTATTATTATTATTATTATTATTATTATTATTATTATTATTATTATTTACTTTGATTTTGTATTTTATATTCCTATTGTATACTCTTTTCCTACCGGGTCCCAACCAGAGAACTAAGTTCAGAAATGGCATCATGACATTTTTACTGAATACTTTTGGAAAAATTTTTTTTAAATACAACCTAAGATGACACTGACATTGAGAAAGCAGTTTCTAAGGTATGAGCCTTGTCCAATCAATCCGTATCTTCAAACCCAGGTGAAATTATTGATGTTTTCATGTGCCACATTTTCCAGATTTCCACTCCAAGTTCCTTGTATTTTGTTGTTTTTTTTCTTAAGTTCTACAAAAATACATTACAATCTGCATGAACTGCGATATCAATCAGAAAGCACATTCTGTTCGTGTAGTCTGGACGATTAGATTGTTCTGTCTGTGTGTATTGTAACGTCCCATAAAATTGTAACAAGTCCTGCGTCTGTAATCGTATCTGGGTGGTGTTCATACTGAATTCTAGCAGTTTTACTCCAGTAAGATTTGCAGATCTTCCAGTACAGATATTGATTCAATCTGTCAAGCCGATATTTATATTCGGCGGATGCTAATACCGTGCAGTGTAATACAATATGGTTCATTTTTTGTGGATATTCATCACAGAATATGCATTTTGATTTAACACAATTTTTCATTCTGTTTTCTTGGCAATCTCTAGCTAGCAAGCATTAGTCCTGTGCAGAAAGAATAAAACCTTCGGTTTTAGCTTTTAAACCTGCACTACGTAACCATTGATGCGTATGGCGTTTGTCTATATCAGCTTATTTGGCACGGACAGAGGATTTAATCATGAATATGCCTTCTTTTTTTTCTTTGCCACCGTCGCACTTGGTCTACTTGCTCTTCATCCACCTGAAATTCCCTTTTGAAATTGTTGGCTTCTTTTATTATTGAATAAAGTTTCTAAATAATAATTTAATATTTGGTTGTTCTGAAAGTTCATGCCGATTTCATTTTCCAACATGATAGGACACATCAAATTTATCGACAGATGTAATATGCTTACATTTCCGATTTGACCACACTTCAAATTATCTCTTGAGAAAGAAATTATAAAATTACGTAATTCGTGTCAATTTGGCATCCCTATGAAAATGGAAGATTATAAGTTGCTATATACGGTGAAGGCGCTTTAGGTTACAAAACTGTGCGAAAGTGGTTCGCTAATTTTAGTGTTGGTGATTGTAGCCTTATGGATGAAGAACGCTCAGGCAGACACCAACTACAGATGACGACCAAATCAAGACATTGATTGAGACTAACCCGTATTACAGAACGCGGGAATTGGCAGAAATACTAAATTAATCAAAATCCGCCATCCATGAGCACTGAGGTACTGAAATTGCTCCGATGTTTGGTTACCACATGATATAAGTAAATAGACTCTTTTGGGTCGCATTTCATCTGTGATTTTCTGTACAAACGCTATGAAAATGCAGCATTTGTAAGAAAATTGTAATAGGTCATGAGAAATCAACTGATTCTGAAATATGCCGCTCGCAACTGGACGAATTAAAAGCAGCAATTTAATAAAAACGCCCAGAATTGGCGAAGAGGAAAGGTGTTGTTTTCTATCAGACCTCGCCTTTTTTCGCGACCCTGCAAAAATTGCTGCAGCTTGACTGGGATGTGTCACCCGATCCGCCAAATTCACCAGACATTGCTCCTTCGGATTTTCATTTATTCAGGTGCTTGCAAAATAAACTCCATGGGAAAAAATTTAATTCTTTGGCTGACATAAAAAACACCTTGTTGTTTGGCGAGAGGCCACCGAAATTCTTGCAAGATGGAATCTTTCAGTCCAAGGAAAAATGGAGAAAGGTTTTGCTGTAAAATGGTTCATATTTTGTTAAATAAAAATTTTCTGGCTTAATTTGGTTTTGTGTTTTAATTTCCCCTGAGGATCGGCATGAACTTTCCGGACAACCCAATATTTGTCTCAGATCATCGTACAGTCCTCTATATTCCAGGTATCTTTGACGGCTGATTTCTGTAATTTGGCAAAATAGTTCAAGGTGAACTAATGCTCTGCTTCCGTTAGATCTGGATACGACCAAATGATCTACACACACCTTCGGATGCTGCATAGTGGAAAGTGAGAAGCTTTTTGAAGTGAGAAGCTTTTAATATTATTATTTGTGAATATTATTGTTATGGGAACTTACCCATAATATTAATAGACTGTTCCGTACCTCATAAATACTGCGCCTCAAGAGGGAGCAGCAGCAGACGCTGCCTCAGTGTCAGAACCGGCGTTCAGACTGTTCTTTGCTGTCGAATTCTCTGCCTCGGCGGAGAGGAACTCGGACGGGGCTTTGCCGCAGGGCAAAGTGCCGTACGGGGAGGTAGTCAGTCCCTGAAACCGTGTATACGGGTTCTAATGGGTATATTTTTGCCCGAGCCTACGGGCTCGGTAAGCCCACACTAAACCGACTTTGTGCCACATTCAATCCGTGTGGGGGGGGTTGTTAAATATCGACACTGAGTCAGTGTTGGAACAGTCGTTTAGACTGTTCTTTGCTGTCGAACTCTCTGCCTCGGCGGAGAGGAACTCGGACGGGGCTTTGCCGCAGGGCAAAGTGCCGTCCGGAGAGGTAGACGGTCCCTGAACCTGTGTATACGGGTTCTAATGGGCATATTTTTGGACGAGCCTATGGGCTCGGTAAGCCCACATTAAACCGGCCTTGTGCCACATTCAACCCGTGTGGGGGGGTTGTTAAATATCGACACAGAGTCAGTGTGAGTCAGTCAGAGACAGAGTCACGTCAGACGATTACTGTAAGACATTGGAGTAGTGATACTCCGAGACAACATAGTTCTCTCTAACCTAACCTGATTGTTATTACTAACACTTCTACTTCTTTTGTACATATTCTATTTGTAATATATCTGTGTTATTCCATACCTGTGTTCGAGTTATTCTTCATTGGTTCTACCTTGGACCATAACTGTGGTACAAGGAACCTGGACCATAACAATCATGTTGCCCGCTTTGTATCCTGTAGAGCCGGGTCCAAATTATGGTCCTTAGGCCGTATAGGAGAATTGTCATTTAATTCATAGCACTTTCCTTGGTATATGATATGTTCATAGTAGGACCATCTTCTTGTCAATTTGTATGTTGATGTTACCTGGAACACTGTTAGTAAAATTATTCATTCCTTTTCTCACGAGGCCCAGAGCTCCGATTACTTTTGGTACAATTTAAGTCTTCATTGCCCACATCCTGTTAAACTCGATATCCAGGTTCTTGTATATGGATAATTTTTATGGAGGTGTTTCGCTCAGATGGTACTGCTATGTCAATAAGTATATACCTCCTGAATTCCTTGGTATCATTTGCCAGAGAGGAATTTTAAGAGTCTAATTACCAAGTCTTCTCCGGTGTCTACGAGTAAAAAGTGTACTATGAAAGTTATCTGTGCATATTTGGACGTGTCGTTTAGATGCAAATAGTACTGCTGATGATATGTGCATTTCCACACAAATTAATCGTTTGTAGCTCTGTGGTGTTGATGTGTCCAGGGATTTTATTCACATGATTTTCGGTAGCCTTCTTTATTATATCCAATGCCCTTATCGCAACAGGGATAAGCCTAGTTTCAACTTTTTTGCTGTTATCATTATTATTTGTAGTACTACTAGTAGTCGTAATGGTATTTTCAGGTTTTTTTTGATTTGATAGAATATTTTTATAGTCTTATAGAAAACCTGAAAAAACAAGTCTTTCATAAAAACCTATTATATTGAGAACGTCTTTCTGAGCATGTAAGCAGCCCGGAAAAGTCAGGAAAGTCTTTTAGCTCTCAGGTAGTGAGAGATGTTTTTGAGATTTCCTTAGGAAGTGTTTCAGCATTTCTTTTAATCATTGCTAATATTCCTATCATTATCAGAATCATGGTTGTGTTTAAATGCCACATTCTTGCAATTTCTGTTTTAGTAGTTTGTTCCTGCTGTTGCGGACATGCTTTCAAAGAACGGAATGAACCTGTCTTTGAGATAACGCTCATGTTTTTCGAGGTCTTTTATTATTATATCTGTTCTAGATTGCATAATGCAACAGCTACGTGTAGTAAAGATCCAGAGCACTCTATCATTTTCACCTTCTAGCAATGTCGATGGTTTGTGTTTATGCCATATTTCTCTATGGCAAAGGTTATAATATTATCATATCTTCAAATATCTGTATTTCGATACACGAATATATCTAGGCTAAAGTTCATTTGGTGCAGAGCGACCGGTTTTCAGAAGGTCAATACTTTCCTCCGTGTTTATGATAATAGCGACATTATAGGACCATTCAATTCATTAACAATGTAATGTATGTTAAGAGTTCTCGATCTTCGTGGCGAGGATGAATCATTCTGTTTCTAATTTAATATCATAGCTCTGCAACAACAGTCCGATTTTTGTCAATATCAGTCTCCTTGAGTCGCAATGGTTATCGTCAATATAAGGGTTGTTCTTCTAGTTTTTTTATCCCCCATTCCCCTGTAGAATGTTTTGTACCATATTTGAAAACATTTTCTTTGTAAAATTTTCTTCTCGTCTCATAGCTTATTTTCCTTTGCGATTTGATCACCCGGTTCACACTCCTCCTCGGTGTTTGAAACAGGAGTAGAGGTTTATCCGTTGTTTCCTGTTTAGAATTCGTTTGCCCGTTTAACTTTAATCATCTACCGTCCCCACTCTGAACTTTTATTCATTGTTTCTTTTATTAGCTTTTTTTCTTTCACTCAACCGGAATAGATAGGTTCGCATATCGTCCGGTTTTTACTCCACCCCGGTCTTTTGAAGAAGAGTATAGGTATATACCGTGCTTTCTGTTTATAATTGGGTTTCCGGGCTCCTTCTAAAATCTTTTCATTCTCTTTCCCTCCCTGTACCGCCTTAGTGGCGTCTTAGTGGGATTAACGCCTTGTTTGGAGTGAATTAATTTTTAAAAAGCTGAATTCGATAATTAAGTAAATGGTTTGGTATTTATATGGCATTTTTTTCCTTTTAGGCTATTTGTTTAAGTTTTCATAATATTCTACGTTTTATTCTTATTCCGTTTCATCACAAATCTGAGAGTTCCTTTTGTAGAATTTCGACCTCTTTCTCTATCTTACTTTACTAAATGCGTTCTTTATTTTCATTTGATGATTTCTCTACTTTTCTGTGTATTTTGTATTTATATTATTAATACTAATATTGCCTCGTCTCTTCTTCTTCTTCTATGCGCCGTGTCCCTTCAGAATGTGGACGATCATGGCCCTGTACAACATTGTAGCCTTTCGTAAATGATGTTTTTTGCTATACCTGCCAATCCCTGTTCAGCCATCCCGTTAGGTAGTCTCTTCGCTGTTTTCCTCTGTCCTGAATGCTCTTAATATGTCTTATCAGACTTAAATACTCCGAGTCATTTTCCTCAAAATGCGTTCAAGAAGCCTCGTTCTGATTCTGAGATTTTGTTTTCATCTTCTCTAAAGAAAAATTGAAGATTCTAACGCGCTCCGTCCATGAGAGTCTAAGCCTCTTTCTGTGAAGTCACATCTCTGTTACCGCAAGTCTCCTCTTCATCTGCGAGAAGATTTGCCCGGCATTCACTGCCATATAGGAGAAGCGGTATTCCAGAAATGTCCAGTGTTCGTTTCTTTGTTTCTAAGTTATTATATCTGCTTTTGATACTATCCGGATATATAACTGTTTGCTCATGCTAAGGCCAGAACTGAAAGATATTATGTATGGCATGTCTTATATCAAATTTAACCCCATCACTATGAGACCAGTTCATCCTCTATGGCGCTTCAATGAAGCTTTCTGTTCATTTTAGAATGTAGATGTATTTTGAATAAAATTCTCAATCCTGCCGTAGGTTTTTGGCCGTCTACTTATGGCTCTCTGAAATCTACACTTTGTTTTGTTATACGTATTTTGTAACCATAGTTTAGACGAGGCAGAACGTTTGGAGCACCCAGTGAGAATGCACCTCACTACTCAGTCGTAAATGATCTAGCGAGACAAGCTTGCAAGCCATTACCACGCCGAAGTGTCCAACTTTGCGCTGTGATATTTACCAACCTCTAAGATCTGAAAGAAAATTCTGTGCAAATTTATTTGCCCATTTTTGCTTTGTTTTCCATACGCTTACCTCTTTCCTTAATGTAACTTATTTACCTGCCCAGGCGCACTAAACAAATGAGTCGAGAGAAAAAGTATTAAGAGCCAGAAGTCTTTTTTAACAAAATGGAATTTCATTAATTTCAGGTAAAAATGAATTTGATTTGCCAAAAATAACCGAAGGACAACGTGACATTCTGTAATTACGTTTACATATAATTTCCATAAAATCAATATAAAACGCCTTGAATAAAAATACATGTCAGTAAATGCACCTGGTTAAATGTCTTTCTTAACTCAGTCACAATTTTCATATGTTTTATGGAAGATGTGTTCTTAAATTAATTATGAATAACTCCACAGTAATAATGAGATTTGATGACGATAGCCGAAACCAAAATGGTTCTAATTTTGATTCAGAAAGAATTATAAAAGGCTTAAGATTATAAGAACGTTTCCAGTCACTGTAAACATTTTTTAATCGCTTCAAGAAATTGATGGTTTTTTAAATGAGAATAAGGCAACCGATAATTATTTGTTTATCTATTCATTTAAACCTTTTATATCATTATTATATGACGGGCAGTACCCGTGAAGATTTAACGGCGTTTTTATTTGAATTCTCTGATGAAATTCTAAATTTTAAATTGAATAAGTTGCTTGTGAGTTCTACGATGATAAAATACCCGTGGAAATTCCCCTATTGCATCGCTAGATATTCGAACTTAACAGATTTAACAAAATATCGCAATAACAATCATAAGTATAAAGCAGGTCATTATTTAAAGAAGTAAGAGGGTACAAATAAAAAATTGAAATTGCTTTTCCATGTCATCAAATCTAAGGTTAAACGCATGAAAGCATTATCGTATCCTCTTTCTTTCTTTCTTTCTTTCTCGCGATTACACGGAATAGTGAGGTACTAAATAAATAAATAAATAAATAACGAAGTCAGTAACTAACCGAGGAACAAAAAAAACAGAATTATATTATAACTAGGATTTTTTTGCAACACGCTGACACGTGTTAAGTCCTCACAGTATTTAGTATTGTTGACATAACGCTAACATTTTTGTGGCGATTTACAAACTCTTCATTTCGTTCAATCTCGCAAACCAATCGATAAAATTTGAATAAACTGATTTGTTTGGGAAAATGCTTTGACAAAAATACTTTGACAAAAATGGTTTAATGATTTCTTTAATTTAATTTCATTTTAACTTCATGGTAAACAATAATTTTTTCTTAAATTCTTTTTCCCTTTTTCGTTTTTAAAAGCAAAGAATACAATTTTAGGATTTATTGCACTTGAACATGCAATAATCGTCATCTAAATTACGCAAAAATGAAAATAACACTGACATGTCATTTTAACAGACTTTTGTGATGTACGGTGGTCGTTAATAATTCAGTATAATTTAAGACTTCAATGTTAAAGAAAACAGTATTTAATTACAACCGCAAATAAATACTTAACAAGAACAAATAAGTAAAAGTAAACCAGATAGAAGATAATTAACCATATCAGTGAATACCTTGTTAATAGCACGACTCAGCTTAACGTACGGTAAATCCTAAATCAAAAGCCAAATGATTGACGCACAATAATTCACACGAATTCGATTGGATATTTCCACTCAATAGTCACTTAATAAACACTAAATAATCACTGCAGTCAGTAGCCTGATACCGCTATTTATACACCTGGCGGAAAACATATATTCATAAGTCCAGAGTGTCACGCTCGAAGCCTGGTTTTCTTCCGATATGGCACAGATATATTTACAAAATTACACAAAAATATCTTAAAATACAGGAAGCGATAGGTTAATTGTCGTGATTTTATATATTTAAGTTTGCGCATGCGGTTTGTTTGTCTTTGATTTTGTCTAATTAAAGAAAAGTTATTTAGATTTGTTTATTGATATTCATTCATGCGATCGCCCAAACAAACCTTGTTCATAGATAACCGGTCTTTATCCATTATTCCTACAAATATACACGAATGACAAATGTAATCTAGTCTATATGTCAACACAACGGCATCGATTGTAAACTTTCTTTAAATTTAATAACTCAAAAACGAAATATTTATGCACATATGTTTATATGGACTTTTATCTTTCTTGGTGTGAGATCTCTCTCCCAACGTTTGTAAAATGTTTTTGATGCACCCTATATATATATATATATATATATATATATATATATATATATATATATATATATATATATGCAGAAATATAGTCTTAAAGTGTGCTATATTTATGGGGTAAAGTGCTCAATATCAGAGATAGAGCGTGTGTAAATATAAAAGTGGACATGGAAGTCAGCACTTAGAGGCGACAGTCTGTTTCATGCTAGTGCAATCGCCTGACGATTGCACTAGCATGAAACAGACTGTCGCCTCTAAGTGCTGACTTCCATGTCCACTTTTATATTTATATATATATATATATATATATATATATATATATATATATGTGTGTGTGTGTGTGTGTGTGTGTGTGTGTGTGTGTGTGTGTGTGTGTGTGAGAGAGAGAGAGAGAGAGTTATCGGCCAGATTAAGAAGCCCTCCCCACAACATATCTGAGTTTGGGTCATTTTGTTAGAACTTTTGAGCTTGTCCTTGTATAAACTTCATGTAATGTGTAATTCTCATCTAAGTTACATACATAAGTATATTTCCAGTACTTATATTCGTTATCATTTCGATTAGAGTAATTCCTAGAGCTGAGCGGCATGCTAATTTAATTATGATCAATTTTAAGGGAAATTTATCAATAAGACATTGATAAGTGAATAAATTGCACAGGGTGGAAAAAAGGACAGAAACTGAGATCTCAGGTCAAGACCAATAACATTGCAGATTCTTCTTTGGATTTGATCAAGAATCTCTTAATACATAGCATGAGCACCAGACTATATGTGGCAGCAATATTCAAATCAAGGACGAATCGTAGACTTATAAATAGGTTAAGATAGATTCCAGCGAGAAAAACTGTCTAGCACGTCATGGTGAAGCAACTTACTTAGCTGCAGACTTAACAATTGATTCAGTATACACTTTCCACGTCATTTTAATACAAAAGCAGAAAATTAAGGATATTTCTTAATACCGAACAAAATCAATCGACGTAGTGTAGTGGTTAACAAGCTTGTCTCGCAAGAACAATTATAACTGAGTATAATCCTTACTGGTGGTCACCATACTTTCCGCCTTTCTAAGCTACGTTTGAAAAGTGCCCATTTAGAAATGAGTGAGGAACTGTCTTCTCTACAAATGATTGACGTGTCCAAGTATTTTTGTAAATATAAATTAAATTGGTTCGAAACAATAATTGCTCTCAAGTAAAACTTTTGACTTTATCGTTCTGAAATCGAAAATATTTTTAACATCAATATTTTTAAGATCTTTCCTCTAAAACTGAGAATTAAACGCTATAAGGGTAAGCATTAGTTGCAACACCTTTTCAGAAAAATAAGAAAATGACTTTTAACAGCAAAAAGAAAACCGTAATAAAAAAGTTGCAAAAGACTTATAGGAAAGTAATTCTCAAGATTTATCCAAATTATCCGCCGAGTTAAGGAACCAGAATGACTCTGAATAACTTTAAATTCCTTGGAAAAGTGATGTTAATCTCGTGTTAAATTGCTATTTACAATTTGATTGAAATTTCTTGTCATTCCAAACACGTAACATCTATAATCAAAGTGTTCAACCTTCAACCTTATAGACTTATTACTAATCAAATAGCGTAAAACTATCGATCACACAAATTTGAATATAAATATATTATTTGAAATGTACTTTATATATAACTGAAGAGTACTCGTTATCTGAGATAGATCGTTTGTAAGCAGAAACATAGGAATCAACACAAGATCACTTGAACCCTGAAACTAATAGGATGTATTTTTGAGATATATAAACGGCTGATCTTGTTAGGAAAGTTAATGACAAAGTGGAAACATTTTGCTTGTAACACGATCCGTCTTTTATGACATCATTGGACGTTGGTGCCATTTCACATGCGCTTAAAGCAGAAGGACCGATGAAATTTTAAGCATTTTTATATATATATATATATATAATTTTAAACTTTTAAGTTTTTTTTTATATATATGTATATAATTTTCTCCCAAACAGTCTATCTCAAATATCGAACATTCCATTCTTCCCTCGCAAATATCGGAAACATTGAACAAGTTTTTCACTGGGAAAAGATTCTCTCATGAAACTCAGATTTAAGATTTCGTCGAAAAAACATTCGCATTAAAATCTGCGAAATTTTACTCAAAATCTGCCTGATAATTAACAGCAAGTCACTGCAAACAATGGCCAACACACACACACACACACAGATAGACATACATACACACATTCATATATTTATATATATATATATATATATATATATATATATATATATATATATATATATATATATATATGTATATCTGTATGTATGTATGTATATATATATATTAATAATGCTTCTTTTTAGCCTTGTTTTACATACGGATGAAGCTATTATATTTGTATTGTCAACGTGTATTTTGCGGATAATATTTTGTACGTCTCCGTTTGTATTTAAATGAAATGTAATTGAACTATGATCAGAGAGGTGTAACACGAGTCTTCTTGTTAGGCATGTTGTAGTATATCCAGTATAATAATGTATGGATTTGGATTGATCAGAAACACGGTTTCTTAAGGGACATGTGAATTCGTAAATAATATTGGTTCTCTGTACTTTGGATCTTGTAGGTGTGTTGTTATTTTTTCCAATGATGTTAGCAGTCGATAAAAGCAAGAAAATTGAATTAATCATCTAATATAAAAAAAGTATAATGAGAATACCCTGGACGGTTGAAATTTCAAGGACGCATAATGAGAAAAGAAGGATTTGAAAAATTAACACTCACAAGGATTATTGAAGGCAAGTGGGACGTAGGATAAAGTAATCAACCTAATGAGCTTGTGTCAATAGATGGTACAACAGCAATTAAGATGGAGATTAAAAGGCAAATATTGATAGGACAGTTCGGAGAGCTATGAAGGGACACGACACATGCAGGAAGAAGTTTTAAGCAAAGGTGCAGATTCCAGGTTTACGAGAATGGGTCAACAAGTTTCGTGCCCAAATACAAATATTTTGCGAAAGGTGAGTTGTCATTTTTCACTTTATAATACGCAACCTATGTTATTTATGTTTTTGTTTTTATTGATTCGTCTTTTACGGTGTATCGAACTTTTCCATGTTATTTAAAGCCAGAAAATATTTTTACATTGTAGGAATCTTTGTTTTGGAGATAACAATGGTTTACTCGTGCAAGTTCTAGTAATTAAATGGGTCAGGAGAAGAGGTGGATCCATACCTTTCCCAATGAAAATAATGAATGAAACGAACCCGGCTGGAATCGGAACTCGACACTCCGATTTTGAATTCCGAGCTTTTATCCATGACACCACCCGCACATCCACGCTTACAGCACCTGGTATTTCCAAGCGGTCACCCATCTAGGTACAGACCAGGTTCAACGTTGCTTAATTTTGAAAGTCCTACGCGAAACCGGTGTTTCAAAGTTATATGTCCGTAAGCGTTGTGATTTATGGAGAAGCGTTGTATTAAGTTCATTGAAAAGGTAGGAAGGGATATTGAAAAATAAATATATGTTGCGTACAATGAATGTATTTTTTGTAGTCATTAGTCGACGGATATATTGATGCATCATGGAAGTCGATCTGTTGTTTAAAAAATACGTGTTTAAATAATGATTCGCGATAAATTAACTGACTTGATTTTACTTTCTTGTTAAAACTCATACACCTGTACGAAATACAAAGACAAATTACATTCATTAGTTCCATCAGACTTGAGTCACTATAAATATGACCCGACAAAAGAATACTGACAATCCCATGGAATGAACATGTGAGTAATGAGGAAGTTTTAAGGAAATGTGTATAAAAAAGGGAGGAGGCCGAGTTCAAATTTCAGTTCAGTTTTCAATACGTGGGGAAAGGTATGAATCCTCTTCTTCTCCCCTGCCCCTGATATGGGTAAATAGCGGGACAGACCGGGTTCTATAGCCTTTGATAGCAACTGGTCCACCGCAGAAAGAAATGGCAATCTACTGCGGGAAACATCTGCCTCGTCAGTCATGCATCGAAAGATACATGATCGCCTAAGACTCAAAAAAGAAGCAATTGAAACTTCTAGGAAACATGATGAGTGTCAAATTCTACAAGCACCTTTTCTGAGGAAAAGGCGCTAGTACAATTTATCACTCACAGGACTCACAGAAGGCAAGAGTCTAATCGCCTTCATTTCCTTCATATTTTATTCGAGCACGAACTGCTATGCATTCGCATCGAGAATGAGCTCAGCGAATATACAAAAATAGAAAGAGGCGTAAGGCAAGGATGTGTCTTCTCACCGGACTTATTCAACCTATACAGCGAAGCAATTCTGATTCATCATTGGCGGCAAAAAACCTTACCAACATAAGATACGAAGATGACAAGAGATTGATTACAGACACGGAAAAGAAAATGCAAATCCTCCTAAAGAAGGTGGCGATGGAGAGCGGGATGAAAGGACTAACAATAAACTACAAGAAAACCGAATACATGGCCATCACTAAAAGGATTAGCCAAAATGCGAATTGCAGGTCGGGGGGGGGGCACTAAAATCAAACATGTGAGGAAGTTTAAGTATCTGGGAAGTGTTCTGACGGAGGACGGTAGGTGCGACGCTGAGATCCGAAGACGGATTGGGATGGCCAACGATGCTTTCCAGAAAATAGGCAGAGTACTGCGAAACGGGAGGATTTCTATGGTGACAAAGAAAAGAGTACTGAGTTGCTGCGTGACATCTGTCCTCCTATACGGGAGCGAATGTTGGACGGTATCCTCAAGGATGAAGGCGGAGATGTGGTTCTACAGAAGGATGCTGAGCATATCATGGACCGAGCATGTGAGCAACGATGAGGTCTTGCAGAGGATGCAAACAAGGTGGAAGCTTATGTTTAACATAAAGAAGAGGCAAATGACATTTCTGGGACACGTGATGAGAAAGGAGGGCCTGAAGAATCTGATACTCACGGGACGAATAGAGGGAAAAAGAGACAGGGGAAAACAGCGCATGACATACGTGGTGGGCTTGGGTGGCGGAGCATGGTCTTGGGAGTTGGCAGAAGCACAAAACCTGTTGAGAGCCACAAGGGGTAGGGGAAGCGGAGGGCCATGATCGCCTACGTCCTGAAAGGACACGGCATATAAAAGGAAAATACTTTGTGGAACCGACTCCCAAGAGAATACTTTCCCGATCACTAAAATCTTAACCTGTTCAAGTCTAGTGTTAACCGTTATCTCCCCGCCACATATCCGCTTAATATGTGCCTCTTACTTTGTAACCCTCTACCACTATTGGCTCACACGCCTTATACACACTAAAAGAAAAAAAACGACAATTTCGGGACTTTTGATAATTTTGTCGAGGGAGACACATATCTGTACACAATATATTTCTTTCGATCAGCTTCATTTTGGATGTCTACAGTTTAAGGAAAATAGCACTTTCAACATCCGACATGTCGCCAAATGGTGAGCTCTAAATTATTCTTTTTGTGTCTGGCCCCAGTAGGAGCCAAATCGCTGCTGGCTAATGCATCTATATTGCAGGCATACGAATCAATCTGTGTGAAGTCAGATGTCTCCTTCGGGTAATGCGATCGCTGAAGCATTAGTCTTGTTTTGCGGGGTTTGAACTCTAGTCGACAGAGATACAGACACAGTGACCAGTTGGATATCTAATAATTATAATGTGGTTTAGGTCCTACTTTCAGGAAAATGACTGAAGTCTTCGATAAGTCTTGCGTTCACAGCCACGACAGTAACGAAAAGATACTTTACATATACTTACAAAATCCGCTCAGACATTATAATTAGCAAGTACTCGATCAAATTCATACGAAGTTGAAAAGAAAACAACAATTATTTCGTTTGTCTTTCATGGTTATAATGAATGGAGCTCTAAAGATGTATGCTATTAAAATAAACACAGTATTATGATATTCAGCTAATTGCGTTAGTTTGAATCAATATGTAAGTATTGCAGGAAAAAAGTTCCTGGGGCTTTTTAATAGGCGACGTTCAAATATGTCGTTCTCGTTAGAGACGTGACTTAAATTTATGACATACGAGGTTTATCTGAAAACTAACTGGACTGGTGTCACAAACAATTAATTTAAATTTCAAACAACAAACTACATCTTGCTCCTTTAAAATAACCCCCCTCAAGTCTATTGCACTTTTCCATTCTTATCTGCCACGCTTCTATGCATTGCAGGAAAGATTTTTCTTAGATGCCCCTCAGCTCCGTCGTTACATCCCTTTGATGGCCTCCTCGTCTTCAAAACAGGTCCCTTTGATAATCCACTTGAGCTCGTGGAAAAGAAAATAAATGACACACGGCAAGTAAATAGAGAGGTCGTTCCAATACGGCGACGTTCTTCTCGACCAGGAACTGCCGCAGGCTCAGGGCGTTGTGAGAAGGTGCATTGTCGGGGTAAAGATGCCAAGATGTGTCCTACAACAAATCTCGCCTTTTCCCGCGTTCTCACCTGAGCAAACGCCGCGGGATCTCTCTGCAGACTTGCAGATTGATCATCTGGCCGTGTGGCGACAATTCACTGTGCACAATGCCTTTCATATCGAAGAACGGATATATCTCGTTGCTTTTCAGACAGACCGCGTATATATATATATATATATATATATATATATATATATATATATATATACATATATATATATATATATATATATATATACATATATATATATATATATATAGTCATCCACAGACAGTTTTTTTTTTGTATCACAGATCATCAGTGTGGCTAGACATCCGATTGCGTCAAGCCGGGATCAAAACCTGACCTATTTGGCATCAGTTATCGTCGCACGACAGAGAGAAAGAGATTTTTTAACGTTTTTACTATGTGAAAGACGTCAGTAGCTAGGATAGCTCTCTTCGAGTAGAAGAGTATTGCATTAGCAGCACTAGTCACTGTTTATAAAATCACCCCTTCCTCCCCGAGATCTTAATCGAATTATTTCGATAGCATATATATATATATATATATATATATATATATATATATATATATATATATATATATATATATAGATATATATATTCATTAATTCTGAAAGGTCACATTCCGACGCGTCTTTTCTCATGGTTCATGTGTGGATTGTGAATTTGTAATATTTTTGCTTCAAAAGTAAAAATGAGTGGCATTTTCGTCATTTGATTCTGTTTCTGGAATATAAAAAATCCTGTATAGACTGCAAAAATACTATGTGCCGTTTATGGAGATTATGTATATTATGCATATGCAGATTCACCCCAAGCAAGGCAATAAAGTCACTAAGAGACAAAGAGTTACTGAGAGTGTTCGCATATGGTTCACTAGGTTCAGAAATAGAAATTTTAATCAGATAGACTAAGAATGTTCTGTCAGGTACACACTTTTTGCTGACGACCAAATTGGCTAGGTGACAAAAATTATTCCAAATGACACTACATGGGATATCGCAGAGATACTTTCCAATCTAACGACAGTTCCCTCTGCAGAGGTGGTCGCATCTTCAACCGTCCTGGGTATGACGAAAGAAAGAAACCAACCGAGATAGAAAGATACAGATACACATATAAGATAGATATATAGAAACAGAAAGGGAGAAAGGGAGAGAGAGATACATATTTAGAGAGATATAGATATATATCAACAGAGATAAATAGAAAGAAAGACAGAAAGAAAGTGTTGGGGCGCACCCACCTTCACAACCACAATAGACTGATCCTATTATTACAAATAGAACAGTAGTTCTAGAGACTGTGAGTAGTGCAGTGCAGAGTGAGACATCTGTTGTGATCAGTTACACTTCCGTTTCTCGACCGGAAGATACCGTTGGACTTTATTACTTATTGTTACTACTAACCTACGTTCGTTCTACTACTAATCTTTCTGATGTAAATACCTCTCTGAATATACCAGTATTTTCCCTACGACTGTGTTTGTTCGTTATTACCATATACTCACGTGGAAACACTCAACATCTCAACAGAAAGAAAGCGAGATAATGAAATATATTAACAAAGATAGATAGAATAGGAAAGTATAGACTGAAATATTTCTGCATCTTTTCTAAATATTTCTGAAACTAAATAACAAATAGTAGCTGATTTCAGATTAAAAGAATTAACAGTGGAACAAGTTTGTCTATAGTTAGTTAGTTGATACAGAAGTTTTTCGCGGTTGCTGTATGAGAATCCGTTAAAAACTATTTTAATGACAAAAGTACGCAGCTGTAGGCTTTAAGAAAGCTTTACTCAAATGAGAATACAAGATTCTCGTATAATGTCATTTTACAGTCCCAGTAAACAGAAATAGCTCTCTCAAAGATGAGAGTATCAAAACAAGGTGTGACCACTCTTGATTATTCATAAAAACTATAACAAAGGAACACTATTATAGATAACTTAGATACATACAATATTATATCACTTTAAACGTTATTTTTAGTGGATACTTTGTTAATATTTTAAAAATTTTTCGTGCCTGTGTCGGTATAAGCGCTTCGGATCTAACGGTACTTCCCTCTGCACAGGAGCTCGTATCTTCGACCGTCCTGGGCATGACGATAAACTACAGCAAACAGCAAGGTCTCTGATCGGGAGGTTTTGAGTAGCGTAGGACCATCTCTTCATTGCTGTTGTTCCCATTTTCACATTGGCCCGGGCTGGTAACACACGTTAGGGTCCAACTAGGGGCAAATAGTTCATCCCCAGACTGGCGTCGAAACACTGTAAAAGTATAAAAATACATTTCTATAATAAAATACCAGCAATACATTTTCATAGTAAAAATATTAATAGCAATACATTTAAAAAAACAAAAATATTACCAGCAATACATAAAAAAAATAATACCAGGTATACATTTTTGAAAAAAAAAAGCAAATATTTCCAGAAATGCATTCTTGTTAAAAAATAAAAATTATCAATAATTTTGGAAAAAAATATATCGGCAATGCATTTTTGTAAAAAAAATTTCTAATGCTCCCAAGAAAATTAAATTTCGGCATTAAATGACCCATAAGGAGTTGATATGCCGCTAAACCAACTCTGACGGGAGGACGGGAGTAGCAGGTTCGAATTCTGCGCTTGAGCGCATATTTTCTTTACTAGCATTTCTCGGTAGACGAAAATAAATATTATTTATGTAAATATATGTCAAATTTTGAGGCCTTTCTTCCGCATTATATGAACAAGTAATTTCAACTTTCTGTTTCTGATTCGGGGTATAATTTTTCCTTCCTCATTCCATCCGTCATTTTTGTCACTTACACAGCATCCTTCTGTCGAAGCACATTTTGTTGTCTTTTCTCCACCTTTGGAGAGATTGTCAAGTGTTCAATACCCTATAAGATGACTTATATTGCATAACTGTTCAGAAGTCCTTTCTTTGTTCCTAGCGAAACTTTCCTGTTTCTGAGTACATTGCTTGGATTTCCTTTGAAAAAACTCTGTTATTTTTTTTTCAAAGAAAAAACACCAACTCTTCTTAAAAGCCGAAAAAAAATTGATATTCTCTGTTAAATCACTCTAAATAATGTAAAGTTACCTATCACAAATATTAATTCATCCCAAGTAATTATAAATTTTAAATCAAAGTTTGTTTGTTTTTTATTAAATTATTTGCACGCTTTTGAAATTATAAATTTTAAATCAAAATTGGTTTTACTTGTCTCGCAATAACTCCAACCTTCAGAATTAATACCAAAAATCAGGGAGTTATTCACATTATTTAAGTGCGGATACTATTCGAGGTACTTAATAGCAATTTTTTACAATTTAAAAAAATATTTAAATCTGTTTTTGGCTTGTTTATCGGAATGAGCGTGAACGTAGCGCACCCGAGTCGCCCATATTCGGGGCGATCGTAAAGGTCAACACAACAGGAGTTCAATAGTAGGGTCTCGCTCTGGGATGAATTTGGTGTGAACTTTAGTAAATATAAATTATTTTTATTGGGGTAGAATTAATATTTTAGGGTGAAGTAACAGAAAAGATCCCAAAATATTAATCTCTGGTAGAAATTATTGGATGCAAAGTACTGTATTCACGTCTATTTTAAGAAATACATACTATCGCTAAAATGAAGCAGGAGCAGGTATACGTAGTTTGGCAAAATGATTTCTGTGACTTTCACAGCAACTACGGGAAGGTCGTCACAATAACCTTCTTTTTTTTCATAAATACAAAGCAGGAATAATAAGCTCTAAGAGCAATATCCCCACACCCTGTGCTAATTATTTTTGTAACATTTACACTATAATAAGTCACGTAAAAGATACACGGATCAGCAAGCAACATCTAAAATGATATTGGCAAGTGTGCATCCCCATATTCAATAGGCGAATTTAAAACGTTTTAAATGAGATAGGTGCGTCCATTTCGGGAGCTTATCGAATGCGATTCATTGGGCAACTATAAATATTCGACATCATTGATTATCTTTGAATAACAGATTCTTTTTGCGAGTACAGCGCATGGTTGAGAATGAATGAATAATGGTTCTGTCAATTCTCGATTAAAAGGCTGTTCCGTGTCTTTTACTTTTGCGATTCGGCAATAAAATTGACTTTGTCTCCAGTCAAAATTCATTATGGATTAGGGCTATCGTTGTTTCTTTATTTGCATGCTATTTTTAATATCTCTCTCTCTCCGTGTCGGTCTCAAATTACTCATTTCTCATCGATTTCTTTTCCATGCATCGACACCGATAGCGATTCTGTTATTTATTTCTACACACAAAAAGACATAAACATCTTAGTATGGCTGATAAAGATCACATTTAATATTAATAATCTAGCACTCCAATTACAGTAAGACTGCCACAAATAGTAAAGAATAATTTTTTTCCACATCCTGTTAAAATTTCAAAGGGTTTTCTTGAGGATAAGAATGTTTTTCAAGGCAAGTAGTATCTTCCAGTATCAGAGATTAGTTTAATGGATTCTACCTACTCCAGTTACTTTTTTCCCCGCGGTTTGCTAATATGGAAAGATAAAAGAAAGCTTACAGTCGTTGACAGCATATAAAACCTACTTTTTCACACACTAAAATAGCTCAAAAGTCGCACTGGAACATTAATAAAAAGGTGAGACCCCAATTAAACTAATTTTATTCCTAATACTCACTACTATAGGCAGTAATTTTTCCTTGGACGATGGCTTCTGTCTCTCACAACTCCATTATAATATTATCGATTCAAGCATCATCATCATCCTCATCACATTATTATTATTATTATTATTATTTCCTTTGATATCTGGCGTTTACACATTTCTTTCCGGGTTCCGCCCAGGGACCTAAGGTTAGAAATGGCATAATGACACTTTCCACTGCAAAAAAAAATAAAAAAATAATTACATAGATAAAGCTCTTCGTAAAGTGTGGGCTGTCAGAACAATTTTTTGTATCTCTTTGAGGCATGGACTACCAGGGATTCCTTCAATCAGCCTACTGGAATCTTTTCCAACCAGTCCTAGGGCTCCAACTACAACAGGAATTGTTGATGTTCCCATGTGCCACATTTTTGAGATTTCTATTTGAAGGTCCTTGTATTTTGACAGTTTTTCGAATATCTTCAAAGACACATTGCAGTCTGCAGGGACTGCCATATCAATAAGGAGGCACTTATTTTGTTTGTGGTCTTTAATAACAATGTCTGGGCGGTTGGCTTTGATTGTTCTGTCAGTGTGTATTGTGTAGTCCCATAGAATTGTAACAGGTCCTATCTCCGTAACCGGGTCAGGGTGGTGTTCGTACCAATTTCTTCCAGTTTCCTTTCCATAGGAGTTGCAAATTTTCCAGTGCAGATATTGGCCCACTCTGACCATGCCGGGTTTTATACTCAGTGGGTGCCAATATCGTGCAACCTGATATAAGATGATCAATGGTTTCTGGATATTTGTCACAGAATCTGCATCTTGGGCTAACACAGTATTTTAGTATATGTGCTTGATAATTCCTAGTTAACAAGCATTGGTCTTGTGCAGCAATGATAAAACCCTCAGTTTCACCTTTCAACCCTGCACTACGTAGCCACTGATGGGTGCGGTGTTTGTCTACGTCTGCTTGTTTGGTTTATTATTATTATTATTATTATTATTATTATTATTATTATTATCATCTATATCTATAATACTCAAAATGTGTGTGTATATATGTGAGTGTGTGTCATCGGATGTTGTTTATGCATTTCCACAGTTTTCATATGATTTTGATGATTATTTTTGTTTGATAGATAATTCTTCAGTGTGGGTTTTGACTCAGAATTGTTGACGACAATGGCTCTCCACTACTTCCTGTCCATTATAACTCTAAGTAACATTTTCTATTTACTATCTGTTCTTGGATATATATCTCTCAAAAAAATTAAATATAAATAGTTTCAATTATTACAGTAATATTATTTATTATTATACAGTTCCCTTTTCAGAGCCACCTCCCTTTCAAATTGTTACTCCCCCATTTGGGGATGTGCCTCAGTTGCACTGAATTGTTCTTACTAATATTGATTTTCGGGGGGGGGGCTAACTTTAAACTTAAACTGCACCAATTGAACGGTAAAAATTCCCATTAAGGAAAGCCCCGTCGAAGACGGGTTATACTGCGAGTTAATATTATTATCTGTTGTTTAATCATTTTACACGAGCACGGCAAAAAAACCACTATGTCGTAAGAGGGGTTACCGAGTGTGAAATAATATAATTTTTTTTTAAAATATATAATTAAGCAGATAGAGCAATAAAAAAAGAAATTAAGAATACAGAAGATATCGATTGACACTGCATTTACATTTTTGACGATCAAACCAGAAGAGAGTCCCACAAAAGAGAAGTGCGGTAGAAGAAACCTTTAGAATAGGACTTACGGTTAAATCTAGCCATTTCAACTGTAAAATTATGAGACCTTGCCGCCGATTTACTTAAAATTACAAAGTACCATAGAGGAAAGAACAATTACCATGAAATTATTTATAGAAAAGGCACAGCGAAGTTCCATTACAGTGGTGGGAATGTGACTGATACCGAGATGTCAGATCAGGACCAGAGACATTGCAGATTTTACCTTGGATTTTATCAAGGCTCTCTAAATATATAGCAGGAGCACCGGACAATGTTTGGCAATAATATTTAAAGCACGCATGAAAGGTAGACATATAAATATGTAAGATAGATTCGGGCAAGTAAAAAGAATTAGAGTAAAAAAAAACTACTAGCAATGTCAGTTAGTAAAAGCTGATCAATCATGCCTAAATACCCCAAAGAATAATCTGCAATGTTATGTGTCCTAACCTAGCATCTTGGTTTCAGTTTCACTTTCCCAAGGCACTAACCTAGCTTCCCTGTGTCTTTTCTAGAAATACTTTCATCTTAATTGTTCGGATGAACACTTCGTTATGATCCCGATATTTTATGAGTTTAAGAGCCGTACTTGATTTGGAGCAAGGTCTCACCATTCTACAGTTGAAATAGCTTGATGTAACCGCAAGTTCCATGCTAACAGTTTCTTCTCTCGCACGACACACTTGTGGAATTGTCTTCCGCTCTCGTACCTCCCAGTCAAATTTGAGCTTCAAAAAATAATTTGACTGGGAGGTACGAGAGCGGAAGACAATTATTAAAGAAAGAAAATAATAAAAGGACAGGAATAATAACGGACTTTTTCTTTTCTTTTTTTATTTTTATTCGTATATCCACTCACGCTAGGTAACGCCTTACGTCTTAGAGACTTCACTGCCTTGCTTGGTGTGAAATGATAAAAAAAAATATGCCTCAAAATACTCCTTTAATTAACGAACTGGAAATTACAGAAGAAAAAAGATATGTAACTAAAAGTAAATACAGGCCATGTAAAATTACTGATATGAGAAACATAACATTAAAGCTATACAAAAATGTTTCTACTATACAAAGCGGAAAAAGAATAATGACTGGTGCTGGGAGGGGGTATTTAAATGTGGTGGTGCCTGTTCTATAGGACTGCTTTGCCCCAGTAGATACGATAGTGACGGTCCAGTCTGAGCTTAGTGAATCTTACCCGTAAGAATCTATCTAACGGTAGTGGTACTTTCTTACTTTTTATGAAATGATTAATATTTCATTTTTTTTTTCTTTAAAAACTATATAACTCTAATGACATTAGATATTTTCCCTTTTCTCGTTTCTTGGGTTATTTTCAGCAACACTGCTTGCTTGCTTTTTATATACAATAATATTTTATCTTCGAATGGGAGATATCAGAATAAACCGGGTACCAAAATTTAGCTATCTACGTACTGTCAAGAAGATATATTTGAGGTTTCTAGGGTCCATAATGAGGGAAGACGGCCTGGAGAATTTGACAATCATAGGACTTAGTGAAGGCAAGTGGGACGAAGGAAAGCTTGTGCAAATGAAAGAACAGGGATTTGGAGATATAGCAAAAAATAAATCCCTTACTAAGTAATGTAAAGGAGAGGAAGTTGTGGAGATTCATGATCGAAGGGACACGGCATATAGAAGATGACGGTAGGCTAATAATAGACGAGGAAAACTGTGAAACAGAAATCTGAAGGCGCCCGGAAGGTGTCTTTCAGAAACTAATAAAAGGATTAACACAAACAAACAAAGAAAAGTGTACTGAACTGCTCCGTCAACTCTATCCGCCTCTACAGCAATGAATGCTGGGAAATTTCCTCACAGATGAAGTGGAGACTTATAACAACAGAGATAGTTCTGCAGACAAATGTTACGAATGGCAAAGTCTAAACATATCAACAACGAGTGTTTTAAGGACCAGAGGAACTAACAAGAACTTTATACTAAGAAAGAGACAGTTGAAATTTCTGAGATGTTACAAGGAAAGAAAACTCGGAGGATTTAACACTCATAGAATATATTTAATGACGGAGGGGAATAGAGAAACAGCAAGTAATGTACGAACCAGTTTGATTGGATGACAAAGCGCTGATAAATTAAATGAATGAGGCAAACAATAGATGAGTAAAAGGCCAAATACTGGTTAGAGCTAAACCATCAGGAAGATGTGGAGAGCTATGATCACCCATGTTTTTCAGGGAGACGGCACATAAAATTATAATGTTTTCTGCTTTAACTGAAGTGAAATATACAGATAGCAGATAAATCCACTTGAAACGTTTTCTTTGATATGCTCTTTTCAAAGGGGGATGCGTCTAAAATTCCCTGCATATTTTGTACTGTAAAACACAGTAGAAATTGTTTATGCAACTATTGATATCACTAAGAGAATTTATCGAATAAATACTTCAGTACAAAATATGGTCGCAGACTATATTTAAATCTTATATCAGTCAGTCAGTTACGCGATCTTTCGATACATGACTGACAAGGCAGATTTTTTTTCCCCGCAATAGATTTCTATTTCTTTCCACGGTAGACCAGTTGCCATCCAATTCTATAGAACCTCATCCATCCTGCTAATTACCCCTAACAGGGGGAGAAGAATAGGATTCATAACTTTCCCAAGGGTATTAGGACATAAGTGGATTCGACTGGAACTCGAACACGGCTCTCCGATTCCTCAATCAGAGACGATATTCATTACTCCACCGTGCCTCCACTTATATGCAAAATTAAAACTTTTCTTACTGCTTAATTCTGAGTTTGATATTTTTATGATCAGTTTTTACGCAAAACATAGGGGGTCACACTCTATACTGCTAATTTTTGGGAAGAGGTTAAAAATCATGCATTTTCGTTGACCGGTTAAATTATACAGAGGTAATCTTTTTCTGGAGGGATTAAAATTCATAAATATTCGATAATCGAAACCTACCTGGTAGGACTACCCTCACTGTGTACCTTTGGTCAATTTTATCGACAGGCGTAGTGTTAAGAGATACTGTAGTCAGTCATGAACGTATCAGATATTTAATGCAAGATGGGGTTTTTTTTCTCACTATTTTCGTATAGCTTTATACAAACAAGAACATTTAATTGCTATGGTTTATGTCCAGGATGAGACCCAGTACTGCAATATTTAACTACGGTAGGTTTATTAGTATTTTTCAGAAGCTGGGGGTCGCGTTATACACGAGCTATGCGAAAAAATCAGGTTTGTCATGAAAAGAATTCAAAATGTCGTTCTATACATGAACAAGGCTCTCCACGAGTATATGCGGTATATGATGTTATGTTACACTATTTACATTATTCACACTATTGTCCTCATCTTTGTTGCCATATTTAAACACAACGTTTCGGCCGTTGTACTCTCCAGCCTTCTTCAGGTGGTTGGAATGTCGAGTATTTCGCTCGCAGGGGTAGACTGTTCTAGTTCCACGCGCCATGTCTAATGGATGTCAGTTATCAGTTATCTCCTGATAATTACCCTCTCCGAGTTCTCTACCGCATTAACCAGGTATTGAACGCACACTCTTTGGGTCCTGTCACTGGATCTAACTAACGTCTTTATCCATGTGTCCTTGAAGAAGGCCGGAGTGTACAACGGCCGAAACGTTATGATAAATATGACAACAAAGATGAGGAGAATAGTTCGAATAATGTAAATAGATATATAATACCTCATCTCAGAAATATAGACAGATACTGATGTTATGTTAGTAGAAAATAAAAAAATCAATGTTTTGAGAAATCTCACAAGTACACATCTTGTCACTGATAATAAATAACGAAATACGGAGTTGAATAAACTAAAATTTCAGGTACAAAAATTTGATCTCATACTATTAGTTTATATAACGCTAATATTAAACAGGTTGCATTGAATGTCGCATTGTTTCGGCTTTGTACCTGACTAACTTAAGCGTTGTACACATGTTTTCTCCATTTCAAAATCTTTAATAATTTCTAGCTGTTTCTTTAAGAAAAAATATCAGTCATTTATTACCAATCATTTCATCAAGAGGATAGGTTGCATTTGAGTTGTAAAAACGGTCATGTATCAAATGCCTTACTATCATTCCATAAATAATAATTCCAGCTCCAGTTATGTTTATTTTTGCTTTGTTTTGATATTTAGTTTGTTTTGGGGGTTCACCCCTATCACCTTTCATGATTATTCACCCGATTTGTATATATATATATATTGTTGAGATCAATAAAACATCCTTCGTCGCCACTGTTGAGATGTTGAGTGTTTCCACGTGAGTATATGGTAATAACGAACAAACACAGTCGTAGGGAAAATACTGGTATATTCAGAGAGGTATTTACATCAGAGAGATTAGTAGTAGAACGAACGTAGGTTAGTAGTAACAATAAGTAATAGTAATAAAGTCCAACGGTATCTTCCGGTCGAGAAACGGAAGTGTAACTGATCACTACAGAAGTCTCACTCTGCACTGCACTACACTGCTACACTCCGGTATTTAACAACCCTCCCACGTGGGTCGAATGTGGCACAAGGCCGGTTTAATGTGGGCTTACCGAGCCCGTAGGCTCGGACAAAAATATGCCCATTTACAACCCGTATACACGAGTTTAGGGACTGTCTACCTCCCCGGACGACACTTTGCCCTGCGGCAAAGCCTCGTCCGGGTTTCTCTCTGCCAAAGCAGAGAGTTCGACAGGAGCAGCGCACAGTCAGAGACTGCGTACACTGCTACACTCCTCCCAGTCTCTAGAACTACTGTTCTATTTATAATAATAGGATCAGTCTATTGTGGTTGTGAAGGTGGGTGCGCCCCAACACACACACACATATATATATATATATATATATATATATATATATATATATATATATATATATATATATATATATATATATATATTGTAAATAATATTTATCATTTCATTGAGATGTTTTTTATACACCCCCTTTCCTGAGAGGATGTGGTATTATAGTGTATGGAGGATTGATTGGCGACGAATGATTTTTTATGGTGAATGAGGAAATTGTAACGAGTGAATGGGTCGTGAATCCGATTAGCTAGGTATAAGATAGTTTGTGAAGACCAGCCTCAACCCATTCTCCCTTTTCGGCCTTGTGCCATAATTGTATTAATTTACAATAAATCTCAATAATAATTCCAGCTCAAGCCTTTTGTTCTGATTACTATTTTCATAACGATGTGCTCGTTGCCGTTACTCAATTGTACATATAATCAGATAATTTTTAAAGCTTTCATCGCTCGCTTTACATGTGATTAATATTTATATAAGATTAGCAGGCGTTAATGTTCTCTTCATTTTTTCTTTTACAGTCACAAATCTTAGCATTAACTGCTGAGAACTTGAACCGACATGAATTGTTAAAAAAATAAAGAACACATTTCTGACTAATTACTGGAATGGTGACTATATTTTATCTTATGACTTCCGAAGCAGTAGTCTTAAGACATTTTGAAGCGAGGATTTCATTATTGTTGTTATCAGTGTTCGTTGGTTCAATCCTTGTCTCAGGTAGTTCAAGAAGTTATATACTCTGGTTTAGTGGAAGAAACGTGTAACATGACAAGATTATATTCACTAGAGAGAATTAACTGATAAGAAATATCTCCTAGCATAGGCAGCGGAAGAAGAACAATGTCATCTCATAGATTGAATAAAGGGTTCAGTTTGAAATTGAGAGGCGACTAACAACGACAGATGCATAAATGCGCGATGTCACAATGTGATTTTGACAACCAAGATGAGGACACTATTCTGAATAAATCAGTGTATGGCAGTCATTATCCATCTCAGTAATTCAGACAATTATTTTTCTTTACACATAAACGTATTTTCGGATTTCAACAAATAACTACCACAATTTACATATTAGAGAAGCGTATTAACAGAGGAGATAAAGTGAGACATGGAAATCCGACGATTGAGATAGCGAAAGGTGCCTTCCAAAAGCTAAGCAAAGTACTAAAACACAGAAAAATATCGTTAGAAACAGAGAAAAGTGGACTGAACTGTTATGTAATATCATTCCTCCTATATGGCAGTAAATTCTGGACAATCTACTCACAGATGAAGAAGAGACTAGAATCGACGACAATCTGGTTCTACAGAAGGATGCTGAGAATACCATGGACCGAACATGAGCAACGACAAATTAAAACTAACAACGGTAACACATTAAGCTAAAGAGAACGAAAAAAACTATATAAATAATATACAATTACATCATAAAAAATTTACAGAAGGATACTGTGAATACCATAGACCGATCGTGTGAGTAACGACGAAATCCTGGAGACAATGCCAACAAAACGGACACTTACACTTAACACTTGGAAGAGACCGAATAAATATTCCGGGGCACATAATAAGGAAATATACCGACAGGACAGATCGAAGATAAGACAGACAGTGGAAAAACAATTCATAACCTAGATGCCGGGCTTGAATGAATGGATGACGGACCAGGGTTTAGAAAAAATAGCAAAAGGACAAAATTTATTAAGAGATACAAAGGACGAGAAAATGTGGAAAGTCATGGTCGCCAACTTTCTGAAGAGACACGGAACATAACAGAAGAATATTTATTTCTTGTTATTTTGTTTTATTCGGTTTGGTTTTTAATTGATATTTTTAACGATTAAAAATGAATTCAAATAAGTGAAGCCTGTAGGTTTGAAAGAAAATTATCCTTCAACAGATGTCATAGACAGGCACTAAAGAATCAAAAACAAAGAACTTTACCAAATCGGAGAAACCACATTACTTGAAGTCTTTCAACAACAACAGAAACTAAAATCGATATCACATGCAACTCAAAGACAAAATAATAACATAAACAAGGTGTTGACTATCCAGAATACCTTAAACAAAAGGCTAGGATTGAAATCCCCTTCAAGATTCCAAAAAGCAATAACAGCTATTGGACCACAGAAAACAATTTCTATAGAAAAAAGTTTTAGGCGAAAAAATTATGAATTTCAAACGACAGTACCTGTTCAATCAACGAATGTCGAATATTTCCCGTATGGAAATGACAAATCTCAAAATTGTCATCATTATTCGTTAACTTTGGAGGCTTATGAGGTTTAACATTCTGGAATGCGACGTTATTATTATTTACACTATTTATATTTGGATTATTGTCATCATCTTTCGGCTATTTCACGCCTCGGCTTTCCTGAAGTGCACAACCTACAGAAAAGTCTAAACAGATCTCTTTACTTAATCTACACTGTGACATAGTGGTTGCGAGTTAGATCTGTATGTCGAACAGTGTGTACTTGGACTCAGTGGAAACAGGCGAGTAATAATTGAGCAGTAGAACTAGACGATATCCCTAGACATGTGCAATGGAACGAGAACTGTAGACTGAATAAAGGGTTCACTTAAGAATTCCCTATAATATATATATATATATATATATATATATGTGTGTGTGTGTGTGTGTGTGTGTGTGTGTGTGTGTGTGTCTGTGTGTGCGTATATTTCTTATTATTATAAAAAACATTTTATATAAGATAACAGGGGGGTTCTGGTTTGCTATATAAAATCAAATTTATCACGCCAAAAATGCTCGCACTCCACATTTCCAAGCAGCAGCGAAATAGCAATTATTGACTATTTTCAATTAAGCTCTCTAGATTACGAATTTCTCACTCAAAAAATAATAATAGTAATAATAATTATAATATTTTTCTGTTTTAAGAAATCAATTAATCTGAGCAAGCTTTTTCTTGTACAATGAGATACATTTAAAATTAATATATATAAAATGAACACTAATTAATTATTTCAAAATTTACTTTTTAAAACAGCTATATCTATAGTAATCTGAAAACAAAATCGAGAAAAATATTTTTTTCTTCGTGAATTGCCTATTCTAAAACTCCTCCTCATGCTGCAGTCAAATAATGTTCAATCGTTGCTGCGTCGCAGCTACACTACCTCTTTACCTATTACATCATATATATATATATATATATATATATATATATATATATATATATATATATATATTATTCACCGATTTTCTTTCTACAAGTGGGTGGCGAGAAAAACAAAGTTTACTGTTGTCTATAAACTTTTGGCCATTCCGTTTATTTTGTATTTTTTACGTTAATAATGGAGAATTCTTTCATAAAATGACATGCTGTGACTTGAACAGATATTGGGTTAAAACTCTGTCAAGTACCTTCAAGGAGAATACATACGAACACATATGCCATATCAGAGTTTTAATGGCGATTGATTGATTTATGTAGATTAGTTATTGGACAATCTAATGAGATGATTCTTTTCAGACATTTTGTATTTTTATGTCAAGTCTTTCAAATTTGATTTTAAGTAAATTAGACGCGTTAGCCATAAAAATGCTGTAAAGTTAGCAAATCTCTCTGTATACACATCATAATGTATATGCTGGATTTTTACTTTCAAATCAATAATTGACTAAGTCATAGACAAAAAATGTAGCTGAGCTACTAGGAAGGTGTTTCCAATACACGGTGTAGTTACATACGTATGTAAATATAGCTTTATTTCGCATGTGTTCATATACACATTTCATCTCTATCTGATAATATATATATATATATATATATATATATATATATATATATATATATATATTTTTATATATATATATATATATATATGTTTTTTTAAATGGGATATGAAATCCAGACAAAGTGTTTAAGAAATAGTACTTTTCCCCTCTGCTGGCGTTTCTCGTGATTAAAGAAGAAATTAAATGAGTGACTTTTAAAAACTATAATTCATTATTTAAGCATACAGACAGATATGCACACACACACACACACACATTACTTTCTTTCGTTTTTCAGATCTCTTGACGCCTAGAATGGTGAAACGCGTAATGATACCTTTTTTCAATGAAACGCTTGCCATTAGTCGAATTTCTAAAAACCTTGTCGTGATTCGATATCCTATTTTGAAAACATATGTTTTTGTCACGGAAACACGGAAATAAACCAAAAAACAAATAACCCTTTGACTGTCAACCCATTCTGAAATATTGTTTAAGGATTTACCTTGGATTCATTTAAGAAAAGGCTCTATGAATTTCTGGCTTTCGAGCCATTGTGAAAATGAGATGAAGATTTAACTTTAATTTGATACAAAAATTCTGGGAAAATATTTTAAGCACTTCCGACGTGAACTAAAAATTATAAAGAAAAAGATACAGAATAAATATTAATGGACTTTTAAAAAGTCTCTCGTTTTCTTTTTTAAACACGAGAAACGTCAGCTTAAGGAAGAAAGAACTATGATTTATTACTGAAGCATACAAACAAATAAAAATCCACACATTTCTTTCCTTCGTTTTTGGTTCTATCTGATCAAACCTTGAACGGCGAAACACGTATATGGGAGAATATAATATATAAAATATAAATTATAAAAAAGTCGTATTACATCAAAGTAAACTTCACTTTAGTCCGATGCAGTCCTCGCGAAATGCGTGACACAAAATTCATTCCACTGGCTAGAAATGAAAAGATTCGTAAAGTCTTCTCTTAAATCAATTTAAGGTATCAGAAAAGGGCGATATGAATCTTTTTCTTTCGAGCGAGTCTGAATATAGGATGAGGATATACCTTGATTGCAATCCAGAAAAGCTGGAAGAATGTGTAAATTAATTGCAACAAGAACTATGAGATTGTAAAGAAAGTATACAGAATAAATATTAAGGGTGTTCTTACAAAGTCACACAATTTCATTCTTTACTTTCGTCTCGAGAAATGCCAGGTTAGTAGGAAAAACTAGAAATGATTTATTATTTAAGCACACATAAAAATACACAGACTTATTTCTTTATTTCGTTTTTCATCAGATCAAGCCTAGAAAAGGTGAAACGCGTAATCTAATTTCAAGGAAATAGTTTCCTATTTGGCATATTTCTTCAAACTTTATTGTGATCCTGTGTCCTATTTTATACACATATACGGGTACTTAAATACATATTTGAACTAAAAGAAAAGATTATATGCAAAATACTTAACTTAGAGACAAACCGAAATTCAAAATATATATACAAATATATCAAAATGTACAATTGGTGAAAAGCTCTTACATTAGGTTGTTCTGAAAATCGCGCCTGGCTTTAAGATCACCTCTTATTCCCGAATGTTTGCATTTAAATAGTGTTTAAAATTTAAAGTGTTAAAACGTCAGAAACCAACGCTGTAGTGTCAAATCGCAGGTGGATCCGTCACCCCATGTTCTGTTAATGTTGGTCGAAGTTTGGGAATCACTATAACCAGTCTTCAACACATGCAAAAAGTAAACACACTTTCTTCATGTTCAAGGAGCATATAATGTTTTAAGTTAAACTCTGAAATAGACTGATATAAAATCAAGAAATTGTACACTTTAACCATCAGGAATTAGTAATATATTTTTGTGAAACTATTATAACGTACTAGCATATAATTAAATTACTTATTCTAAAATCAGACATTACTTTCCGAATATGATAAAAATTTACTTTAGTGTCGTTTCTGAAACGATGGTATGAATTATTCCTGTAAAGTATATGACAGTATACGATAGAGAGTTCAATGTATACAACAAAAGGCATTTTTAAAAGTCTATATTTACGAATTTTATATTTGTCTTTTTTGCTATTATGTTATATCTCACTTTGGCCCTAAGTAAATTTGGCGAATGATTTTATTTTGGAATAAATCTTTACTCATTTTCCAAACCATCACACAGTGATCTTTTAAACAGATATTTTTTTTTAAATTAATGAAGAGATTATTTTGAAAAGAGAATTCAATGGAAACTCCAGAAAGCTGAAGATTGTGGGATGAGTATATGTCATCATGTCCCGAGACACTCCGCGAATCGTTTAACTTACGGGTGTGAAATCTTGGGAATTGAATTCTAAATCAATTCAGGTAGTTTTGAGACATTTAACTGTTAATCCTGTCAACTGTTTATTAGAGGTCGCCAAAGATGTATACATAATTTTCATGATAATACGTGCTAAATTTCTGTCTAAATTATAGACATATGTGATGCAGGTGTACATGAATTTGGAAGTAATTTATAGCCTGTACTGTAAACGTTCCAGGATGTAGCCAACTACATTGTTATACAGGAATAAATTGTCACTGCCGACACTTGAGTTTGAACATAGATCGCCAGTGAGCAAACAAACACAGGCGATCCCATTATTGAATTAAGTAGACCACGTAACCATAGAGGAAACGCAAGGTAGCGTGACGTCTAATTGATCTGTTTTTCTAGTCTATTCTCTATTACTATTCGGATCGCTATTTCTAGTCTATCCTCTATTACTATTCGGATCTGTATTTCTAGTCTATCCTCTATTAATATACGGACCGCTATTTTCTACTCGATTCACTACACTATTTCTCTATTCAGATCCCTATACGGGTTACCATTCTAGTGATTATTATCGAGCAAGTACTATTAGTGCGAGTGATATTCGAAGGCGTCTGACACCAGTATTGTTCAACGGCGTATCATAATTGTATCTGCGATTGCAAAATCTCTACTACAACGAGTATTACGAAAGTGACAATGTGTATCAGTTCGCATTACAAAAGTGGCAACGAGTGTTCCTTGATATCACAAAATACACTTACCTCCTATATTAACAACATTTACAGGTTTTCTTTTCCAACATGCTGCCACAATTGATTAATTTTGAACACGTTTTTATAATTTGATTTGAGGAAATTTGTAGATTACTTATCAAAGACAAAGACGTCCAAAAACAGAGTAATAATATGCATGTCCACTGACAAAATGTAACTTTCCTGTATCTTTTCTATAGATACTTTCATGGTAAATGTTCTGATGAACTATCCTCTAGGTTTTATTTTTATTCCCCACCCCCACAGACAATCTGTATATATAGGGAGCATTTATGACTTTAGAGACTTGAGGTATTATGATGACTGTAGTGTGAATGGTAAATAAGAATATATTATTTTGGTGTGGAGAATACTGTGGTGTGTTTGGGTCAGTAATCGCGGCTAGTTTAGTTTAAGATCAGACATATTAAAGACCAGCATTCGCTTATTCCAGCCTTTTGGGCTTGTGCCACATTGTTGTATTTTCAAGATAAAAATTCCATTCCTTTATGTAACCTATGCTTTATTAATTTAAGCGTACTACTAGATTGACATTTGAAATGGATAGATGTAACCGTAAGTTCTATGTTAACAGTTTCTTCTGTCGCAATTCTCGATCGTGGAAGTTTTTTCCTGCTTCTTGCTTTGCAGTCACTATCGATCTCCAAAAATTTGATGTAATGTAATCGATACCAACTGTCTTCTTAATTATTGTTCTCTCTCCTTAATAGTGATTTATTTCTCATATTTCTTAATATTCACTAACCCGTTACGTCTTAGTAGATTTATTGTGTTGCTTGAGATGTAATGATTAAAGTAGCTTATACACAATTTTAATCTTGATAACCAACGACATCGAAAATTGGTAAAATAGAATAAAAAATTAAAAAGCCAAACATTACCCGTTGAATTTACTACAACTTGTTTAAATGACGACATTTTGCTGTCTAATTATAATTATATATATATATATATATATATATATATATATATATATATATATATATATATATATATATATATATATATATATATATATATATATATGTTTATGTATTGAAATAATCATTTGGAAATTCCGACATTACCATTATCTTGTTGATAAACTGAAATTGATTTATCGAACTGCAGGTCTTTTTATTTTAGTCTTCTCTTTGCTCTCTGGCAATAATGAGATTTGTCTTTGATCAGCAATCTATAAATTTCCTCAAAACCAAATTATAAAAACGTGTTCAAAATTAATCAATTGTGGCAGCGTGTTGGAAAAGAAAACCTATTTGTTTTTTGCTAAATGTAAAAAGAATCGAGATCAATGAATACAAGGATTTTTTATTATTATTCTTTGCATGATACTGTTGATGTTTAGAAAACTGTAATACTTTGGATTTTACAAGGATAATCTTCACGAATGATCAGAATCGTCTTGATTATTCTACAATAATTTGTATTAAAAATATCAGAAAGTCGGAAAAATGTTTAAAAATCTAAAGTAAAATACATGGGTATATTTAATTGACATACTAATTTTTAATTTAGTGGCTTCTACAAATTATATTACATTTGTATAATTGCTATTATAAAGGCTACAAGTAACGCTAAGAAGAAGATATTTTTATAATTGTTATCATAAATGCTAACAGTAACGCTAAGAAGACGAAGACATTTTTATAATTGTTATTATAAACGCTAACAGTAACGCTAAGAAGACGAAGACATTTTTATTATTGTTATTATAAATTCTAACAGCAAGGCTAAGAAGACGAAGACATATTTATAATTGTTATTATAAATGCTAACAGTAACGCTACTAAGACGAAGACATTTTTATAACTCCTATTGTAAAAGATTTCGATTTCAAGGTCCTTGTATTTTGATAGTTTTTTGAAGATCTTCAAAGATACATTACAATCTGCAGGGACTATCATTTCAATTTTTTACGGGCTGTAATCACGATATCTGGGCGATTAGCTTTGATTGTTCTGTCTGTGTGTATTGTAAAGTCCCATAAAATTGTTACGGGTCCTATCTCCGTAACCGGGTCTGGTTGGCGTTTAAACCAATTTCTTGCAGTTTCCTTTCCGTAAAAGTTGGATATTTTCCAGATCACATATTGGCCTACTCTTTCATACCGGGTTTTATATTCAGCATACCGCACAACCTGATTGAAGATGTTCAATTGTTTCGAGATACTTATCACAGAATGTGCATTTTGGGCTAACATAGTTTTCAATATATGTGTTTGATAATTTTAAGTTGGCAACAATTGTTCCTGTGTTGCAAGAATAAATTTCAGATTTAACCCTGCACTAGGTAGCCACTGATGGCTACGGCATTTGTCTACATCAGCTTGTTTGCTACGGGTAGAGTATTGACCGTGAAGGGGTTTATCTTGCCATCGTTTCTGCATCTGATCTGTTGCATTTCCTTTATCTTTCTTTTTTAAGCATTTTGCAGCTGAATTCGATGTGTTATGCTTTACTTGCATTTCATCACCCATTTGAAACTCCATTTTGAAGTTGTTGTCTTCACTGAAAAAAATCTCTTAATTCTTTCATGTTCTTTGACATAGATCATCATACAGTCTTCTGTAGTTTTCAGGTATCTTTGAAGGCGGCATGTTGTAGTTTTGTAAGAATGTTCTGCTTGAACTAATCATCTGCCTTCTCCGGATTTGAGCTTATACAGACGATCAACATCAGCTTTGAGATGATGCAGGCGGTGGTAGGTTTCTCGTTTTGGCATCCATTCGCTTAATGTCAGCTATGGTCCAGTTAAAACTATGGTCCACTTGAAGCTATATTGCACCACAAGGACAGTCAGGGTCTTTATGGCTGATATTCTGTTTTTTTTAATTCAGATCGGTATTCAGCATTCTTGGTGCCTAGGATTTTTTTGTTCCACTTCCCTAATCTTTGGAACAAAATCTAAATCTATTTAGTGTGCTTCTGTAAGTCTCCCTTTCTTGGATGAAATTTATGCACATTTTCAGCATCTGTCAATCGGTTATTTCTCATGACGTACCATCTTACATTGACTAGTCTATATTCGTCAATATACTTTCTAATTACTTGCCCAACCTTTTCTCACCAAAGTACATGTTTGGCGAGTTATGCTTTTCTGAGGTTTGTGCAACTCTTTATAGAATGCAGTCATAACAAGTTTGTACTCAACACGAGACAATGTTACCTTTTCTTTCTGAAAATGAACGGTTGTGGATGTAGTTAGAGAATTCAAAGGGCCATCACTGGGATTATCCCGGTTGTGGGAACATGAAGATTCATTATTTTTCTAGGGGGTTATTCATATGGCAGAATTTTCGACTTGGGAAACTGGTTCCCTGTTTAACTAATGGAAGAGCCATACTGGACATTACGGTTTTGTTTTTAGTTCTGAAATTGCTCCCATGAGTAACTACGGGTCCAGAATCCACCCAAAGTCGACCGACACATTTACAGACAGGGTTCAAAAGCCTATAGGGAATCTTTCGCGACATTCGAAACGATTAACAACTTGAGTAGCTTGTTGTTGTTCGGAGTTTTCTTTCTCGTTGAAAAACAAAAACATTTTTTTAACTTAGTATAAGTCGCAATGACCACTACCAGATGAAAGGTCAGTTGGACATATTTTGGGGGTTATCACGAGAAAAAAATAGGTATTCAGCCAATATGTTTCTTATTTATGCGCATACATGCACATGTACATATATATATATATATATATATATATATATATATATATATATATATATATATATATATATATATATATATATATATACTTTCCTCTGATATATATATATATATATATATATATATATATATATATATATATATATATATATATATATATATATACACACACATCGAAAAAGATACACTATGTTTAGATGAAAAGTGCAAGTCAGTTACGGAAACATCCGCTGGGAGTGTGGAAAAATTTTAAAAAATAAGGATATAAAAATGATTTAAAATTAAAAGGAAAGAAAAAATTAAAGTCGAAATAATTTCAAACAGATTTAAAATACAATTTTAAAAAAATAAAATGCTTACTCATTGAAACGCGAACACAGAGTAGCATCGGGCAAAGATAGTAAAATGTTCAACTGGTCGAGGCCAATAAGAGTCATACTTTATAGGGTAGATCACCCCACCAACCCCTGTCACTACAAGATAGTGGAAGAGTAATTCAATAAACAAAAACGAAAAAGGAAATTACAACATATTTTGCATTAAGAGTCATTTCTCACCTTCGTCTTATTACGGAAGCCTATAAAGTAAGATTTTCACTCAAAAAGTTCGTCAAATAGGGAATAGCTGGATTAGCAGTCTAAAGATTTTAGCAGTCTTAAATTCCTTCTCATATTATTATTATTTTTGTCGCGAAAAAATTTTTC
>OZ038477.1:91653271-91680771 GCA_964036315.1 Acanthosepion esculentum | reverse complement strand
AGGCAGAATTTCAGCTCGGAGGGGATTGACTGTGGTTTGACCGGAAGATCGATGTCCTCCGCGAGATTTATTTGCGCACGACACGTTACGCATGAATGTAAAACTATACGGTTCTCAATCTAAATAAATGTAGTGAACTGCTCAGATGCTCAACTGCACAGGATAGTACAACCACACAGAAGATGGATGCTTGATTACGATTAAAACTATAAATCATTTTCAATTGATATTTGCGCGAACTACACGCGAGACGACTTTTACATCTCATTAGCAAATAGGACTCTTTCTTGCGTGCAATCATATGCTGTACGAATCCACTAACAGAAAATTCCTTCTTTTACACAATGTCAATGTACTGATGATAGAGGGTATTCTGATGACACAGAAATTTATAGATTTCTTTTTCACCCCAAAGAAAGTAATAAAAACTTCTAAGACGCAAGCAGTTGTTGAGAGAATATGAGAAAAAAACACTAATAAGTATGGAGAACAATAAAAGAACGAGAATAATAAAAACAGAGGATAACGATTGTCATTTCATTTAAATTTCTGAAGATCAAATTTGACAGGGAAGCAAAAAGCTGGGAGAGAGAGTTTCACAAGCGAGAAGTGTGATATAAGAATCTATTAGCACAGAACTTACGGTTAAATCTAGTCATTTTAACCGGAAGATGATGAAACCCTGCCACCAATCTAGTATTCCGCTTAAATACATAAAATCGAGGTACCTAGAAGAAAGTTCATCAGAACAATTACTATGAAAGTATTTATAGAAAAGACACAGGGAAGCAACATTACCGAAGCCGAGATGACAGCTTAGGACTAATAACATTACAGATTCTTCTTTGCGTTTCATCAAGAATCACTAAATATATAGCAGCAGCACCTGACCATATGTGGTAGGAATAAAAAAATATAAGTCAAGATAAACATTTCTAAATCGGAATTATGATCTAGAATTCGAACGAAAGCAATGGTTCCACCTACCATGAATCTATAATCAAAATTGAGGTTATGAAATTAGCAAATACTAAACCTTTCAAAATGTCGGTGTTTGGCCCATTTGTAACAAATTTGCTATTGGAGATAACGAAATGGAATATAGAATAGGCTGCACCAGGGGTAGCTTTGCCCAACATCAGCATAAAAACTCGAGACATAGACTTAGATAGTTACGTCAGATCTAGACTTTCATATAGATGCCATGCATGAGTTCGAACACGTTCGGAAATGTCCAAACTCTCAAGCGTATACAACCGCTTTCATAGATCATTGGTTAAAATGGCTTCGAGCGAATGAATCCTAAAGTCTTTATCAATGACCAAAATTCCTTCGAAATGTGTGGACTGGCGCTACAGATTCACAAACAAATAACGATAACAAATATTAGAAACAGCAGGAACAGATAAAATAGATATCACATGTAATTCGAAGATAAAATAAAGAAATAACCAAGATGTTAATGTTCCAAACTAATTCAAACAAAAGGTTAGTAAGGAAACATACAACAATACTTGAAGGATTGATAACCGTGACTGATCTTGAGAAACCTATTCTCCTAAAATATTGTTTTAATAAAAAGTTTGTTTGAATTCCAACTGAAATTCGCATTGGCTGATCGATGAATAAATATTGAATGTTTCCTCATAAGTAGAAGGTCGAGTAGAACAATGTGGTATAATGGGTAGCAAGATTGACCCGCTCAATTAATTACGACTTAATTCTGAGTTCGGTCCTTACTCGTTGCCCCAAATGTTCGGCCTTCTGCTACATCTAAGTTGCGTTTAGTAAATTACTATAATGAAAGAGTTAATATTACCATGGTCGTTACAATTAACTTTAACTTTAGTTGCTAAAGTTAATCAAAGTGCTTTGCATAGAAAGTTCTGAGTTAATTCATGAAAAGTATGGATATTAAGTAAAATTGTATATTTTAAAATACTTTGCATGCTTAGCTATGATGATTTGAATTTGCTTAAGAAAAGACTAAAAAAATAAAACAATTTTCCCATGTGTTTACCTGACTTCATTCGTAATTTTTTTTTTATAAGATAAAGAACAAATAGGAAACGGTTATCAATCTAGAATGTTTCACTTTTATTAAATATTGAGGAATCGAGAGAAAATAAAAAAGAAAATCTAATATTTTTACATGTGTGCTTGATTTTCATTGGTCGATCATATATCATGTGCAGTTTTTTTTTCTTTTTTAAACCAACGTTAGTATAATTTGTGGCATTCCGTATGATGGCGCCAACCGGTCCCGATATTAGGCTAGTTTAGGTTTAGTTTGAATCTTTAGTTTCCTTTTTCCCGTCAACTTAGCTAGGGTATGTATGCTCATTGGCCCCTTTTATTTCTGTCCCTATTTTTCTTTAGTTTAATTACCCATCCCCTCACTCGTTAGGTGGTCAGTGATGTCAGTTCTCTGGTAGTTGCGGGATGCCCTTCGTTTCGTTTGTGTGTTTTCGTAATTGTTGTTGTGAGTGAATGAGTGCGTGTTTGTGTGAGTGTTTTTTGGATAGATGATTGTTTTTATACTATTATAATCCCGCAATTTTTTCGTCTAGTTAACTGATGTTTCTGCCACATTTAGGGATTGTGGGGGGGAGTATTACTAACCTTATTTTCTTTTGTTTCATGTAAATAGTATTAATTCATATTGTAAATTGTTGTTTTTATTCCCCTCCACCCACAGACTTTGAAATGTACATATGGGGATAGTTAGGAGTTCATAGAGACATTGAGGTATTTTGGTGGATGTAGTAAGAAAGGTAGGAGAGAATGTGTTGTTTTGGTGATAGGACTATTGTTGGTATGTTTGTCTCAGTGTTTGTGACTAGCTAAGTTTAGAAATTAAAACAGAAAAAGACCGTCCGTTACCCACCCACACTTTTTGGGCCTGTGCCACATTCTGTACTTTTGTACGAATAAATATTATTCGGTAAGATGGCGTGTCCATCCGATTTAAAAAAAAAACTTTAACGGATTCGAAGCCTCCTTAAGAAAACGGAAATAATTCTAGTTTGTCTATGTAGCCAACAGATGATAATTCGCCATTGTCTGCTTGTGTCTAGTTGACATTATGTCTGTTGGTTTTTCGCATATTGATTTGGGAATCATTATAAAGGAAAGATTTACCTAAAACCAGACGTAAACGGAGTAATATGCTAAACTCAAAAATACTCATAACATCCATCAGAATTATTAAACAGCATATTTATTTATTTTCGTCTACCGGCCTGAATATATACATTTTTCACACACACACACACACACACACACACACACACAATAATTTGGGGTATTTTAGGCAAATCATTATAGTAATTCAGCGAATCTAGAAGAATCATGAACTGGACGTCCTATTTCGGGACTCATCAGCAGTGCGAATCCACTACCGAGATTCGAATACCCGAACCGTTTCGATACAACGCAAGCGTCATACCAACTGTACCTCGGTGACGAAGAAGAAATATATATATCTATATATATATTTATATATATATGTGTGTGTCTGTGTCTGTGTTTGTGTGTGTGAGACTAACATAGTGTGAAAACAAAAAATGCTGTCAATTTAAAGCCATGCTGGTGATAAATATCCCTGTAATAAAGTGCTCGATATCAGAGTTAAAGTATTAATAAAATTAATACAAATATGTTGCTGATAACATGAATTAGAGGACAGAGTTATTGCTGGAGTCGGAATGCTGAAGCTAACACCAATCAGCTAAGTGATAAAATGTATATTTGTATAATATATATATATATATATGTATTGGGTGTATTTTTATTTGGTGTATTTGTGACCTGAACCATTTATCTCTATTCCGGTGAGAATTGGAACATAAAATGTTTTTGAGTGCTTTCCGCTTTTATAAAAACATTATGACAAAGACTTTTTACTTCAGTGGTTTTTAGATGTCATACAATCACGCGTCGTTTGGGGACAGGTTGAGTTCTTCAAATATCATATCTTCAGGCGTCACATTATAGAGTAAGGCATTTTTTGATTAATTTTTGTTTTTATATTGATAAAACCAAATGAAAAAACAAATATTATTTGATAATGACTAAGTACAGCCAAAAGAAATAAGACAAAAAGTGAACAAACAATTTCTGGAAAAAATTGTCCTCAGAAACCAGAAAAATGATCCGACTCTTGGAACAATTAAGTAGAAATATCGAAAACAAAGAACTTTCACCTGTCTTCAACGAAACAATTATATATATGGTAATTGTAATGGCGATATTAGCCGTTTTCTTATGAGAAAACATTCGACACTTCTTAACCGACCGGATTGTAAAACTGTCGGTTGAAATTTATAAAACATTTCTCTTAAAACTATTTTTCAGGAAAATAGTTTTCTCACGACGTTTATTTGTTATCGTTCTTTCCAGTATGGGGAGGCTGCTTTTCCAAACTTTAATTTTAAGTAGTGGGGAATACCAACTTCTTGATTATGTCATCATTTTCTCTTTCAGTTACATACAAGGTGCGATGCGTAAATTGTCTCCATTTTATAGTTTTTATTTCGTGTATGCCCGTTGTGTGTTTTTCATTTTGTCGACTGCACAGTATAGTAGGATCGGTTGGGAATCATCCGTAAGAAAAAAGAGCACTATGATGCAATTCAATCTGCCAGAAATTGGGAAACAGCATATTGCATTTCACCGAAACCTCTAATACGAACATTTCCTAGTGTTTGGGTGACAATCTGATTGGAATGAATTGGATTATATATATATATATATACAAAATACACAATCGAAACAAAACTAATAACATAATCCGCAATAGTAAATTACATGAAAACAGATACATAATACTACCAACCAACTCTGTTACGTCTAATATCCAGGATAACCTATCCCATCTAAATAATCTTAAAATAGTCACAAACACCTCGAAAACAATTATAGATATAATAAGATCTCCAAACAACAATAGCAATAACATTTCTGAAGCAGGCATTTATACAATAAATTGCCAAAACTGTTCCTCCCAATATATTGGAGAAACAAGCAGAAACATAAAAAAACGTATCAATGAACACAAAAGAGACCTTAGAATAAACAACTTAAATAATGCCTTAGTAATACATAGGAATAAATTCAACCATAATTTTGATTTTAAAAACTCTATACTTATAAAAAAAGAAAATAACTCACTCAGAAGGAAAATCCTAGAGAGTGCCGCAATCGAACAATACCCAAATATTAATCTACGCCCAGGTTTTTTCCCTATTTCACCTTTTCTAACAAAATTACTGCTCTCACAAACAAATGTACACAAAAACATATTAAAATCAAAAGAAAATGGTTGAATCCATCAACAAAGATTAATGAAATATTCTCCACACGTGACATTAACTGACGTCATTTTCAGTTAACAATACGAAAATAGCGTTTCCTACATTCCCGTTGCTAAGAACACTCTGTTTTTTGTTTTTATTAATTTTCTTTGTTTGATTAAAATCATTTCGTTACTTGCTTTGAAAAAGTCCGCATTAGGACGAAACGCGTCAGCAATTACTGTTTTCTTATTGTCATTTATTTACAAATATTGTCTTCTCTAAAAGTTAAATTTGAGAAATTTTCACATATATATATATATATCCAGTCAACATCATGGTGTTTGGAGTGATCAACAGTGATGGCGACGTAATGCTTCCATTCATGTTCCCACAGAGCATCTGACTCAACACGAAGGCCTATATCAAATGCCGTGAGGCGGTAGTGCTGCCCCAGGTCAAGAGAATGGCTACCGATAAACCCTATGTCTGGCAATAGGAGTCTGCACTATGCCTCACAAGCAGGAGAACCCAGCAATGGCTGTCAGACAAATTTTGCGACTACATCACCCCTTTCATCTGGCCACCCCTCTAAAATAATCGTTCTATCCACGCTATCTACTATTGCTGACATTACATAAAGGCAAATAAATAGCACTGGAATCATTCTAATGCACTGATCGGTATATTGGTCGCAGTTTTCGTTTGTTGTTTCACTTAGAAGGCTAATTCCGAACCTTATTTCGTTCAATTACATCTTTAATGGAAAGAAAGACTTGCTCAAGTTGCACCCGCCAATATTCACAAGAAACCTCTGCTTAATCAATGAAGACGCCAATAGCTATCGATCTTTGAGATGTTAGATTGAAGTTTAATGCAGAATCAATATGCCAGCCAATTCTTAAGTGCGCAGGTGCATGAAATGATGCAAAGGTTAATACTTATCTCTTATCCAGATGCGTATTTTGATGCTTTGAACCAATTCTTAATTTGTTCATTACAGCCTGCAACAAACGCTTCTTGAAATACATTAAATAAATAAGAGATTCCCAAACTTTTTATACCATCGATCCTACCATGGAATTCTCAATCCGACATCCATGCACAGGGATCTACAAAAAATAACAATAAAAATTATTTTTTATTTAACTCTCGAAATTCTTTTGCCCGTTTTTTTAAATTTTTGTTTCACGATAATATTTATTTAAGCTTTACGGTTTGTTATTCCTTTTTTTCAATTTCTATTTTCTTCCTGTAATTGATGTATTTGTACGAATAATATTACTAATAATGATAATCACAAGATAGATAGATAGATAGATAGATAAAGGAGAAAGAATATACAAAACATGACGCCGTCATATTTTCTCTGAAACATTTTAAAACCGCATGAAGGTTTATAAGCATCAGTTTTGAAACATATTGAATTAATTTGAAACTCTTCGTCACGTGATACCAGTAATACGACTGTGGTAATTCTGAATCGATACAAGGCATAAAAATCAGATTGATATTCAAAGGTTTGTTCAAAGATATATCTATGATTGTGTAAAGCTAATTCTGGAATTTTTTCATTTCAAATTCTGTTTTTGAACGGCTTTGGATTTAAATTGATTGATTAGTTTTCTATGGCTTATCAACCATTTCCAGGTTATTTAAAGCCGGATAAAATTTTCAGATTGTAAGAATTCGATTTTTGTTTGATAAAATAATGAAGTCTTATTAATTAACCCATATCTGAGGGAAGACCATTTTCGCAATGATATTTTTGTTGTAAATAAAACAAACTCGATTGGATTTGAAACTCGGTTCTCCAATTAAGAATTTCGAGCCATTATCCGTTACACAACCGACACATCAAAGCTTAAAGTACCTTGTATTCCCAAGCGTTCACCTTTTTAGGTACTGACAAGGGTTAACTTCAGTGATCATACTGGAACTGGTGTTTCAACGTGATATGGCCGTAAGCCTGATTTGCTTTACAATTCGAATAATTGTTTTCGAAAAATTATTTTCGATCAATTTTCTCGATAAGCTTCTATTCGTGTTTCTCGACATCATACATTGATACTTTTATTTGAGACACAGATTTTCTTTCTCATTCCGGGAAAATGGTCGGTCATAAGAGACAACAGTTAATGGATTTTGAAATAAGTCAAATGCTTATTTTCAATTAGCAGTTAAAATGTATCAGCCACAGATCATATTCCAGATTTTTTCTCTCCAGCTTTTGCGAAGATTATTAACTCACAGGCACGATATAACATATCACATTGTAACAAAATGAAAACCGATTTTCGTAGATTATGACTTCCAAATAGGAAAACTTATAAGAACAATTACCATAAAAATATTCACTATTTACATTATTCGGATTATTGTTCTCATCAGGACCGGAATGTTGCCATATTTATCGCAACATTCCGGTCCTTGTACACACCGACCTTCTTCAGGTGGTTGGAATGTCAAACTGAACCCTTTATTTCACTCGCTGGGGTAGACTGTTCTAGTTCCACGTGTCATGTCTAATGGATGTCAGTTATCAGTTATCTCCTGTTAATTCACCTCTTCAAGTTCTCCACTGCCTTAACCTTAAGGACACATGGCTAATACGTTGGCTAGATCCAGTGACAGGACACAAAGCGGTGTGAGTTCAATACCTGGCTATGGAAATAGCGATATAGTAGCAACAATCTGGCTACATTTCACCTGTGAGGAAGGGGTTGTAGGGTGTAAAATAATTTTTGTCCACAAGGTAACGTGGGGGTTTTTAAACTCTTTCCAGACTGTGGAGTGAAGATTGGACAGCTATAGCTGAGACATAGTCGCAGTACATTATTTCTGGTTAGATTCGGCTTTTTTAACGATAGATCCTAGCAGGAGGTGTCAAGTACTTTGTGGGGCGCTAGAGGAACAAGAATCTTTATCGGTGCATCCTACGATGCATCCTATTTATTCTCTGGGCCGTGATAAAAGTACATTTAAAAAATTATGTAATAAAAAGGAAAATTTTAAAAAATATAACCGCAGATTCGAAGTCCGAACATTATCATTGATAACTATCGCCTCCAATCTACGGACCCTAGCTATGATATTCTTAATACTAAATATAACGCAAAACTATCACAATGATAAAATCGGTCAATAAATATTTATAACTGTTTGTCCTGGGATGCAATTACATGCATCAATTACAATTTATAATAATATTTTTAATTTTGAAATCGTATTTACTCTTGGCATATGCATTTTTTGAGACTGTTAGTAAATCTTTGATGGTGTTTCAATCATTCCGCTTCACCTACTGACTTCTTCCGCGCCGTTTGGGAAGCATTGCTATATATCCATTAACAATCCTGGGTTAATTACAATCTCAATAGATGTTCGAAACACGTAGCCTCCTTCAGAGAACAATCTTTCATTATGATGGGCCTGCTTGATGATGAAGAAGCATTACTAGCTTGGCTTTGTGTGTATTCAAAGTTTTAGGGCAGTTTTGTTCGCATTCATCTATTAGACCAAAGATATATTCAAGAACTTATATGGTCTTTTCTCTAAGAATTATCATAAATGGCTCATTCAATTTAGTTTTGGTTGTCAGAGCATCATCATTTTCATAACTCCTTTTTTTCTTGGATTTTTAAAACTTGCTTCATTTGCAAATGTAGTTCTAATTATACAGGGTGTATGCCAGAAATGCCTCCCATATTTTAAATTGTCACCTGTTTGCTAGTGAACTTAGACAAGTGGCAATAGTTCATCGAGCTAACGTCTTACATTTTTTTGTGGGAGGGTTCAGATACCATTATGTTTTGAACCGGTACACACAGTGGGTTTGCTGTTGAAACTTCTTTTAAGAATGGTGAATCTGTAACTACAATACAGAGAGATTTTTTGCTTTTTTGCTTATTTCATTTTACGAATGAATGATTCTGTTCCGGATAGAAAATCGATACATCTCTGGGTTGAAATTTTCAAGTCCACAAATTTTCAGCGCTTAAAAGAATATATAAGAACTCGAAGCGCTCGATCTCCAGAAAATGTCCAGTCTCTAAAAATCGCCTAGAACAATGTTTGGCGAATAGATGCCGCCATTTGTCATTTTCAAAACCAAATCAATAAAAACTATAAAAAATAGTCTTTTATTTAAACAACAGTGAAATAATATTTTCAATATCAGTTACCTTGGTCTTTTTGTCATCCTTTAAAATGTTAGAGCCATTTCTACTACACTTTGTATATAGAATTAGCCTAATGAGAGTTGATTAAGAATACACTGACAGAAATAAAGCCTGTATTTTATGTTCTCTGCTGAAAAGTTTAAAGTAAGTATTTGACTGTATAAATTGTATACATTAATACCTTCCTGTGTAATATAATATTACATCGAAAGTCTTTCTATCTTAATTTTGTTTGACGTGAATTGCAATTAACTCGGTCTGAGAGTTCACTCGAGATTTCATTTCGTACGAGATGAGCCGACGAGACAAGCAGGTGAACGGGAAATCTCTTTGGTTGGTTTTCTACTTGAATTTCCTTTGACGTAGAAGAATTTGAGCCACCATTGTTTTTCATACTCCACTTAGACGAGACCTCGTTCAAGAACTTAACAAGACAATATCTGATCCGACATTGAAAGTTTCCCAAATTAATCATTTGCCTAAATCAAACGTGAACACATTATTAAAAAAAACATATATTTATGTATTACATGTTCAAGCATTATATCAATTTCCCTAAGAATTTATGCACTGTCATACGTTTGAGCAGTTGCCATGAAAATATTTGTAGAAAAGACAGAGGGAAGCCACGTCACTTCGGTGAGAAAGTGACTGAAGTCAAGATGCCTGGTCAGTATCGATTACATTCTATATCTTCCTTTGTATTTTGTCTAAGTAACTGTTGACTTTTTACCTTTCTTCTTCGTCCTTGCTTTGCCATTCTCTCAATGAAAATAGTTAAGACGCTTACATGCTTTTTCTTTCTCTTCATGTTGTCATTCTCTTTTTCCTCGTTGCGTGTTCCAAAGGCTTCAGCTGTACTTTTCTATTATGGTAAGAATCAGTTTCTTTTTTTTCTTGAAATGTTCTCGTTGCTGACATGTTGTCCATAGGAATCCCAGAATTCTCTAGTAGAACTACAATTCTGTCGTTGCAAGCCTCTTCTTTAGGTACCTCAACTTGGTCGCGTAAAAAACAGCATAGCATGATGGAAAAGGCTCCAAACTCAATAAAAACAAAGCTTTGTCATTAAAATGTTTATGTTTTTATGAGCAGAAAAGACTAAAGTATTTTTTTATTATTTTTTGAAATTTTTTAATCCTTTCGAGCCTGTTCGAAATTTTGGTTAAAAATCTTGTTTTGTTTACGTCAGCGGCCGAACCAAAGATAAAGGTTAATATTTTAACGCTTTTTCCGGTGGAGCACACATTAATTTGAAAATTCTTGCAAAAATCAAATAATTGTCAGATATTAATGAAATTTGCAGGACTTATTCAGAAATAAATTACATTATTTTGGAAATTTTTTTTCGAAAATCTTCGTAAAAATATTTTTTTTACATAGGTTACCACCCATTTAATTTCATGAAATTTCAAGAAATTAAATTTTTGGGTTAGGGATTTTTTATTTAAAAGCAGAACTTCTGGAAGAAAGTAAATCATCACTTTTTTTGTAAAACAATTGGGCCTTCACCGAAAATCTGCTCTGAATTGTAAAATAGAAAATGCAATAAAACTATGACATTATTTAATTAGAAAAGCTTTTAATTGCTTTGACAAATAAAATTTATTAAGGTCACTATTGTCTTAAGAAGAAAATTTTTTCGATGAATAATTAATTTTTACAAGAATTGTTTTCATTTTTGAAAATTTTAATTATACAATTTATAATATTGAAAAATCTTTTGTAAAATTTTCATTGCTTTCAAGGCGACGATTTGTTGATATTTTTAAGTGAAAATTAATTTTACGAATCAAAATAGAAAAGCTCATGACAAACGTTTCAGCCAATATATTTTTTAAAGAATTTTAAAAAAAAATTTATAGTGTTACGCGCATTCCCAAATTTTACCTATGGGAAGCTATACACGACATAATCCTTAAAAACGTTACGTGATTTAAGTGTCGTCTGACACTTTTCTTATTCAGTTCTGTTTCATCATTAACGTCTTTACAATTCAAAATTTCAAAGTAATTTTTAAATTTCAAGTACTATAAAAATTTAATAATAAAATAACCACCATCGTAAGAATTAATAATAAATAAAATACCGTAACATTTCATAAATTATTGATTTTTCCTATATCATGGTATTTTGTGTCGGTTATTAAATTTTAAAATTAATCTAAGAAAATTTTATATTGTTTTAATTTTATTATTTTTTCGTAAAGCATCATCGAACGTAACTAAAAGTCAATAAAATATTAGATAATTGCTGAAAATATTAAGTTAAGTTTAAAAATTTCTAGGTAGTTAAAATTTTTTTCAAAATGCGTTCACTTAGATTTTGTAAATTTATATCAATTCTGCTAATCCATATTAGCTGTCATCACCTCGTAACTTATCGGTGACGTCGATAGCGTCAATAAAGACATGATCAAAAGAGGACCCGTTTTTAAGAAATGCTTGTATACTATATTTTTTATGCAATAAGTAAGTAATATTTTATTTAAAATACACCAGAATATTTTATTTACTGTCAATAGTAAATTTAATCATTTAGCTATCAATTAAAGGACACATGGCACAGTGGATAAAGGCATTAGTTAGATCCAGTGAGAGGAACCAAAGACTGTGAGTTCAATACCCGGTTAAGGCAGTGGGGAGCTTGAACAGGTAAATTAACAGGAGATAACTGATAACTGATATCCACAAAACATGGCACGTGGAACTAGAACAGTTTACACCAGTGAGCGAAGTAAATGGCTCAGTTCGATATTCCAACCACCTGAAGAAGGCCGGAGCGTACAACGGCCGAAAGGTTGTAATAAATATGGCGATAAAAGATGAGGACAATAGTTTGAATAATATAAATAGTGTACATAATGCCTCATCTCAGAAATATAGACAGATGTTTGCTTTTATTTTTAAAACTTAATTTTAAAACTTAGGTATCGAAAATTCAGTGGATGTCACTACGCTTCTTCATTTGTGGAAATATTGTCACTGCACGTTGTATTATATTAAGCGTTTATGAACTCAAATTAAACTATTTCTCTAAAATCTCCTATTTTGCGACGTCTATTTTCAAATTATGTTCTGGGACAAAATATTTCTGTCTGAAGCTTTTGCCAGTTTCGATATTGTTCAAAGTTTAACGAACATACCTTCATATCGAGATGAACAATAGCAAGTATAATTGAACGAATACAACCTAATGAACTTGTAACAAACGGTATTGTTATTATTAAAAAAAATGGAATGACAAGCTAATGACCCTCAGTCAGCTTTTGACTGATTGGAATAATCTACGTGGTTCCCCTGCAGGAATTCATTATTATCGACTGCACAGTACGTTCTTAATATAAATGAAATCAGTAGTTAAAATAAAATTTTTAAAAAAGACAATCATCGTACTAGTTTTAAATGTGATTCATGCACATTTACTATTGCAACCAGGAGAACAAGTATTGCATCGAGTTAATATAGGTATGTGATCGATGAGTTATGGTACTTCGATATGGAGTAATGGTTAACAAGTTTTTCTTACTAGATCAATTACGACTTTTCCCTATGAGATTACCCTTACCGATAATGAACATAAATATTTGAAAGTAATTGAATTTGGGTTTCGTTTGGTTTGATTTGTTTTGCGGCATATCAACGTCAATGGGTTATTTAATGCCGACAACATTCTTATTGCTGGTAATATGTTTTTCAAATAATGTATAGCTGGTAATAATGTATTGCTAGTAATAATTATTTTACAAAGTATTTCTGGTATTAAAACCTATTTTTACATTTTCATAGTGTTTTAACTTAAGTGTGGGGGTTAGCTGTTTGCCCATAGCTGAGATCTTAACAGGTGCTACCTTTCCGAGTCAAGATGGACCTGGGAACACCAGCAATTAAGAGGTGGTTCCACGCTCTTCAAGACCTCCTGAACAGAGGCCTTGCTGCTGGACGTAGTTTATGGTCTTACCCAGGATACGGATGTAATTTATGGTCTTACCCAGAACAAGGATGTAGCTTATCGTCTTACCCGGGACGGGGATGTAGTTTATCTTCTTACCCATGACGGCATGATTTGGAGACAGTATCTCCAATTGATCCGCGTATGCAATACAAATTTTGTAAATTTGAAAAGAACAGACTTTATTGCTTGTATTTTAGCAATCCTGGTTCAGATAGGCCAGAATTTTTTGCCCATAGGCTAGAATCTGTCGCCCTACAATAAACCACTTATTTGATATATTTCTTACTGCCTAAATAAAACTCTCTCTCACACACACACACACACACACACACACACACACACACACACACACACACACGCACATACACATACACACACACACATATATATATATATATATATATATATATATATATATATATATATATATATATATATATATAGTTGGATTGATATGATTTTATGACCCTGGGTTTCACGCTATTTGCGATATCACCAGGGTCACAAACGCACATCAATCCAACTAAATATGTTAGCACTATCACTGATATTGAGCACTTTCCAATAAGTACCGCGCATATACATATATATATATATATATATGTGTGTGTGTGTGTGTGTCTGTCTGTGTGTGTGTGTGTGTGTGTGTGTGTGTGTGTGTGCAATTGGCCCTGATCTGGCTTCTCGTCTGCAGTCTCTCTCTCACAGACGCGCTGTCGCCTCTCTCTGTCTGGTAATTGCTCTGATGAGCTGCTATCGCTGGTTCCCAGGCTCCATGAATTCAAGCGTCCTACGAGGCTGGCATCCCGTTCCTTCCCTTTCACTGTTGAAACTGTTAAATGTAGACGTCTCTTCTACTCCAATAGCTTTTTATCTCGCACCTCATACCTGTGGAACACCTTTCCTTTTTCCTGTTTCCCTGACAACTATAATCTCCAACTATTCAAATGTAACATCAATCGACATTTCCAGTTGCGTTGATCTATCCACTATCCTTCTCCACATCCTTTCCTCTATCACTCCTATCTGCTCTTGCTCCAAATCCTCTGTAGCACCTTGCGTGCTAGTGGCTTCCAGCTTTGCCTGGGGTGAAAAGCTTAAAAATTGGAATTTCATGAAAATGTTCTAGACGGGTATAGTTGATCAATTCTACCATAATCCTTTCCTTCAGTTCAGTCTGGGGAGTTAGGCAGATGTAACCTGTGATGTGGTCTGTCAGCCATGACTGAGGTCCGCGTGTGTGACACGGTGCAGAGTCCTGTTGCCAGATATAGGGTCTTCCAGCAGCCACCCTCTTGACCCAGGGTAGCACTAGGCACTTGATGTATTCTCCTGTGTCGAATTTGTTGAATGAAGACATAACTCCTTCCACCACTAGTGATCACTCCAAACACCTTCGTAATCACCATTAGACTCATCCAAATCTTTCTAAATCCTCTGATCTGTCCCGAGATTGACACCGAAAAACATTGAAATGTTCGTATTGGGGCTTTCCAGTGCAAATTCTAAACAGTGTAGTATGCAGTTGGACTGAATTACGTCATGGTGTTTTTCTCACAGTCGGTGCCCGACTATTATACTATGCAATCGACAAAAGCAAGCAACGTCCATGCGTGGAATTAAAACTATAAGTGTGTGTGTGTATGCCCCTGAAAATTTAATTCCGTTCGAGTACACTTGAGAGATAGCGCGAATTTGTAAACAATGTTTACTACTCCTAATACTGCAAAAATCTTCTATGAATTGAGTCCTCTCGGTCATTGGTATGTTTATTCGAACAATAAGTACGTAAAAATCCGCCTTCATCTCTATCAGGCGCTGACAGATCTGAGGTAAAATCTGACTGATGTCGGTTTCAGACAATCGGATGTCTAGCCACACTTAATAGCTGTCATCCAGCGAAACAGTATGTCTGTTGATGACAATATATATATATACACACATATATATATACATATATATATATAGATATATATATATATATATATATATATATAGAGAGAGAGAGAGAGAGAGAGAGAGAGAGAGAGAGAAATTCGTTGTTATATAATCCTAGTGAATCCTATTAATATAATATAAAATATTACATATTAATAATTAAAACTGATTCACATACTGAACTCAATGTTTTAATTAAACAGAGAAATATATTACAATAGGCATTAAGATTACACATTGGTTATGATCATTATCACCTTATAATTTATGTTAATTTATAAGCATTTTCAAACCGTTCAGGATAAACATAATTAATAAATTGAACTGGCTTAAACTTTTTTTTAGCATAATCTGTTCTTCAAACTAATAATGCTTTTATCGATGTAAAAATATATTTGTAGATTGATTGAATCTTTTTCTACAGTTTATCAACTGTTTTCGCGTTAGATAGTAAGAATATTTTTAGATAGTGATGTAAAACGTTTTAACTCTTCCCTAGCTTGGAGAAGAAGAGGAGGATTCATGCCTTTCCCAGGGGTCTTAGCGCGTAATTGACTATAACGTATTCAACTAGAATTGAACCTCGTTTCTCCGATTAACAAATTCCTAGCCGGGAATACCAGTTGCTGGCGTAGTGGATAAACCATTACACCACCAGCACCTGGCATTCCCAAGCCGTTACCCATCTAGGTACTGACAAAGCTCGATGTTGCTTCGGTGTCTCATAATAAATGCAGAACCTTCTATCCTACTATCTGCCAAATAAACATATTGGTTGAATTTTAATTATTTCCTTCTATACCGCCACCAGCACCTTTAGAAAATGGCACGCTTATTATTTTTAAATGTTTCTTCCCAGTACAGTTAATTTTTCCCTTTATTTATTAACCTTTTTATGAATGTTGTTTGTTGGTTGTTGATCAATGCTTTAGCTTACTAATTAACCCATAGCTGGGTAGAAGATTTAATAATAATATATGTGATCAGTGATATTATAGCACATCGACGTGGCGTAATCGTTAGCAAAGTTGTATTGGTAGAACAATAACGGCTGAGTAATGAGTTCAATCCTCACTCGGCGTTCCATATTTTCAGGGCCTACGACCACATCACGTTGAAACACCTGTCCCAGTATGAACACCGGTCGCAGTTAAGCAACGTCAATAGCTATATGGGTGACCGCTTGGGAATACCATGGACTGTAAACTGAGAGCTGTATGTGGTGTAATCGATAATGGATCATAATTGCTAATCGGAGAGCCGAGTTCCAATTTCAGTTGGTTTCGTTATATTCATTTTAGTGTTGAGAAAAGGTAAGACCCCAGCTATGGGTTAAATAGTAAAACGTAAAGATTTAAAATATAAACCGTTATTATCTCAAAAACAAAAATTCATACCATCTAAACATATGTTCTGACGTTAAATAACCTGCAAAAGTTTGATAAGCTTAAAAAAGGAATTAATTATTCAAATCGATTTACTTTAGAAACGACCGTCAACATTGAGCAACTAAAAAAGTGGGAAAATAAACTTAATAGACATCAGGTGTCTTGTTCTTAATAAATTTATATTCCGTCATAATTTGGCTGTTCTACAAGAAATACTTTTATGTTTTTCACATCAAAAGAAATTCATTGGAACGCATTCAGATATTTGAAGTTTTATCTTTGCATTGCTGACTTCAATTTTTTTTATATAAACGATGTTTATACAAGTTATATTAAATGACAATATAGTTCTTTGTTCTGATTTTGTTTTGTTTTGTTTTTTACTTACGTTTGGTCTATTATCTTCATCTTTGTTGGTGTTGTCACAAAGCTTCGGCCGTTGTGCCCTCCGGCATTCATCAGGGAATTCTGAACTGAAGCTTTTATTTAATCAACAGGGGATAGACTGTTCCCGTTTGACTGTCCATGTCTCACTTCTTATTTCTAGCACTGCTCAATTATTACTAGTCCGTTTCCATTGAGACCACATACGCACTACCTCGCCCAGAGATTACACTCACAATCTTTATATCACTGAATTCACGAAACAACTTTTTAATCCATTAAGCTATTGTCCTTAGACGTCTTTTCGGGAATTTGAGTACAGAGTAATTGTGAGTTCAATCCCTGGGCAAGGTAGGCTGTACGTGGACTCAGTAGAAACAGGGTGAGCAATAACTGAACAATACTTAAACAATAAGAAAGAGACGAGATATACTTAGACATGAGTATTGGAACGAGAACAGTCTAACCCCGTAGATTAAATAGAGGGTTCAGTTCAGAATTCACTGTAGTTTAACCAGTTCGACATACACCTGACGAAGGCCACAACGGCCGAAACGTTGTGGTAACAATTACAAAGAAGAGGACAATAGTCCGCAAACAACTAGTATAAATAATGAGAATTCTTCATTCTATAAATTCATACATAAATTATAGGGTTGGTTTTTTGTTAATTTTATTTTCTACAGTGGGCTATGATAAGTTTTTAGCTACCCATAATTACAGCAATTTTGTCTTGTGTAATAACGTATTTTCTTCTTTTTTCCAGACAATACTGGTCTTATCTATGAACGATAGTTGACGTATACTTTGCAATGAAAGTTCGCGGAAATAAGAAAATTGGTGAATTTTAACCAATGCAAATAATAGGATGGCATCAGTCAGGCAAGTCAAATAGAGAAATCGCTAGGTTTTTTCCATGTTAATGATCAAACGGTTAATAATATTGTCAAGAAATTTAATGAGGAAGGCCATTGTCGTGTGAAACAACGTTCAGGAAGACCAAGCATCGTGTCTGAGCGAACGAAAAGGGCACTGCATAGGGAAGTCATCAGAAACCGTCGTTAGAGCATCATAGATGTCGCTAACAGCATGGAAATGTCGCCATATGCGGTGAGAAAGACTCTGAAAGAAATAGGCTATCAAATAAGAGTTGCAAGAAATAATCCCTTGATTTCAGAGATTAGCAGGAACAAGGATATGGAGTAGGCGAGAGAATTCGTGTCTGTAATTTGGTAAGATGGAAGTAAGTTCTGCCAATATTCGAATTCAAGATAGGTTTATGCTTGGAGATATCAGAATGAGACTTGGAATACTGAATGTCTGCAGGCGACCGTGAAACATGAAGGGATTGGAGTTATGGTGTGGGGTGATGTCTGGTATGGAGGGAAATCTGAGTTAATTCTTGTTGACAAGCGGTTGATTGGTTCAAAATACTGTCAAACATTAGAGAAAGCACTACTCCCACTATCTAAAGCCAATGAAATTGATAAGAATGTCTACCTTTTTTAAGAAGATGGAGTGCCATGCCATCTGAGCAAAGTAGCAAAGGCCTGACATGAATCCAATAGAGCACATTTCGGAGGACCTTGACCAAAAACTTCGAGAGCGTGCAACCAAAATCACGTCAGTGGCAAACCTTAAAGAAACATTGCGAAAGGAGTGGCAAAATATGGATCAGACGATTGTTGATAACTTGATCAAATCCATGAAAAATCGAATACAAGCACTGAAACTAGTAAATGGAGGGCCTACTCCGTACTTCTTCCAAATACTGTTTATTCATGTTGAGTTTGGAGTACGTAAATAAATTTTGAAATTGGATGTAGTTTATTTCTCCTGGCTAAAAACATTTATTAGGCCACTGTATTAGCTGTCCAATGTAACAGTAATTTTGGTTTGTATATGTACATCGCTTTCTAATATTTATTAAAATCAAGTAAAAAAAAAAATTCACATTCATTCTTAAAATTTTCAACAGTGGAATCTGTGATCGCGCTGAAGAGGTCATGTTTGAGTCCTGCAGGAAAAAACTGCAATTCTGATAAAGTCGTTGCACTGAGTATCACTTATCTCCCCTGATCAATTATTTTTATTTTGGTCGCAAAATGAAACCTTTCAAATTCGGTTTGCGGTCTGATGTATATTGCGTTTATTTATCCAACAAAATATTACAAGATTCCATTTGCCTTGAACTCGTCTATATGCTGCCTGAAAGGATGCTTTGATGATAAGTAATTTTCAAAGGATCCCTCACTCTTTTATTTTGTTCACATTCTTTATAAAAACGATTTAATCTCTCCTATTATTTCCTTTTTATTTTTGCTTATCGCGATGAAAGGCCACCAAATTAGATAACCCTGTATTATGCCATTTTGTACAAAGGTGATTACGAACACTGGCCGGCCATTTTGTTACGTTGTGTTTAGAAGGCTGTAGGGTATTCTAGAAATGCTTCCATTGGGAAATAACGCATTCCCGTGATTTCGTAGTAAATAGTTTCGTTGTAATGTAATACTTTTTAGTCTTGTATCGGCTACTAACTACAAGCTTAGACACTAAAATTAAAAAAGACGAATTGTTGTTTATTTTCTTTTGCTTTTCGTGAAATGGAGTGTCATATTAATTACAGAAGTTTTCACAGATTTTTCTTTTCATTGTAATAATGGTTTCTTTTCTGGTAGAGAGAAAGAGAGAGAGAGAGAGAGTCATACCAGGAATTTAAGTTGCATGCTTGGAAATGGTAGTGACAATTGAATGCATAGTCATCAGTAAAAGGATGAGCCCGAGATACGATTTGCAGGTCGGGGACACTAGAATCAAGCAGCTGAAGAAGTTTAAATATCTGGGAAATGTTTTGGCAGAGGACGGCAAGTGCAACACTGATATCCGTAGACGTATTTGGATGGCTAAGGATGCATTCCAAAAGCTTGGCAGAGTATTGCGAGACAGGAGGATCTCTTTGGTAACAAAGAAAAGAGTACTGAGCTATTACGCGACATATGTCTCCTTTACGGCAGCGAATGTTGGGCGGTCTACACATAGATGAAGAAGAGACTCGAAGCGACAAAGATGTAGTTCTACAGAAAGATACTGAAAATATCATGAACACAGCGTGTGAGCAAAAATAAAGTCTTGGAGAGGGTGCAAACAAGGAGGAGGCTTCTACTTATCATTAGTAAAAGACAGCTGAAGTTTTTGAGACACATAATGAGAAAGGAAAGCTTGAAAAATCTGTACTCACAGGCCGAATAGAGGGAAAGAGAGCAAGGGAAAGCAACGCAGGAGATACCTGGATGACAGAACATGGTCTGGGGGAAGTGGCAGAAAGATTAAACTTATTGAGAGCTACAATGGATAGGAGGAAGTGGAGAGCCATGCTCGCCTAAGTCCTGAAAGGACACGGCACATAAAAATATAGAAAGTGGTAATTGTAATACTAGCCGTTGACTAATACAAAAACTTTCGGCATCAACTGACAGAACATACGTTTCCCCTCTCGGTTGAAAATTATAAAATCTTTCTTTTAAGACAATTTCTCATTAAAATAGTTCGCTAATTCTCACTTCCTAAACCATTTGTTCGAAGTGGTGTGGTAAGTCAACATCTCGATTACGTCCGTATTTTCTTTTCCAGTCACGTGTGACATCAGTTTTAGTTGATGCTGTTGATGCAGGGTTTTTGTTTTATTTTACCCCAATTAAATCCAATAATACGCAAGGGGTTACTGAATCTTAGAGAATAATTCAAAAACATAGTATTAGCAATAAGAATAATTAAGAAGACAGAAGATAACGACTGGCGTTGCATTTACTTTTTTAAAATCAATGTTGGCTGAAAAGCAAGAGAGTTCCACAAGCGAGAAAAAACTGTTATCACAGAACTTGCGGTTATATCTAGACATTTCAACGGTAAAAGGATGAGACCTTGTCGCCAATCTAGTACTGCGCTTAAATTCATAATGTCTCGGTGCCAAAGAGAAAAGATCATCAGATGAATTACTATGAAAATATTTATAGAAAAAAAAACACAAGGAAACTACGTTACGTCGATGGGAAAGTGATTGATGCCAGGTCAGGACCAATAACATTGCAGATTTTTCTTTGGATTTTATCAAGAATCTCCAAATATATAGCAGGATCACCAGACCAGATGTGGTAGCAACATTCTAAACAAGAATGAAATGATGTGGTTTTTGTTATTTGTTACACTTATTTGTGATTATGTAGCGCCAATACACGAGATCTGAAGTTGGATAGTCCTCTCTAAAACCGACAGGCTTCCTTTGCTCGAAGCAATTTTAATGATTCATCTGAGAAATGGGTTGTAACTAGCTGACCGTTAATACATTTCTGAATGAATTGGACTTCGTACATGATATCCATATGAGAACCTGGATCTGACGAGGCTATTTAATAACGTAAGTCTAGGTTAATGTTGTAAAATTTGCATTGGCTTTCAGCAAACGACCATTGGAATAATAAAGCTGTTAATTAAAGAAATAGATAACGGTTGTCTTTTGTCTCTAACATAAATCAGTTTTTTCTTCTTAGATACTACAGATTTTATAAGCAAACTTAGAATAGAGAATGATTGTTGGTTGGCTGGTTGGTTGTGTTTAGCGGTATATAAATCTCTAATTAATACCGAAATCAACGCATATTTTCTTTATAGATAATAATGGTTTAGTGATACAAATCTTACTAATTCATTCATAGCTGTGAAGAGAAGCTAGGGTATTTGCGCGTAAGCGAATATAATGAACCCCACTGGAATTGGAACACAGCACTCAGATTAACAATCCTGAGACATTATGCATTATGCCAGTCGCACATCCAAGATTACAGCATCAGATCTCTAGCTATGGCCAATTTAGCTACTGATCTGACTCGACGTTGCTTAATTTCTGTAATCATACGGGAACCAGAGTTTCTACATGATGTGATCGTAAAATATCCTTGGCATTGCAAAGTAAGATGGAATATACAAGGTACGATAGATAAAGTATCGTCTAAATTGCACAAAAATGAAAATAACACTGACATCTCATTTTAAAAGATATATTTACGAAAATTACACAAAAATATCTTTGAATATTAAAGAGTGAATTTATTCAGTAAAATAGCCATTGCCTTTAAATGTGGCCTCCCGATGACATCGGAATCGCTTGCAACGGACGATCTCACACACATAATAGTCAAAGTGATTGCAGTCTGGTGAGTTAGATGGACAGATGTACGGGGTGATGTGGTTGCAGAAATTATCTGACAGCCATGACTGGCATCTCCTGCTTGTGTGGCATGGTGCAGAGTCCTGTTGCCAGACATAGGGTCTTCTATCAGCCAACCTCTTGACTCGGGGAAGCACTACCTCCAGGGCACTTGATGTAGGCCTCCGTGTTAACTCCGTGACCCTCACCAACAAATTCGGGAGTTCTTTTCTCATCAGAAAGATTTTCTTTCGAACTGCCGTACCTTTGTAATCACTATTAGACTCATCCAACTATTTACAAATCTTCAGCACTATCCTCATATTAACAGCCAAACATTGATATGTTCGTATTGGAGCTTCCGGTGCCAATGCCAAGTAATACAACATGCCGTTTTGAAGGAAATAATTGTGTCCTGGTTCTCTTTTTCTCGCAGATGGTGCCTAACAGAACCTAGTATACTGTGTAGTAGTCGGCAAAATAAAAACAAACAACCCGCAGGTACAAAATTAAAAATAGAAAATTGCGACAATTTACCAATCGCATCATCTACATATATTAAAAAAAATCATTTAAGTTAATAAACTTTGGGGGCGACCCTTATAGTTATCCAATGTTTTTTGCGTCTACTATAGAACAATATCTTCTCAGACTTTCCAACAATCCCAGCCGACATTACAAAAGAGAACGTGTCTATGAAAAACTACAGTTGGCTTAAATTAATATTTTTCTCATCGTCTCAAATGCTAGTGTTCGCGAGTGAATTTTCATCCTATAATTATCGCTCTATTTCTGTTATTGTTTTTTTCACTACCAAATTAATTGCAATCGACGTGAACGAGATCATGTTTAAAATATGTTAGGTACAGGCATTTGTTTTTGGTTTACAGATTTGTTGATTTATCTACTTAATTGTACTGGTAAAATTTATCTATACGTCCGAATTCATATAACTTAACTATTCAGGAGCCAAATTATTACTGCTGTAAATCAACAGATAATAATAATAATAATAATAATAATAATAATAAGACTGCAATGTATCTTTGAAGATATTCGAAAAACTGTCAAAATACAAGGACCTTGAAATCGAAATCTCAAAAATGTGGCACATGGGAACATCAACAATCCCTGTTGTAGTTGGAGCCCTTGGACTGGTTGAAAAAGATTCCAGTAGGCTGATTGAAGGGATCCCTGGAAGTCCATGCCTCAAAGAGATACAAAAAATTGTTCTGACAAGTACAGCCCACACTTTACGAAGGGCTTTATCTATGTAATTATTATATATATATATTTTTTTTTCAGTGGAAAGTGTCATGATGCCATTTCTAACCTTAGATCCCTGGGGCAAGACCTGGAAAGAAATGTGTAAACGCCAGATATTCAAGGAAATAAAAAAAATAATAATAATAAGAGCTTGGGCTCTCTAACCAATGAAAGAGAAAGACAACACTGTATTCAAAACCGTGAGGAAGACAAAAAAAACATACCGCTATCTTCCACAAAAACTCATCACAATTCATAGAAAAAATTATTAAGGCGCTTAAAGTCCACGTCCCTTCGGTACATGGCAATTAAAACACAATGTAATACCTCATAACTACTACTTTTTCAACATTTTGCACTGACTGAATCAAATATTTCAAAGTATTACGTCTGAAATTATTGTTCTTTTCATAAAAGGAAATCTATGGCCATATCATCGATAAATGTATCTGGAATTATTTCATTGCCAAATTACCAACCCGCATCAGATTGCGTGAACTGGTGCTACAGAATAACAAACGAAGAACTCCCGACGGCAGCAACAACTAAAATGTATAGCATAGGTAACTAGAAGAGAAAATAATGACATAATGAAGATGTTGAGGTTCCCACCATCGGAAACCAGTCTGATCTAAAGGAAGCCATAAAATGATATTCCCAAAAAATAATGCCGTTAGATGTTGATGCTAATTATTTCTCGCTGAATGCCATATGTTTATATTCACACATGATGTTTTCGTCCCGTTCCATGCGTCCTAAATGCAGCGATATCTTATTTGGGTAATATATTTTCACTTCTGAGGTAACAGACTAACACAAATAGATGTAATCGATTGACCCTAAACTTGACACTAAATGATTAAAATTTCTTATGGTTTACCATGACTATTCATAACCAATCAAATAGTCTGTCACCCTTCTAGCTTCACGGGATGGATGATAATGGCTCTCGATAACTTTCTATCTTTTGCAGCTCTTAGTAAATTTTTTCTCTTCACCACCACTTCCAGACCCTCTTCTGCCAGACAATTACACAAACTCGCTGATTATGTCCGTCTCTCTTGGCTTCAGTATGTCAAGTGGGTGTCAAATTCTCCAATCCCACATTATATTTCCTAGATATTTTAATGTCTCTTTTTGATTCTAAGTAGACGTTCTTTTTGTTTCCATTGCCCTTAAAACGTTTACGAACATGTTCAGTAATGCCTGATAATTACCATATTCGTATCAGGAAATACATGCGTAGAATAAAAGCAGAGTAAATGTAGTCCTAACAACGAAACTTGAAAAGGAACAGTTTGATAAGAAAATTCTCAGTTTAAAAGATCATCTGCTCTATTTCCATTATCACATATCAGATCGTTTGGCTTCATATAATGATGTAATTTGACATAGACTAATTGGTCATACGCAGACAAATTCTTCTATGTAAAGAGTGTAGCAAATGAAAATATTTCGCCGATAACTATGTATTAATATTTAATATGGCTTTGAAAAGATCTCGAATAGCTAATTTTGTATATTTGGATGATAATATATATATATATATATATATATATATATATATATATATATATATATATATATATATATATATATATATATATATACATATATATATATATATATATATATATATATATATATATACATATACATATATATATATATATATATATATATACATATATATATATATATATATATATATATATATATATATATATATATATATATATATATGCCCGAAGGTAGTTCAAATATTTCTAAGCCTGACCCAGAAAGAATAGTTATAGGTGAAAATGTTTGCCATTGCAACACACTACCACTTCTTTTAAAACGAGACTAACTAATTCAGATAATTGTCTTAATTTCTGTTCAAGTGAAAGTTGTGTGACAAACCGAAAAATGGACAAAACAGAGGCTCTAGCAGGCATAAAGTATATACAAATGAAATCAATGAGACACTTGCTGAAAACTCTCGTTCTTATACAACTGTGAAGAGGTGGATAGCAACAGAAGATGAACATCGCTCATGTTGTCCAAAACCCCCAACTTTGGAATACAGATCGAAATTCAACAAACATCGGTTAGAAGTCTACATATAAAAATCCCTGAAATAACAAGGACATTTCCAATTCTCTTTCTCTCTTTCACCCTTCTCTCTCTCTTTCTCCCTTCTCTCAGTATATCTATCAATTATTATTATTATTATAATTATTATTATTATTATTATTATTATTATTATTATTATTATTATTATATATGATCGCTTTCATCATAATTAATTCAACATAAAATTGTACGTCCCCAATGAGAATTAAATTCCTGTCGAAAATATAAAGCAGATGAAGGTTGGTAGTCGACGTTGAATGGCATGAAGCATTGATCTCCATTAAATTGCCATGCTTTGGAAAATTAAGGTTCCCGAAATGTCACATTTGACATATTAATATTTATTTTCGGTAAAAATGAACTCGAGCCGTGCAAAGTCTGTGACAAATTAGTACAGTAAACTTCGTTTGCATCATTAAAAATTATACCTTATTTTTTCATTCTCTCTTTGCTTTTACACTTATACTTAAGTGCGTCACACTTTTATTATTATGAATTCCTCTGATTTCTGTTGCATACATATTTCCTTCCGAATTCGATCAACTCGACGTGGTGTAATGGTTAGAAAGTTTATCTCGCTACATCAGTTTGCAATCTTCACTGGTATTCCCTATTCTTTTGTCCTTGTGCTATATCTATGCTATGCTTAGAAAATCACCGTTTTCCTTCCGGGTCAGAAATGTCCTCATAACATTTGCCACTGATCATTTTTTTCTAAAACAAAACAAACCACTCAGACCACGCATATTTAACACAGACAAAGTTCTTCGTAATGTGAGATCTGTAGTTGTGTGTACAAGTTTTTGTATTGCTTTAAGGCATAAACTACCAAAAATCCCTTCAGTGAGATTATAAAAACATTTTTCAGTCAATTCGAGGCTTTCAACTACAACTGGAATTATTGATGTCTTCACGTGCTGCATTTCTTTACATTTCCACATCAAGATCCTTGTATTTTGACAGATTTTTTTGAGATCTTCAAAGATACATTACAATCTTCAGGAACAGCGATGTCAATAAGAAAGTACATTCTTTATTATTATTATTATTATTATTATTATTATTATTATTATTATTATTATTATTATTATTATTCATAACAATTATTTTCTGTTATCTTCGATACAGGAAACATGTTTTTTTATAGCGCAAAAATAATCTATAGAGCATTTCATGCCCGATTTGATTTCTGATTGTTTAAATGCCTGATCTTTCACTTGCTTCCGGCAAGGACATGATGTGATCAAATGTTTTTTTTGTGGGGGGGGATTCAGTTTTCAGTAACGTGTTAGATGAAAAAAAAATGATTCCTTTGATCAGCAACTTTTGGTTATTGATTTATATTCCAAAATATTCATTTTTTAAATTGTTAGTTTTACTAATTATTATTTGATCATCTGTATATATTAATTTATTCATTTAAAGTCGTTATTATTAGTTTTTGCAAGATTTATACAGCTTAGCTTGGCACAACGCAACTGACAGAAATACAAGTAAATATGTTTGTTTCAATCAATTTTCAAAAAATTGGAGACCTGCCTATCTTGATCTCAGAAGCATATTCGCCTGAAAATTGGCTCTAAAACCGGTAGACATATTGGAATAGTGAAAGATGCCTTCCAAATGGTACACAACGTATTTAGAAAATGTAACACTTCGTCAGAATTAAATCACATGGAAAGAAGTTTTCATATATAGACATATATATGTGTATGTAAATGTGTCTTTCTGCCTGTCTATCTCTGTGTGTTTGTGCGTGTATATATATATATAT
>OZ038477.1:91625771-91650771 GCA_964036315.1 Acanthosepion esculentum | reverse complement strand
TCATCTAAATTATGCAAAAATGATAATAACACTGACATCTCATTTCAATATAGAAATATTTTGAAATACTAAGCAGTAAAGTTATTGAATAATATTGCCACTGGCTTCAACCACGTCCTCCAGACGGATTCGGAATCATCTGCAACTCTTCTGGGTGGTCTCCTTGTTTTAGTTGGTGAATGCGGTCAGAATCTTTTCCCTCAGTTCATCTTTTGTGTTACAATGAGTTTTGATGGTCTCTTGCTTAACTGCGCCCTACAAATAATAATCAAAGTGGTTGCAGTCTGGGGAATTTGGTGGCCAGATGTAAGTGGATATGTGATCGCAGAAATTGTCTAAGAGTTATGACTGGGTTTTCCTGCTTGTGTGGCATGGTGCAGAGTCCTGTTGCCAGACACAGTTTCTACCAGCAGCCGATCTCTTGAACCAGGACAACACTAAATCCTCAAGGCACTTGATGTCGGCCTCCGTGTTGAGTCAGAGGCCCTCACCAACAACTTCGGGAGTTCTTTTCTCATCAGAACGATCAGAGTGAGTTTTCCTAGCTTCGGTACCTTCGTAATCACTACTAGACTCATTTAACTTTTCCCGAGTCCTCTGCACTGCCCTCAGATTGACACCCAAACACTGAAATGTTCATATTGCAGCTTCCAGCGAGGATGCCAAGCAGTACAGCAATTTTTTGGCCGAGTGAATTGCGTCATGGTGCTCTTTTTCTCACAGACGGTACACAACTGACTCCACTATACTGCGCAGTGGACAAAATCAAAAACAAACAATGTGGATACAGGAAATTAAAAATATAAAATGGCGACCAATCGCACCCTGTATACATTCTAGCCGTTTATACAACCTGTGATATTATAGACAAGATTTAGCAAAAAATTACACCTAAACAATTTCTGTACTTTAATGGCCTGGCCCTTCAAGATGTTGATAACCATAGCCGTTTCCTTATACGGAAACATTCGACGGCCACTTACCGAGGAGCCGGTACTGTATTCGGTGAAAATTTATAAAGTCTTTCTTTTAAAAGATTTTTTCAGAATAGATTTCTCAAGGCTAAAAACTTGTATCGCTTTTTCCAGTATTGATGGGAGTTTCTTTCTTAACTTTTTTGCTTGAAATGGTGTGGAATGTCAACAAATTTCTTCTTTTTGACTTTAATCAATTCACCCCCAAGCAAAGGCATAATGCTACTAAGACTACTGGGAGTATAAGAGAATGGAAAAAAAACTTTAGAAGGAACCGGAAACGCAATCGTAAACAGGAAACAAGGTGTAAATCTCTCGTCCTGTTCAAAAATCTGAGGAGGAGTATGAACTAGGCGATAAGGGAACCTATCTACTCCAGTTATATTATCATTTGCCCGTCAAGTTACATGAGATTTATTTTGAGATTTTGCTGCTATTGAACGTCAAGTTTTGTGATATCTATTATTTGGTATATGTGTTTCGATATGCTTCTGCAGTGACAGCCCACAAGATTTGAAGAAGTATGTTCCTCGTTAAGGACTACATACGCTCGCAGTCATTTTTAAAAGATGATCTGAGGAAGCGATTGTATACAGCTGACAGTTTAGATATTTTTGAACGAGTCATGTGGCATGACCCTGGATTTTATGTTAATGTTTTCATTTTGTTGCAAATTTTGTTGATCATCCTGTACAATTTTCCGACGACCACTCAAGGAAGAGAATTAGAGAGTAAGAGTCACGATTTATACGCGGGGAAGATCATGGTTAACACTATCCTTGAATTGATTAAGATTGCAGTGATCGGGAAAACGCCCGCTTAGAAGTCAATCACAGAGATCAGTGGTTCGCAGAAAGAAGCTGCTCAAGACGAACTTACTTCTCGCCAGTGGAATACAAAGGGAATGAGGGTGGTTCATCTTAATGTACAACTCATGGCGGTTCTTAGACCTGAAGGTTATGGTTAGTGGAACTAAGAAATATATTTCGTCTGTGTACTTATTATCGAAATAGCGATTCAGCAACAACGACGTCTTGTCTGCGAGAAAGTGTTTGGATGGTGAAAAATAATTTGTGACTCACAAGGATTCTGAGAAGCTTTTGGACTTAGAAGTCAGCACTGAGTAGATCCTGTTCAAATATGGCAGCATTACTTAATTTTTCTTTTTTTTTTTTTTTTTTGCCTGATTTGGTTTTTGTAAAGTTAGGGGATAACACGCTGTGTCTGGAACCGTACAAAGAACCGACCATTTTTCCAGCATCTTCAGCGATGGACCGTATGTACGAGTTCCACTTGAGGTCTGGTTTGAGTTTAAGGCCTAATAATCACTGAAGTCACGGGGTCTCTCTGAAGATAATCCCATTGATTACAGTTTAGGGATCTCTTTAATTTAGCTATTTTCTGAACGAAATATTTATGACGCTAAACATTGATTAAACCCAATTTCTTCTCAATTTTTGGCCCGAGCATTTTTCAGCCTCCAACCTTTAAATTATGCATTAGAATAAATGACGAAGAAAAGATTGTCAGCGGTCAGGAAATAATGCAAGATTCGCGAACTGAATCTTGTTATTTGATGTATAATTCATCAAAAGCTGTTTTCTCCTTCTTCTCCAACTTTCAGCGTAAGAATACCTAAACGCTCTTACTGCTCATTTCTACTTCCCCTACGTACTATTATCTGTCTTTCAGTTGCGACGAAGTATAGCGATTATCTTTGATATTCTGTCCTGCCACAGTTTCCTAATTGTACGATGCTGGCCTCTGCCATCAGTTCTGAGTACATAAAATTTCTCGTTTTCGAGCACTGAATAACATTTGATAGTAATAAATGTGGCGTTGTCCTCATCATTTGAATGCTTAAAGAGAAGCTGGTGAATCTAGAATTACTGCTAGTCTGAGAGTTAACCTCTCAACTCTGTAAGAACAATCTGCATTCGGCATCCTGTAATCTAATTAATTAAAGAATCAGTACTTAAACATTCTCGTAATTATGTTAAGGAACACATGCAGCGTGGTCCTCGACCAGCTTTCCCCCGATCGGCCGATGACTGCCCCACTGTGTGCCTTCATTTTCGGGTTTGTTTCGGCGTCCAGCATGCACCAAGAAAGACCTGCTACAAGTTTACAAACCGAAAATTCTCTCTATTAAATATCCGAGAGACCCATTTCCGCCATCCATAAGAATAGCTGATGCTAACCTCCAGAAGAGTGACACGTTGCGCCTTCTCGGGCGAAATATTACCGCTGGTATGAAGTGGAAATATTATAGTGACTCAATTGCAATTGCTCGGACTACTGCTACGAAAGTTGGTTCATTGTATCGTGCTAGAGAATTTTTATCGCCAGAATCTATTTTACATATATATATATATATATATATATATATATATATATATATATATATATATATATATAAGTATCATTCATCCTTGCTTTGAATACAGGTACCACACACGGTATCTATTGTAGCTCTTTACAATGTTTGTCTTTTCACTATCCCTCCACTGTTATTGCCAAATTCTGATTCAAAGTACAAATATCCTTTTTGCATCCATTTTACTGAAAGCTTCCTTGTGTAGAACCATATCGCTTTTACCTCAAGTATCTTCTTCGTCTGTGATGAAATTTTTCAGGGATCACAGCCATATAAAATGGCTGATATTACATAGCAATTCAGTCCTGAATTTCAACATTGCCAAGGAATACCTTGCGACTGATAATAGAGTGGATGTCCATTGAATTCTCCACTATGATTTTATAGAGACACCGTTCTCGTTAGCTGGCTTTTGAGTCATCAGAATTTCTTTCGCTATTTGGTAGGTCTTATTTTTCATCTTACACATAATATATATTTAGAAATTCTTGGGAGACCTCTAGGCAGTGTAATGGTTAGCAAGCTTGTCTCGCTAGAACAATTACGACTGAGTAGTGAGTTCGATCCTCACTGGGTGTTCCCTAATTTCGGCCTTCTGCCACATCTAAGCTACGCTTAGAAAATTAATATTTAGAAATTCCTGACAAAATCCAAAGAAAAATGTGCAATGTTATTGCTCCAGTCACTTTACCGCCAACGTACTGAAGCTTCCCTGTGCTTTTTCTATAAATACTTTCATGGTAATTGTTCTAATTAACTTTCCTCTATAGTGCCTAGACTTTATGAATTTAAGCGCGGTGTTAGATTGGCGGTAAGGTCTCATCATCTTACAGTTGAAAAGTCTAAATGAAACCATAAGTTCTTTGCTTACAGTTTTTTTTTCTATCGCACTTCTCGCTGGTGGAACTCTCTTCTGGCTCCTTATTTTCCAGCCAACTTTGATCTTTAAAAATGTAAATGTTATCTTCTATCTTCTTAATTATTGTTCCTTTATTTTTTTTCTTTCTCCTTTATATTACTTTTCTTAGATTCTCTAACATTCAGTAATCCCTTATGTCTTAGTGGCTTTATTGCCTTTCTCGGGGTGAAATGTTTAAAAACATCTAGAATTACTGCCAGTCTCAGAACTAACCTCTCAACTGTAACAAGAATCCGGATTCGGCATCCTGTGATTAAAGAATCAGTGTTCAAATATTTTCGCATTTATGCTAAAATAAACATACAACGTGGCCCTCGGGCAGAGTTCCACCGTCTAGCTAATGACTACCCTACTTTGCGTCTCCATTTTGTGTTCGTGTCGGCATGCAACATACACCAAGAAAGGCCTACTGCAATGTTACAGAAATTGAAAGAAGATTTTACCCGGAAAAGACTTTCATTCCAATAACAGATCATCGATTCTATTTTGGAAATATTTACCCGAAGTCCCGGTCCTTGTAAAGATTGATGCGAAACGATTTAGTGTTCCTTGTTTGTAGCTTTACGTAAATGCAGTGCTGAAAAGTTCTCGTCTTCACCAAGAAGACTTTCCGGAAAGTCTGATGTTTCGTAATTTGGTAATTTTCTTTTTTTTTTTCCTGGCGGTGGGGATGAGTTGGACCTAAAAGATTTTATCACTCACCTGTACATATAGATATTTATTAATATTACTTAGAAGATTGATTGATTGATTTGATTTTTATAGAATATCATCCATGTGAAGGTTATTTAAAGCCATAAAGTAAGCTTTTCATAGCGATAAACAAACTGAATATAACCGTCTCGATTAGTTAACCAGTTATATCGAACGCAAAATAAAATTAAATTAAAACATACGAATCGTTTCTGGATGTAATATTCTAACCAAGGTTTACCCATTATCAGCCTTATTGATAGATTGATTTTTTTCGCAGGTTACTTAAAGCCAGAAAATATTTTTAGATGGTAAGATTTTTTGTCAGTTAATAAGGATTTACTTATACATATCCTACTAATTAACCCATAGATAAGGAAGAATAGTTGGATTCATATTTCCTCAACTGTATTTGCGCGTATGTGAATATAATAAACCCGACTGGAATTGGAACTCAGCTTTTCGATTTCCAATTCCGAGGCTTGAACCAAGACACCTCAACGCATATACAAGCACCCGGTATTCCAAACCGGTCACCAATCTAGATACTGACCAGGCTTGACGTTGCTTAACTTCGGTGATCGTACGAGAACTGGAGTTTCAACGTGATATGGTCGTAAGCCTTGCTCGGTAGAGAACAAGACTACATAAGTTGGAATTGATAAGATACGTCTGTATTGTGCCAGTAAGATAAACACATCTCACACAACGCTGAATCCAGGCAACCTTATCATATTCTTCATCTTCTTTTATGTGCCACGCCCCTTATGATATAAGGAAATATTACTCTCCACAAATAGGTACCTTTTGTAACTCTTAGCAATGTTTGACTTTTCACAATTTTCTGATTCGAAGTACAAATGTTCTTTTTGTATTCATTTTTTCTGAAAACCTTCTCGTGTAGAACCTATCTCTTTTGCCTCAAGTATCTACTTCATCCTGAGGAAATTGTCTAGAGTTCACAGCCATATATAATGGCTGATATTACATAGCGATTCAGCACTGAATTTCTACATTACCATAGAATTCCTTGCGACTGATAGTGGAGTGCTATCTATTTGAATTCTCCATTGTGGTTTTAGACAGACACTGTTCTCGTTAGCTGGCTGTTTAGTCATCAGAATTTCTTTCGCTATTTGGTAGGTCTTATTTTTCGTCTTACAGGCTCGCTAATCACCATTACTAACAGTGGTGAAGGTGCCGGCAAAATTTACTATATTTTGTTAATCATTTCACCCTAAGCAAGTCGGAAATGTCACTAGTACGCAGAGGGTCACGGGTAGTGAAAGTGAGTGTAAAGAATGAGTATAGGGAGGATTGAGGAAATTATAAAAGATGAACGGTATACAAGAAAACAGAAGTTGTTGATAAACGTTGCATTTAATTTTTTGAAGATTGTTGTTATCAGGGAAGCAAGTAAAAAGGAAGGGAGTTCCACAGGCGGGAGGTGCGAGAAAAAAATGTTGGAGCAGAAATGGCGGTTGCATTTAGCTATTTCAGTATCAGCAGTAAACCGATAGGACATAGATGCCAAATTCAGGCAGTCCGGACACCAAGGAAAAAAGCTCGTCAGAGCAGTTGAAGTATCTAAGAAAATGTTTGTATAATAGTTAGCGGGATGCCACATCACGTCGCTGAGAAATTGACAATGTCTGTCAATATTATGAGATGATGTATTGTAGCTTTTTACATTATTTGCATTGTTCGAACAGTCGTCCTCATTTTTATTGCTATGTTCACGACGTTTTGGCCGTTGTATGCTCCCACCCTCTTCTGTTGACTGGAATTTCGAACTCAACCCTTTACTTCGTCCGCCAGAGTAGATTATTCTAGTTCCACGTGCTATGTCTCTTCTGGATGTCTCAGTTATCAACCTTTAATTTAACTCACATGTTTTTGTTCACCACTGCGGTAGGCAGGTATTGACTCACAACTCTTTGGGTCAAGTCACTGTCTCCGTAACTATTTTTTAACCAAAGCTGATATTGCAATTCCCTTGTTATTGCTTTTCTCTAGCACTCAGTATTACTCGTTCCTATGTTGTATTAATTTTTATGCTTAGCCGACTTAAGAGATTGGGGGGGGGGGGCTAGCATATGTGCGGATTCCTTAAGTTTTCGTATTTTCCAGTGATGTTCTCTGTCTGTTATTCCACCCTGAAGAAGCCGGAGCATGCAACGACCGAAACGTCGTGAACATGGCAATAAAGATGATGACAACATTCCGAACAATGTAAATATTGTAAAGTGACTGAAGTCAAGATGCTAAGTCAAGATTATATTACAGATCCTTCTTTGGATTTTGTCGAGAACATCGACATGAAGAGCAGGAGAACCAAACGTGTTATGGCAGTATTATTCAGTGCACAGATTAAAGGTAGGTTTGAAAATGTGCAAAATGAATTCTGACGAGAAAAATTATCTGGCACAACACAGGGAATCATCTTTCCTTGCAATAGATGCAGCAAGTGATTTGATGTAGTCGCTCCACTACAAGTCAGTTGAAAATTCTAAGAAGGCACTGTGTGTTACTCTCCAGGAGTCTAGTATCACCCATGCTGATGGCTAGCAGAGAAAAATTGATTGGAGGTCATTTTCAAGTGTATCAACCATGTTTACTTTGTTACCTCCGACGATTTTGCTATTGAGACAGCAGTAAATCGTAGTGTCATCTGCACAAATGCCTACTTGAATTAATGTATTTGGTGAAAAAAAGCTCATCAGAGCAGTTGCCATGAAAATATTTGTAGAAAAGACAGTAAGAGGCGACGAAACGTCCGTGAGAAAATGACTGAAGTCCAGATGCCAAGTCAGGATCGGTTACCTAAATATGTCGAACGCATAAAATTAAAAAGAAAATTAAATTTAAAGCTAAGAATCGTTTCTGGATGTAATATTTTAACCAAGGTTTACTCATTATTAGTCTTACTGAGAGATTGATTTTTTACGGTTTCTCAACCTTCGTAGATGATTTAAAGCTAGAAAATATTTTTAGATCGTAAAATTTTTTAAAAGATAATAATAAGTTACTTATACATGTCTTACTAATTAACCCATAGATAAGGAAGAATATTTGGATTCATAATTCCTCAACGGTATTTGCGCGTATGTGAATATAACGTACCGACAGGAATTGAAACTCGGCTCTCTGATTTCCATTCCCGAGGTGTTACTCACTAGACCTCAACGCATATACACACACCTGGTATTCCAAAGCTATCATCAGTCTAGACACTGACCAGAAAACTTCGGTGAGAAAGTGATTTAAGTCGAAATACCAAGTCATTATTACATTACCGATTCTTCTTAGATTTTATTGAAGACAGATATGTCATCAGTATTCAATACACGGGAAACAAGTGGAAAATAGGTAGGAACATTCTGGCGGAATAATTTTTGTGATGATGTTTCTGTCTTTTGTTTATGGGAAAAAACGTGGCGATGGTTTGGATTGGTTTTAGTTATCTATTTAGTTTATCTATTTACTTGATATCATAATGATAAAAGAATATTGGATATATCAGAACTTTAACTTTGTAATGCCCGGACATGGTTGCCAAATGTCACGAAAGTCAGTATAAATTGATATGAAATAAACTGCATTTTATCACGATGAGTAAACGCTTTGTATTTTGGTCTTTTCCGTGTATATTATCCATAAAATAGAATAATCAAAATTAATGCTCGTTCTGGTATAATTAGAATGGCTTATAATCGGTTCTATTAACGGAAGAATGGGCAGTAAACTGTAAAAAGAGACAGTACTACTATGCTAGTGGACAGGACATTTACTTCGAATAAAATAAGAGTCGTTGGTTTAATAACTTAAGAAACGTCATATCTATTTCGTCAAATACAATAGGAAGGTCCCAGTTGAGAGATTAGACACTGTTTTATTGGTTAGGAGTCGTACTGATGGGCCAATCTGAGGACAGGCTGAAATAGGCAATTTCTAGTGGAAAATATTATTGAAAAGTTTGTTTTTAAGAATAAAGAGCCCACCACTTTCTACATGCAATATATCGATGAAAATTTTATGTTATACAAAATGGCAGTACGAAAAAACCTAGTTAAATTGTCATTTTCACCTTGAGCAGCATATCCCTCTTTGCATCAAAGAGAGATAATTTGTTTAATATCGGAGACAGCGCGATGTTGTTTGCTGGGAACGGGAGTTTTTTAATTTGTCCAATTTGCACACACTTGGTCGCCCACTTGTGACCGGCTTTGTGCCATGCCTCATTCCAAGGGGAAGGGGAGTGTAGTATATATTCTCCTCGTGCTTAATGGTAAGGGTAATGGTTTCCTTATAAGAAAACTTACGGCAGTCGTTAACCGAGTGACTAATGGTATTGTCGGTTTCTCTTAAACACCTCAGTGGTCGGCGTCTTAAATCAGCAGTGGTCGGCGTCTAAAGTTTGAACGAGCCAAGTGCCGACTTTGGAATTTGTGGAGAAAATTGGAAAAATCAAATTCGATAACGGAATTACTGATATTGATTCTTGCGTGCGGATGGTTTGCAACGTTTCTGTACTGAATAGTATGAAACTTTTGAAAAAAGCAAAGGTTGTTACACGAAAAACGTTCGCCGTTTTAGACTGTCAGAGACGAGAGCGCGGCAGTCGGGCAGGAATATAGGTTTTTAAGTCCACTAATTTTCATTGTACTTTCCAGTATTGATGGGGATTTCCTTCCTAACCTTTTGTTTGACGTTCTATTGTAACAACACCCTCCCCAGTCGTCCAGGACTTCCATCACCGCGATGTCCGAGCTGCCCTATCCCACGTTTGGATTTAAGTTTGATCATAAGAAGGCCAAGATCGAATCGTCACAGGTATCTTTTTTTTTGTCAGGCTGGTCCAAGCAGGGCGAAGACGTACTGGGGAAAAACACACTCGAATAAATTGAATAAAAAGTAAATACTGTTTTATATAAGTCCTTCGTACAATAATTGGTTATATAAGAGTTCGCATGCAAATAATTATCAGCCTAACCCTCATTTAAATCGGAAATGATATTATTGTTGACTTTGTAAAGTTCGGTTTGCTGTTTTGGTAAAGTTCGGCACAAGGCTTTCGCCGGGGCTTTCCTCGGTAGATAATCACGTGGGCCTCTCTCCTGTCTCTGGTCTCGTCTCCGTCTCTTCTGACCTCGCTTCGCGGATTCGTATTTATAGACATTCGCCCAAAACTAGCTAAGTAAGAGAATTCAGTAATTCTGGGGAATTCCTTTCTTCCACTCTCTCTTATAATTACCTCACTAAATCTCTTCAGGTATTTCAACTAAACATTCGATCAGGGGAATCAACTTCAAATTCGTTGTTTACGAAAATGAAGTTTTCGCTTTACAGCTTGCATTTGCAGTTGTGTATCAATCAACATTACCCCCTAAGTATTGGCCACTTTTCGATTGTTCTAACTGCTCGACATACAATTCAAGTCGTTTATGTGTGAATTAAATCCTCAGTTCTTCCAACGGGCTTTTGGTATTAACCCTTCTAGTTTCAATGTCTCTCACTACATAACACTTTCTTATTTAACATAACTTTCTTCCGTTTTGTGTACAAAGCAAAACATTGTTTGCTGGAGACTAAAAACTCGCCACAAATGACATCAGAAAGGTGTTTTTCCTACACCCAGTGGCGACAGTCTGTTTCATGCTTTAACGCATGAAAGAGACTGCTGCCGCTCGATATTGACCTCAATGTCTATTTTTAATATACGCTCTATCCCTGATATATATATATATATATATATATATATATATATATATATATATATATATATATATGCCGGATGTAACGGCATACTCATCCATCCCACAAATTAGTTAATATATTAAAAAAAAAGCACTAAGCTAATTGGGTTTCCTTTTCCCAGTTTTCACACAAGACATTTCATCATCTTGATACCTTTTGTCGTTAGACTAACTGAAAAACCCCTTTCAGTTATTCAATCAGAAAGAGAACATGTTAAAATCGTTTTCTCTTAGTCCCACTGTCTTCCCAACTGCGCAATGATGAGAGGGAAAAGTTCATTCAGACCTTCAATGGTACAAACATTCATGCTCTGGCTTTCATCTTCAAAGTCCATTCAAGAACGATCAAGAGAACCGTGAAAAAGTTTTAAAAAGATGAAGAAGTAGAGAGGAAAACTAGATTAGGAGGTCGCAACAGGAAGACGGATCATCATATCAACTTAGAGCTCAAGAGATCAATTAGAAAAGATCCAACTCAATCTCTGAGACGTTTAACACGTGAGGGGGGAGTTTCAGCTATGACAGTCCAACGAGAAGTGAAAATAGACCTCAAAATGAAATCATACATGAAACCTGTGCGGCAACTTATTACTCCGGGACAGGAAGTTAGAAAGTTAGTGAGCACGAAGATCATCTTGTAGTTGGAAAATGATCCTGGAATAACCTTCTACAGAGAAATGAATAATTTTACACAGGACGCGTACAGAAACAGGCGCAATTGCCGTATTCTGGCTTCAGATTGAGAATTTCACTTTCAAGTAAAATAACCCTGCTAATGTAATTGTTTTCCCTGTTTCGCCTCTGATGGCAAGAAGATGCAATTAATCATGTTTGAGAAGGATTAGAGACAGGAGTTTGATATGTTCATATTTCGAAAAGGATAAAGACCTGGATTATTTCTGAATATCCTAAGAATAGAAACAATCGACACCCCAACAAGAACAATAAGGCCTTTCAAATTTCCTGCAGGGTGGAGCTCCTTGTCAAACTTGCGCAGTGGACCAAATGTTTCTCAGGGATATGTTCACGAACACGTTTTCGTCATCTGATTTGAACCTCTTAGTCTTCAGCATCTGGAATGAACGGGCGATAAAATCTTGTGAGATGCACCACAGTAAAATGCAAGACATAAAAAAATCTATCAATTAGACCTGGATGGAGAACATTCATGAAGAAATCATTAAAAGAGCTTGTGGTACAACCGGGAAGAGGTTTCTAGATGTCATTGCCACTGGACATTCGACTTGTGCTAGAATTGGATTTGTGCCAGAATTGTTCTTATCAATTGGAAATAAGTACGGTATTTAAGCTTTAATTTTAACTCCATGTCAATCCTTTACCAGTCCTTAGCTATGATTAATTAACGATGAACATGTCATTTTCGTTTATGATCGATTTCATCACAATTATTCTGTTAAGCTTGGAGAGTAATTGCACTTATTGTTCAAATTATAGTCCAATAATGTTATACAAACCTCGGAGAATTCCAGTAAGGTATATTTAATCATTTATATAATACAACGGTTCAGTTTTTTATCTAACAATGGGAAATCTTGCTGTTACACGATTTGTACAATTTTGCTCTTTCACAATATATATATATATATATATATATATATATATATATATATATATATATATATACTGTATATTTTATTTTTGCTGGCAACATTCTTACGTTATATTTTTTTTATTCGGTTTTGTAATACGTTTACAGATTAGGGCAGTAGGCTAACAGCGTATAAAGGTGGCTCTAGGTATTATTGCCCTAAGCCTTTCGACAAATTCATTAATCATTTTCCAGGGGTTCAATTTTATTAAATGTTTCTGTGATTATGTTATAAGTTGTCTTGTAATAGCAACACCTTACGAGTTCTGTCAAATCGGAACATATCATAAACTGTTTTTAGGATTTTTACTGTTACCAATCAGATCAAAATTCACCTGTCAGGTTGCATATATTATTTATCGCCTTTTGTATGCTTTAAAATAAAGATGGCGTTATGACGCCCGCCGCATTCCAAGTCTCGCTGGTGTATGTTTTTATTTCGATTAAAAGCTATGATGTCTCTCTATTGCCATTGTTTAAAAAAGGATAACATATGTCAATGCAGTTAGATTTTGACTTGTCCATATTCGATTTCTGATTCTCCCAGAAGATTATGCTTCGCCCTGGAACAAATAGAAAAGACGATTTACGAAGATCCATATTAGACGGAACAATTAAAACAGCTTTCAGATGAATAGCTTCCCACAGTTAACATTTGAGTCGACCATATTTGCTTTCTGGCGAATGCACATTCATACTCACGAGCGCGCAAGCCAGACGACATGTTTCTCATCTAGCATATATTATATTTTCTTCCGAGACGTGGGAACTTGCATCTTTGACGTCATTTACATCATAAAAAAAAAATTAAGAAAAGAAACTGTGTTTTGGCGATTTTTTTTGTTGGTTGATGGGGGGGGGGAACGGCATTACTTTTAAGATTTAGTTATTATAGATGCACATCAGCGTTAAAAAGATTTATCAATAAATATTGAAGAAATATATCGCAAAGGGATATTGCAGCGTTAAACCTCCAGATGGGTCTGCCACTTTCGACAAAAAATTATATTATGCTTGTGAAATGCCAGACATATTTTAACGAACAGCAAATAAGAGGCGGAGAGCGGGTTGCCACCAAATCCTTCTTTCAGTCCTTCATAATATTGCTTTATAAATTATACATTTTGTTCTGAAGGTAAGAATGATGATTCTAAAAAGAAAATTTTAAATTTTCTTACGTTTTTCTATCTATCTATCTATATATATATATATATATATATATATATATATATATATATGTGTGTGTGTGTGTGTGTGTGTGTGTGTGTGTGTGTGTGTGTACATATATATATATATATAGTTTTTATATAATTTATCACCCGAAAAGAAAAACATTATTAGATCGCATGAGAAATTGTATAAAAAACTAAATGAAAGCACCTTGTCAGTCGTTTTTAATGAAATGTGCAATCTATTTATCTATCGCTTTCTGTACATCTATCTATCAATCAATATACATATATATATATATATATATATATATATATATATATATATATATATATGTTGCACATAAATACTCTTTCACAGACACACACTTATGTGTCTAATATCACAGAATATGTTCCTACTATCGCGTAAGACACCGACCCAGGCGAAGTGACATCGATTTCACAGGTGGTGTGAGCGATGATGCATCAGTAGATCACTATATCCCTGATATTTGTACGCCCCGGATCCTACGTTAGAATAGATCTCTCCAACAAGTTTCATAAATGTTACACCAGCCTCATATTCAAATGTGATAACCATCTCCAGAATATTCCTAAAACCAATTCTGGGCAAGTTAAGCCCGATTACACAGTGCATTATCCTGAGGGAATAGCCCATCGGTGTTGGGGGTACGTATAGTCCATGACTGAGTGCTAATACAATGAAACAGTGCAGCATTGCTCTAACCCAGTGGTTTCCGAAACTTTTCTTCTATGGGCCGCATTTTCAGAATTAAAATTTGCTCGCGCCTTACCAAATTTTATGTGATAAAAAGTCTATTGAAAAATAAAAACGAAAAAATAACTGAGAGAGGGTCAATGGGAGATAACCGCAGAGTCAAAGTCAGAACATTATCATTGATAACTCTCTCCTCCAATTTGCGGACCCTTGTTACTATATTCTTAACACTTGATATAATGTAAAAATCTCAAAATGATAAAATCTGTCAATAATTATTTATAACCATTCATATTAGGATTCAAGTAATCCATATTAATATTTTAAATTTTGAAATAATTTATTTTTGTCGTATGAATCTTTTTAAAACAGTTTCTAATTTTTTTCATATTATTTCAATCATTCCGCCTCATCTGCTATCCTCTTCCGCCTGACCTGTGAGGCGCGCCGCAACGTTTGGGAACCACTGCAATTAGTCGACGATGTATTCAGGTTTACTTGCGAACCCAGTGGTTGCTGCATACGCATACACCGCAACATCAAAGAACCATAACCAATCTGCAACTTGCCTGATTAACAACGTTGATATATAAGCGATACATCTTGAAGCCCCTGCTACTCAAACAAACTGTTACGTCGACTCATCAGATCAAATTATACACTTCAAGTCTTCCAGGATTCAATTACAGACGAAAAGAGACCATGTAAGGTGCTGTTGTCAAGGTCGTCGGGTCAACCGGGTTACTCTTCAATCCCACAGAAACTAAAGAACGTTGAACTGGACAGCTAGTACTTTATGGATTACTCAGATTTTAATATTCCTACGAAGTGAGTTCAATCCACGCAGAGTGCTATCGCTTATGTGTATTACTAAAATGAGATCAAAATTTTAAGAATATGGTAACAGCATCAACTAAACGCTCCAACATCAGTGAAATATCCCATTAATAAGAAAAAAACATCATCTCTGTCACTGACTATTTTGTAACTAATAGTTTCACTATAAAATATCGAGTATTTTCTTACTAACATTTAACCAGCCAACCATCATGAAATTCACTCGATAAAATAATCAACAATTGGAGACTGTAACTTAAGAAAGAAATACATGCTTTTTAAAAGAATATTACTGCACTGGAACAAAAATAATAGAGCCTTTTTGCGCTGCGTTTTTGCGATCTAACTTTTTTGCGAATTTCGCTTCTCATTCTCAGATTTCGATATATCATGTTAAAACCAGGTTTGTTTTTTTTTTGCTTTTTTGTTTTTGTTTTAATTTTTTTAGTTTTTATTTTTGCTTTTGAATGGTTGTTTCAGAATGAAATTATCCTTTCTCGTCAATTGCGTTTTACTTTCCTGAAAGCAAAATTAAAAATAAAATATTGTACAAAGCTAAAATGTTATGTTTTATCTATGTCTATAACAGGCCAATTTAATTTACACTTTGAAGGCAAAAACGTTAGCGTCAATTTTATGTAAGTTGCGTTAAATGTTTATTTCAAAAAGTAGAAGATGTATCTAATTCCCTTGTGCATTTTATATACTTTTTTTTATTTTTATATACTGGTAAAATTTTCAAATTGGAATGCATAACTTCAAAACTTTTTCAGCTTTCAACTACTCGAAGATCATGTATGGTGTCGATCATTTATACAAAATATAGATATTTATTCAGGTTAGAATTATCTAAAGAACGTCCACATGTGTGGAACACTCAGTGAGGATGGGGCTCAATAAACTTGTAATAAAATAGGAGATTAGCGTGTTAGTCACTGTTAAACTTGTTCGCACACTAATGAAATATATGGAAATTATTTGCTAGTAGACAATAATATCTCATAATAAACTAGCGTTTTTTTCCCCTAAGAAAATGGTGCAATGGATAGCAATTCGGAATGAGAAAACCGAGAGAAGAGTTTAAATTCCATTTCTTTTTATTACATTCACTACCGCGCAAATATCTTGGAATACGTAAGAACTTACCTCTACCCCTCCAGGTATGGCTTAAATAGTAGGTGTTAAAAGAAAGAACTATTGATATCAACACCACCACAACCCCACCCACATCAAAAATAATAGTTAATGTAATATTCACACGCAAAAATGAGCGAATTATTCTTAATAGTCAAATAAAGATTTGGCGTGTCATAACCTCGCCCAAAAAAATCAATTAATCAATTGTCTCGGAAAAAAACATACCAACATATGAACAATATGTTTAATTGATTTACCATCAGAAGTCTTAACGAAATTCAATGTAAACGGTGCCTTGAAAATACTTAAGTATAAAACAACTAATTTGAAGAGAAGTAATATAAAGACAAGAAAATATTTGCCTATAAACTCAAATATAAGCAAAACCGATATTTGCCTATATACAAAATAATTATAAAAAATAATTTCGATTTCAAACCAAATAAGAGTTGATAAGTTAAAAAATTCACCAAGGCAATCCGACCCAACAATAAAATCATTCCAACGACAATGTTTAATGATACAGGAGTTTCACATCCAAAACTACTATCCCACAGTAGATACAAAAATATACTGAGATTTATTTTCGTTTTTTAATCAAATTTTTTATGAAGCTTTTGTAATACGAAACATATTCTAACTTTCAATGCCCTTTTTCTGAATATACTAGTAATAGAATACAAGACTAGTCTCCTAGCAAGTACTCTATGCATTGGCGCTGTAATGAAATATATGGCAAGTCTTCCAAACGAAGTATTTCCTAACAATAATCATCATATATTCATTAACCGATATCTCATAATAAACCAATAAACATATCGACAAATGATAAATATATTTGATTGACTTCCTATCCGAGTACCTTAACGAAATTCAGCTTAAACATTTTTTTGCAATTTTTTCTTCTATTCTTTCTGTTTTTGGGGGTTTTTTTTTTACTTTTATAGTGTAGCGGGTTATGTTGTTTGTTTTGCCAATAGCAGCAGAAATCTTTAAATTATGGGCATTAGACTTACGACACGAGCAAATTTGATCATGAGATGAGCTTGTTAACTATCTAGTCCGGTCAAGCGCTTTCTTTATAATCATAGATTACTCTGGTACAATTTCCTTTTATATGGAACAACAGGTAATGATGGAACTCTATCTTCTGTTAGTTGCCGTTTCCTTTCTGGACGTAGGCGATCATAGCTCTCTACAACTTCTTATTTTTTGGGTCCCCTAAATATCATTCCTGGTCCGTACCCTGCCACCAATTTACACACGTCTCTTGGGTAGATTGGTCTATATTTTTTCTTTTTTTCAGTGTGTTCTCTCAGTGTAAAATTCTCATTTACTTCTTCGGACATTAGGTTTTCCAGATGTTTCTGCCTCTTTCTGATTCAATGCAAAAATGTTCGCATTTTCCTCAAAACTTCATCATTGTTCGGATGTGGCAGTGGTGCAATGGATAGCGAAGGAGTAATCGAAGAGGCGAGTTCGAATTTCAGTCAGGCTCATTACATTCACTTACGCGCAAATATCCTTGGGAATGGTATCAATCTAACTACTCCTTCCAACTATTGCTTAAATAGTGATACCTGTATCGGGAAAAATCATTGTTATTCTCAAAATATTCTTAATGCAATATTCGCTCGTCAAAAAAATTATTATTTTTACAATCCAAAATATGTTTCGCGTTTGAGTAACCCACAAAGTTAAATCCGTAAAGAACATATCAATCAATTCTCGTTGTTTATATATTCCATACATGGTATTTTCATCAATCTCCTGTAGAACCACATCTCGGTTGTATAAAGTCTATTCTTCATCCACGAGGAAATTGACCAACATTACATAGCGGTTAGACGTAATATGTCTTGTTTGTTTTACTGTTTTTAATGCATTGTTCGGCTTTTAGAAGACACCTTTCACTATTCTAATGCGCCTTCGGATTTCGGTGCCACCTTTTCTGTCGTATGTCATAGTACTTCGCAGATAGGTAAATCCCTGTACTTCTTTGATTCCGTTGTCTCACCTTCATATTTTGATTGTTTTATTTGTTTTGTTTTTTTTAAGGTTTGTCAACCTTTTCAGGTTAATTAATGCTATAACATATTTTAGGATTGTAAGACTTTTTCGAGATAATAATTATTTACTGATACAAATTCTACTAATTAGTCCATAGCTGTGGGGAATAAAGGTAAATTCATACTTTTCCCAAGTGTTCAGATTTAAAACAGTGATTTACAATATTTGGTCGTTCCTTTATAATGATAATGGTAATGTTAATATTGGCCATTTCCTTATAAGGAAACCCTCGGTATTCATTGACCCAGCGTCCAGTGAGATTATTGAAATTTATAAATTCTTAAATTCTTATTTTCACTTCGAGTTGCATGGGGTATCCATTCTAGTTGTTGCCGCTGTTGACAGTCCTCAACTGACGTGGTTTCCCATATCTGGGACAGTTATTTTGTTTGTGATTATGCAGCGCCAGTACGCAGGGTTGCAAGAGAGAGTGTTTGCGCCGAAACGCACACATGCTCAAAACCATTTTTAACCATTCATCAAAGAAAGCGTTCGTTTACAGCTGACAGTTTAGATTTTTCAGGACGGGTCTGGCGCCATCCATTACATCCATATAAAAGTCTAGATCCGACGAAAGTATTTAAGAACATGACCCAAGTTTTTAGGATAATGTTTTGGTTTTGTAGCAACTGTCGGTATTGGGTGAAACTAGCTCTAGCGCCGAGTCACTTGATCAGGATTGCACCTTCACTGTGGCGCCCAAAACGGGTACTGTATCCAATAGATTTCAGTGCTGGATTAACTGAAAATCACTAATATCACATTTAAGTGAAGTAAGAATATATGTGTAAGCTAATATTGTCGGAATATATTATGCAGGCAAAAGATGTTAGAATGAAATATGAGTAGAGGAATGACTTAAATATGACATAGTAGAAACAGATCGAAACAGATTTTGAATTTAAAAGATGTATCCCGTTGGCGTATTGGTATTTTAAATTAGAAGCAGGCTTTTTCGTATCAGTTTTAATCTTTCTTCCTTTTTCCTCCATATTGGCATTGTATCAATATCAAAGATTCCGTCTTTTCATTTCAATGAAATCGTTTGCTTCAGCCGGTACAGAGTTAAGTAGATTATTCTAATATTGGTACACAGACAAAAGTATAGAAGGCATTAGCCATGTCTCTATGGCCGATATACCAGCAAGAAATGATATTTCGTTCAGATAAAGTATGATTGCCTGACAAGAAACCGGAAAGCGTTACTATCCATAAAAGTGTCTATGTCACTGTATTTCGACATTCGTTAGAGTCTGTTATTAACTGATCTGTTTTTTTTTTACTGTTTATCATCCATTGTTGGTTATTTAAAGCCGAAACATAATTTCTATTGTTAGAATAATTTTCCCCGACATTAACAATTTTTTTCGGGAATAACTTTTATTTACTTTTAAAATATTTAAGTTTTAACCCATATCGCCGGAATCGCGATAATTGATTTATACTTTCCCAAGAAAAGCTTTCGCGTAAGTGAATGCATAGATACAAACTAGAATTCGAAATCAGCTCTCTGGCTTCTCATTTTGAGTCGTTAGCAATTACACCACAGTCCAATCCTCATTGGGGAATCGCATTTATTTTGTAATATACCTGTAGTTATTTAATCATAATTTTTATATCACGATTTAAATGCAAGTGATATGCACTTCCAAATATAAAAGAATAAAACCCGAGGCGATAAGCTGACCCAAGTTGAACACTATACGCTCATAGATATGAAAGGATCTAATTCATAATGAAAATGCTTTATATAAAGCTGTAGCTGGTTGAAATAAGAGCGTCAGGAGCCAGTTCAATTTCAGGATACTATTCTAAAATTATAATTCTAGGTAGTGATCTCACGGATCATCTCTCTGAAAGAATTAAGTATGGATAAGAAATGCGTATACAAAATATTATGCAGTTGTGGCAGAGAGTACACAGTAGCTAGTCGCTAAAGATTATTGAAAGGATAGCCTGTGGGCGGGACTATGAAATCAAGAACAGTAGATTATGTATAAAGGGTATAAGGAATCGTGTTAACAGCAAATATCACTACTAACCAACATTGAATTCGTAATTACTCAACCCCCACGAGGTCAGGTTATAACAAAAGGTCGGTTTAATGTGGGGAGCCCGAGCGCGTACACCTGGGCTAGGAACAAAAACTATTCGCAGATCCCTGGCCTCGGTACGAACACCGATCCCTCTCTCTGGTGCAATGAGATAGAGAAACCTCGGGCAGCTTTTTCCAAGGGTTGGGCAGCTCTCAGTATAATTTTCCTCAGTTGTAACACATTTCCTGTAACGGAGCCGGCCCTGAGCGCACTCTGCCCGAAGACAGAGATGCAACTGAGAGATGATAAATAGGTTGTTACAAACTACTCGAGAGAGCAATTTACACACTCAACGGTAATTTTCCAAGCGTAACTTAGATGTGGCACAAGACCGAGAGTATAGCGCACCCAGTGAGAATCGAACTCGCAGCTCAGTCGTAATTGTTATAGCGAGACAAGCACGCCACGTTGAGGTGCCCTCAACTAACATTGAATTATACGACTATTATCTGTTCTTGGGCACTTCGGCATGGTGTAATGGTTAGGAAGCTTGTCTTGCTAGATCAGTTACGACGGAGCACTGAGTTCGATCCTCACTGAGTGCCCCATACTTTCGGCGTTGTGCCACATCTAAGCCGCGCTTAGAAAATCACTACTAAAATAACCCTTAACAAAGTTTTATTTTCACTAGTGTTAAGATTACTGACTTATTTAAAAGAACAGATTTCACTAAATATAATGATTTCAACGATTGCTATTTCATTTACCAGCAGAATGGCAAGTATTACATAATATCACGTTGAAGCTAAAATGTCCACATGCTCAACGAAACAATTGCCTCATGCCTGCGGCCTCCACTGCAAAGGCGTCACGATGGTGTCCTATGGTGAGCTGCCACTCCCGTGTTGGTATCAATGGGACGAGTCAGATCTTGATGCTATTCTGAACTGTCTTGCCTGAAGAAAAGAACAAGATTGGTGCCAGACCTGAAGACTCAGTGAGTAGATATTATTTGTTCGTTGGATATTTCCCAATAATTGTTTGCCTTTTTCCTTTATGCTTTATTGATTCCATAAGTACTGTGAAAACGACATCGAGAGACATCCGTTTTACTTTCTAGGCAAATCAAATCAATATATCTAAGTTTTTGTATTCTTTATATATAGGATGTGATATATGATATGATACGTGGATTTCAATCTTCCTTCTCAGTAAATTCCGTTGTAATAAAACAAAAAATAATTAAAATAACGAATGACTCCTACTCAGAGTCGAACGTTTAACAGGATGGTAAACAGATAAAGGACACTATATCAATCGAAGGCTTAAATTAACTTCCAGGAAATAATCATAATATTAAACGCTAGCTGTCATTATATATATAATTAGATTAATAACGGTCAGCGGGCATAATCGTTTTGGAGCGTACATGTCTGCTAGGGGTGGTTAAATAATTGAAGACACCAGTTAAGTCAGATTTGTGTTTGTCCAAGACAGGCAGTTCCAAACTACGGTTTATATTGCAGCTGTGTTGAGCGGACGTTAGTGACAGTTTCTGGAAGAGGACGCATAATCTGGCGTGATCAGCATGCCGGCATTTGAACAGGGCAAGTACACTCAAAATGACATGAGATCCCATGCAATCGACGTTTCCCAAAATGTTTCCTCTGCACAGTTTCAGTTCAAAATCTTGGATCCAAAGGTGGTTATATATATATATATATATATATATATATATATATATATATATATATATATATATATATGTGTATGTATATATATATATATATGTATATACATATATATATATATATATATATATATATATATATATATATGTATGTATATATATATATATATGTATATACATATATATATATATATATATATATATATACATATATATATATATATATATATATACATATATATATATACATATATATATATATATATATATATATATACATATATATATATATATATATATATATATATATATATACTGGGTTTGTGATGAAATCGATCATAAATGAAAATGACATGTGCATTATTACTTAAGCATAACTAAGGATCGGAAGATCATGAAGGATTCAAATAAGGTTCAAATATATCGCGCCCTGACGATATATATATATATATATATATATATATATATATATATATATATATATCGCGGCCTGACGATCTAGTATGAAACAGCCTGTCGCCTCTGAGTGGTGACTTCAATGGTCACTTTTATATTTATATTTACATACGCTCTATCTCTGATATTGATCACTTTATCCCATAAATATAGCACACCTTAAAACTATATTTCTTCATATATATATATATATATATATATATATATATATATATATATATATATATATATATCATTCAAGGAGCATTTTACAACTTATTCAAGATGATCTTCACCCGCATTAGTGATTATTCCACATGGCCCCTCCCAACGTTATTAACATGACCAAACGTGTAATTAAATACCGCCGATGGGAGGTTCTGTCACACCCACCACTATATTCTTCTGAGTTAGCCCCTTCAGACTAACATATTTTTCGATCTCTTTCTAACAATTTGAGAGATGTTTCGTTTAAAAAACGATGTGGATCTTAAAACGTGGCTTGGCCAATTTGTCAGTTCAAAACTTAGTGATTTCTCTCGTCGAAGCATTGAACAGTTAGTGGATAGTTGGAAGGAGGTCGTAAATAACAAAGAGAAATACATTGCTGAATGATTAATCCGAACTGTTTACAATAATGAGTATTAACTTATAAAAAAAAAACGATGGAATCTGTGCAACAACCTAACACATTGTAAGAAACAATGTCTGAAGCAAACTACTGGAAACATTTAGGTAATGTATTACCGTGATTCTGTGTAATATTCTGGTATATGGTCGTTATTTTACACCATAAATTTGGATCGATGTATTACTTAGCCTTCTTTCTTTATATGATTGATTGTCGCTGTACAATGTCGAACGCCCACATAAAAAAAATACCGCTTTCGATTGAAGAAAAGTAATAACGTTTAAAATACGTCCAAAACTGTCAGTGTACGGCAGCGATAATTTTACACAGGAACCAAGGTTAATAGCTGGCTCTCAAGCGCTTTGTCCTAGAATTAATCGACCTGTAACGTCCTCCTGGCGGTAACGCTTAAGACAAGTAGTACTCTGAACGCGTGTTATCTTTCATTATGTTTTCCGCTCTACCTCGACAACGAAAATTAGAAAAGTATTACAAAGAGGGCTGCGTGCACCCGATTCATTTATTTTTGTTGAATGTTATCTAATAGCCTTTGTCTATCATTGTCTCTTAAATAGAAATATTCTGTAATAATGTGTAAGTAAAATAAAGGGGAATAAATTAAGGTTAAGGATAAGAAAGCAAAAAAGATCAGCTATTAATACACCTGCACAGTTCGTTGGAAGTACATAGCATTTCTGAAATGTGATATATTTGATGGGATAATTTAAAGGCCAGAATCCTGATAAAAAAAAGAAAAGCGAAAGAATGTGGTAGTGCATTTTCACCTTCTTCGTCACTGACAAGTAGTCGGTAAGATGTCCCTACTTGGTTAAATAAAAATAGCCAGGACAGACCATATGCGATGTGATATTTAATACTACGAAACAACCAATTCTCCTGTTGGTCTGAAGATTGTCGTAGAGTGTAATGCAGAGATGAAACCGATACAGCCCACACCAAACAACAAATAGAGTTGACAAATTCCCATTCGAACCACAGAATTCATTACATATAATACATATAATACCGTGTATATAATACTATGTAACAATTCTGTATTTGAAAGTCAAAGCCTTATTCTGACACAAGACAAATACTCGACATTATTCTAGGATTAACGGATGCAATACAGTTACACACATATATATATGTTTATATATATATATATATATATATATATATATATATATGTGTGTGTGTGTGTGCGTGTGTGTCTGTGTGTGTGTATGTGAGGCCGAAGAATATACTGGCGAAAAATTGTGTTAAAATTAACAAAAATGATTAACAATATCTTTGGAAGGATGCACCTATCAATTCTGGCAAGAACAATAACAGTTACTGGATGGGAGAAACCTATTTTACTGAAAAATTATATAGATTTCAAATCAATGATATCAGTAACTACTCAGTCAATGAAAGACTAATGTGTCCTTATATGGAAACGGGTAATATTACCATAACCATTTAAAGTTTGATATAAACAAGTTAAAACACTCAAGTAAACTTAAGAAATACTTCTGTTTGAAATTCTGTCATGAATATTTATGATTCTTTACTTTATTTCCATTTAGACTAATATCCTAATCATTGTATTATTACAACGTTTCGGCTGAGTTCGAAACCCGTTAAGGGTTACCTAGATCTACAGACACTTGAAAAAAACGGAAAGCACAAGGATCAAAACTTTGTGGCAATAACAACAAAGGTCCACATATAAATAATGATAATACTTACATAAAAGATTAATGAAATAGACTTTGTGGTGATTACAAAGATAGCTTAAAACATTTCACTGCTTATTATTTAAAGGGAAAGTATTTTACAAGAATGGATTCTTGTAAGCTACGCAAATGTATTTCAGCTCAAGCGAATTGGTGTTTGGTGAACTCTTCATTTAAAATTTCCCCCGCTTCTTTTTATCGATCATTTCGTTTGATAAACAGATA